>OZ038378.1:108821218-109319153 GCA_964036045.1 Eutreptiella sp. 'Long Island Sound 2002' | reverse complement strand
ATACCTGGGATAGTCCATTTTAGGTGATGACAATATGATAAAAACAACTTTCAAAAACTTCAATTTTTGAGCTGGCCAGGGTGAAAAACTGCGTTAGCAGGTTGTGTACTAATCCCTTGGGAGACCCCCTCCCCCCCCCCGGACCTAATAGCCCAATAGGGTGAAAAATACGTAAATACGGCCTAAAACATGCTTCACATACGTTGGATGGTCATTTTAGGTAGTCACAATATCAAAAAAATAAGTCTCGAAAACTTCGATTTTTGAGCTGACCAAGATGAAAAACTGCCCGGCAAGTTGGGGGCCGGCCCATTCACTAGGCCATTATTGGTGGAAACAGCCATTTCGCGTCTTTGGCGAGGGTTGTGACCGGCTCTCAGCAAGGGTAGAGACTGCAAAAAACGCCCTTTTGTTATCCTAGTAGGCATATAGTGTCACAACATCCCCACTCACACCCCTCATAGTGGGTACCACGGGGTCATCGAGGTCGCCAAAACCGCCAACATAGCAAGAATGGCTGAAAAGCGCATAAACTGCATTAGCGCTCGTCCCACTCCGCCCCATACAAACCCCATGGGGTCGGGACGCGGAAACACTTTTTCGGCTCAAAATTGAAAAAAACCAAAAGATTCATGAGTTTTGACCCAAAAAAAGGGGGGGTCGTTTTTTGATTCCTCGCCCCCCCCCCCCATCCCCCAACCACCCCCCCCCCACATCCTGCATAAGCCCAAAAAAGTGGGTTTCAAGTGGGGGGGGTCTTGGGGTGTCCAGACCAAAAACTCATTGGAGGATGCGTTTATTGGACAAAATAATGATTTTACAAGGGTTAAACTAACAATTCAACCCCTTGGGGTAGGGTACGCAAGTAGGCCCAAAAGGGCCCAAAATGGGGGTCATGTGGTGTTTTCCCTACATATGCCTGCGTGGCTTTGATCTAAGAACCTCTACGAGGTGATTTCGATTTTTGAGGTGGCCAAGGTGAAAAATTGCATCATCAGGTTGTATACTAATTCTTTGGGAGACACCCACCCCACACATCCAGTACCCAAATAGGGTGAGAAATACGTAAATACGGGCTAAAACATGCTTTGCATACATTGGATGGTGATTTTAGGTGATCAAGGTATCAAAAAAATAAGTTTCGAAACCTTCCATTTTTGAGCTGCCAGGGTGAAAAACTGTATGAGCAGGTTGTGTACCCATCCCTTGGGAGGACCCCCCCCCCCCTTTCACCCGGACCTAATATCCAAATGGGGTGAAAAACATGTAAATACGGGCCCAAAACATGCTTTACATACCTGGGATGGTCATTTTAGGTGATGACAATATGATAAAAACAACTTTCAAAAACTTTGATTTTTGAGCTGGCCAGGGTGAAAAACTGCGTTAGCAGGTTGTGTACTAATCCCTGGGGAGACCCCCCCCCCCCCCCCCCGGACCTAATAGCCCAATAGGGTGAAAAATACGTAAATACGGCCTAAAACATGCTTCACATACGTTGGATGGTCATCTTAGGTAGTCACAATATCAAAAAAAAAGTCTCGAAAACTTCGATTTTTGAGCTGGCCAGGGTGAAAAACTGCCCGGCAAGTTGTGGGCCGGCCCATTCACTAGGCAATTATTGGTGGAAACAGTCATTTCGCGTCTTTGGCGCGGGTTGTGACCAGCTCTCAGCAAGGGTAGAGACTGCAAAAAACGCCCTTTGGTATCCTAGTAGGCATATAGTGTCACAACATCCCCACTCACACCCCTCATAGTGGGTACCACAGGGTCATCAAGTCGCCAAAACCGCCAACATAGCAAGAATGGCTGAAAAGCGCATAAACTGCATTAGCGCTCGTCCCACTCCGCCCCATACAAACCCCATGGGGTCGGGACGCGGAAACACTTTTTCGGCTCAAAATTGAAAAAAAACAAAAGATTCATGAGTTTTGACCCAAAAAAGGGGGGGTTCGTTTTTGACCCCTCGCCCCCCCCCCCCTCCCCCACCCCCCAACCCCCCCCCCCATCTCCTGCATAAGCCCAAAAAAGTGGGTTTCAAGTGGGGGGGGGCTTGAGGGGTCCAGGACCAAAAACTCATTGGAGGATGCGTTTATTGGACGAAATAACAATTTTACAAGGGGTTAAACTAACAATTCAACCCCTTGGGGTAGGGTACGCGAATAGGCCCAAAAGGGCCCAAAATGGGGGTCATGTGGTGTTTTCCCCTACATACACCTGCCTGGCTTTGATCTAACAACCTCTGCGAGGTGATTTCGATTTTTGAGCTGGCCAAGGTGAAAAATTGCATCATTAGGTTGTATACTAATCCCTTGGGAGACACCCACCCCACACATCCATTACCCAAATAGGGTGAAAAACACGTAAATACGGCCCAAAACATGCTGTACATACCTGGGATAGTCATTTTAGGTGATGACAATATGATAAAAACAACTTTCAAAAACTTCAATTTTTGAGCTGGCCAGGGTGAAAAACGGCGTTAGCAGGTTGTGTACTAATCCCTTGGGAGACCCCCTCCCCCCCCCCCGGACCTAATAGCCCAATAGGGTGAAAAATACGTAAATACGGCCTAAAACATGCTTCACATACGTTGGATGGTCATTTTAGGTAGTCACAATATCAAAAAAATAAGTCTCGAAAACTTCGATTTTTGAGCTGACCAAGATGAAAAACTGCCCGGCAAGTTGGGGGCCGGCCCATTCACTAGGCCATTATTGGTGGAAACAGCCATTTCGCGTCTTTGGCGAGGGTTGTGACCGGCTCTCAGCAAGGGTAGAGACTGCAAAAAACGCCCTTTGTTATCCTAGTAGGCATATAGTGTCACAACATCCCCACTCACACCCCTCATAGTGGGTACCACGGGGTCATCGAGGTCGCCAAAACCGCCAACATAGCAAGAATGGCTGAAAAGCGCATAAACTGCATTAGCGCTCGTCCCACTCCGCCCCATACAAACCCCATGGGGTCGGGACGCGGAAACACTTTTTCGGCTCAAAATTGAAAAAACCAAAAGATTCATGAGTTTTGACCCAAAAAAAGGGGGGGTCGTTTTTTGATTCCTCGCCCCCCCCCCATCCCCCAACCACCCCCCCCCCCCCCCCACATCCTGCATAAGCCCAAAAAAGTGGGTTTCAAGTGGGGGGGGTCTTGGGGTGTCCAGACCAAAAACTCATTGGAGGATGCGTTTATTGGACAAAATAATGATTTTACAAGGGGTTAAACTAACAATTCAACCCCTTGGGGTAGGGTACGCAAGTAGGCCCAAAAGGGCCCAAAATGGGGGTCATGTGGTGTTTTCCCCTACATATGCCTGCGTGGCTTTGATCTAAGAACCTCTACGAGGTGATTTCGATTTTTGAGGTGGCCAAGGTGAAAAATTGCATCATCAGGTTGTATACTAATTCTTTGGGAGACACCCACCCCACACATCCAGTACCCAAATAGGGTGAGAAATACGTAAATACGGGCTAAAACATGCTTTGCATACATTGGATGGTGATTTTAGGTGATCAAGGTATCAAAAAAATACGTTTCGAAACCTTCCATTTTTGAGCTGCCCAGGGTGAAAAACTGTATGAGCAGGTTGTGTACCCATCCCTTGGGAGGACCCCCCCCCTTCACCCGGACCTAATACCCAAATGGGGTGAAAAACATGTAAATACGGCCCAAAACATGCTTTACATACCTGGGATAGTCATTTTAGGTGATGACAATATGATAAAAACAACTTTCAAAAACTTTGATTTTTCAGCTGGCCAGGGTGAAAAACTGCGTTAGCAGGTTGTGTACTAATCCCTTGGGAGACCCCCCCCCCCCCCCCCCGGACCTAATAGCCCAATAGGGTGAAAAATACGTAAATACGGCCTAAAACATGCTTCACATACGTTGGATGGTCATCCTAGGTAGTCACAATATCAAAAAAATAAGTCTCGAAAACTTCGATTTTTGAGCTGGCCAGGGTGAAAAACTGCCCGGCGAGTCGTGGGCCGGCCCATTCACTAGGCCATTATTGGTGGAAACGGTCATTTCGCGTCTTTGGCGCGGGTTGTGACCGGCTCTCAGCAAGGGTAGAGACTGCAAAAAACGCCCTTTGGTATCCTAGTAGGCATATAGTGTCACAACATCCCCACTCACACCCCTCATAGTGGGTACCACGGGGTCATCGAGGTCGCCAAAACCACCAACATAGCAAGAATGGCTGAAAAACGCAAAAACTGCATTAGCGCTTGCCCCACTCCGCCCCATACAAAGCCCATGGGGTCGGGACGCGGAAACACTTTCTCGGCTCAAAATTGAAAAAACAAAAAGATTCATGCGTTTTGACTGAACAAAAGGGGGGGGGTCATTTTTTGACCCCCCCCCACCTCCTGCATAAGCCCAAAAAGTGGGTTTCAAGTGGGGGGGGGGGGGGGCTTGGGGGGTCCAGACCAAAAACTCATTGGAGGATGCGTTCGTTGGACAAAATAATAATTTTACAAGGGGTTAAACTAACAATTCAACCCCTTGGGGTAGGGTACGCGAATAGGCCCAAAAGGGCCCAAAATGGGGGTCATGTGGTGTTTTCCCCTACATACGCCTGCCTGGCTTTGATCCAACAACCTCTGCGAGGTGATTTCGATTTTTGAGCTGGCCAAGGTGAAACATTGCATCAGCAGGTTGTGTAATCCCTTGGGAGACACCCACCTCACACATCCAGTACCCAAATAGGGTGAAAAATACGTAAATACGGCCTAAAACATGCTTTGCATACGTTGGATGGTGATTTTAGGTGATCGAGGTGTCAAAAAAATAAGTTTCGAAAACTTCCATTTTTGAGCTGCCCAGGGTTAAAAACTGTATCAGCAAGTTGTGTACCCATCCCTTGGGAGGGACCCCCCCCCCCCTCCCCCCACCCGGACCTAATACCCAAATGGGGTGAAAAACATGTAAATACGGCCCAAAACATGCTTTGCATACCTGGGATAGTCATTTTAGGTGATGACAATATGATAAAAACAAGTTTCAAAAACTTTGATTTTTGAGCTGGCCAGGGTGAAAAACTGCGTTAGCAGGTTGTGTACTAATCCCTTGGGAGCCCCCCCCCCCCCCCCCCCGGACCTCATAGCCCAATAGGGTGAAAAATACGTAAATACGGCCTAAAACATGCTTCACATACGTTGGATGGTCATTTTAGGTAGTCAAAATATCAAAAAAATAAGTCTCGAAAACTTCGATTTTTGAGCTGGCCAGGGTGAAAAACTGCCCGGCAAGTTGTGTACCGGCCCATTCACTAGGCCATTATTGGTGGAAACAGTCATTTCGCGTCTGCAAGGGTTGGGACCGGCTCTCAGCAAGGGTAGAGACTGCAAAAAACACCCTTTCGTATCCTATTAGGCATATAGTGTCACAACATCCCCACTCACACCCCTCATAGTGGGTACCACGGGGTCATCCAGGTCGCCAAAAACGCCAACATAGCAAGAATGGCTGAAAAGCGCATCAACTGCATTAGCGCTTGCCCCACTCCGCCGCATACAAACGCCATGGGGTCTGGACGCGGAAACACTTTCTTGGCTCAAAATTGAGAAAACAAAAAGATTCATGAGTTTCGACTGAACAAAATGGGGGGGTCATTTTTTGACCCCCCCCCCCCCCACACCTCCTGCATAAGCCCAAGAAAGTGGGTTTCAAGTGGTGGGGGGGTCTTGGGGGGTCCAGACCAAAAACTCATTGGAGGATGCGTTTGTTGGACAAAATGATGATTTTACAAGGGGTTAAACTAACAATTCAACCCCTTGCGGTAGGGTACGCGAATAGGCCCAAAAGGGCCCAAAATGGGGGTCATGTGGTGTTTTCCCCTACATACGCCTGCTTGGCTTTGATCCAACAACCTGTGCGAGGTGATTTCAATTTTTGCGTTGGCCAGGTGGAAAAATTGCATCAGCACTTTGCGTACTAATCCCTTGGGAGACACCCACCCCACACATCCAGTACCCAAATAGGGTGAAAAATACGTAAATGCGGCCTAAAACATGCTTCACATACGTTGGATGGTCATCTTAGGTAGTCACAATATCAAAAAAATAAGTCTCGAAAACTTCCATTTTTGAGCTGCCCAGGGTGAAAAACTGTATCAGCAAGTTGTGTACCCATCCCTTGGGAGGGACCCCCCCCCCTCACCCGGACCTAATACCCAAATGGGGTGAAAAACATGTAAATACGGCCCAGAACATGCTGTACATACCTGGGATAGTCATTTTAGGTGATGACAATATGATAAAAACAATTTTCAAAAACTTCGATTTTTGAGCTGGCCAGGGTGAAAAACTGCGTTAGCAGGTTGTGTACTAATCCCTTGGGAGCCCCTCCCCCCCCCCCGGACCTCATAGCCCAAATAGGGTGAAAAATACGTAAATACGGCCTAAAACGTGCTTCACATACGTTGGATGGTCATTTTAGGTGGTCACAATATCAAAAAAATAAGTCTCGAAAACTTCGATTCTTAGGCTGGCCAGGGTGAAAAACTGCCCGGCAAGTTGTGGGCCGGCCCATTCACTAGGCCATTATTGGTGGAAACAGTCATTTCGCGTCTTTGGCGTGGGTTGTGGTCGGCTCTCAGCAAGGGTAGAGACTGCAAAAAACGCCCTTTGTTATCCTAGTAGGCATATAGTGTCACAATGTCCCCACTCACACCCCTCATAGTGGGTACCACGGGGTCATCGAGGTCGCCAAAACCGCCAACATAGCAAGAATGGCTGAAAAGCGCAGAAACTGCATTAGCGCTCGTCCCACTCCGCCCCATACAAACCCCATGGGGTCGGGACGCGGAAACACTTTTTCGGCTCAAAATTGAAAAAAGAAAAAGATTCATGAATTTTGACCCAAAAAAAGGGGGGGTCGTTTTTTGATTTCTCCCCCCCCCCCCCCCACCTCTTGCATAAGCCCAAAAAAGTGGGTTTCAAGTGGGGGGGGTCTTGGGGTGTCCAGACCAAAAACTCATTGGAGGATGCGTTTATTGGACAAAATGATGATTTTACAAGGGATTAAACTAACAATTCAACTCCTTGGGGTAGGGTACGCGAATAGGCCCAAAAGGGCCCAAAATGGGGGTCATGTGGTGTTTTCCCCTACATGCGCCTGCTTGGCTTTGATTCAACAACCTCTGCGAGGTGATTTCGATTTTTGAGCTGGCCGGGGTGAAAGATTGCATCAGCAGGTTGTGTACTAATCCCTTGGGAGACACCCACCCCACACATCCAGTACCCAAATAGGGTGAAAAATACGTAAATACGGCCTAAAACATGCTTTGCATACATTGGATGGTGATTTTAGGTGATCAACGTATCAAAAAAATAAGTTTCGAAAACTTCCATTTTTGAGCTCGCCAGGTCGAAAAACTGACCGGCAACACATGTACCACCGGTGCCCAGCACAGAACATTGAAAGAGAGACCAATATTGTCCGGTTACCGGTGGCAATTTTAGGAAATCTGTACCAACGTGCATGCGATATGCTTCGGTCCGTCGCTTGGAAGTTTTCGAAAACCCTTGAAAAGATGCTCGGAAGTTTTGGCAGCCAGATCGGCCCCCCAAAACGCAACCGATATCGGTAGCAATGTTCCATGGACTTCCTAGCCGACCGTGCCAGTGGAGCCCGAACCCAGTGGAACTTTGGTTGGATGCTTGGTGCCTACCTTGCCTGCAAGATGCCATGGAGAACAGTACGTTGAAACTAATGTTTGTCTACCCTTTGTCTTTGCCTACAAAATTGCATGCAGTACACTGTGCTCAAGCTTATGATTGCTTCTCCTTTGAGCTCCTTTGTGAATTTGCACTTTTGGTTTTGACATGTGCAATGCTAGTTTGATCCTTGGTGCTTGCTTTGCCTACAAACTTGCATGGAGAACACTGTACTCAAGCTTATGACTGTTTGCCCTTTGTGCCTTGTGAAGCTTTTTGCCTGCTTGGGTGGTTTTCTTTTTGCATGTGTGTCGCTTTTTCACCTTGGCCCCTTGCCCAGAACACTTTTTGTCACCTGTGTCCTATGTCCTGTGTCCACTATCAAATGCACACTCTGTGGATCTCAACTCATGTCACTCAACCCTCTAATCACCTGTGTGCACTGGAAGGACACGCATACGTGTCGGTACATCCCCTCGGATTCCAATGTCCCCAGGCACATCCGAGTGGCATAGGTCAGAGGTGAATTCATTCGCTACATCAGGATCTGCAGCCACCCACATCTGTACCAGGTATGTTGTAGCAGAACGGTCTCAGTGTTGCGCTGGCTTAACTACCCGTGGGAGGTAATCCAGTCTAAACACATCCCGTGGGGTGAAAGAAACAGGTTCAGGACGCTGAGACGTGATGTTGTGCCCTTTAGGGTGGCTATGTCGTTGTCCCAATCTGAAATGATGAGTTCCAGGCATAATGGTGTAATGGGTGGTGGGCGGGAACCTTTTGGACAGGTGCATGGATTTTGCATTGGACCTTGCTTTGCAGTCTTTTGCACGCTCTTGGTGCCTCGCAAGGTCTGGCTTGGGCTGGCATTCAGGCGGGATTCAGGAGGGAAACAGGCCGTCACGCATGCAAAATAGCAGCGTACGCCGCGTCGTGCACACGTAAAAACTCCGAATCCAAGTAGGATAGAGGGTAAAACCTTCATAAGGGAAACATTCAAGGTTTGGGAGGTAGAGAGAACCTTCCTTGCTCGCTCTGTAGGACAGCATGCATGCATAGCGGAGGCGCCGCTATATGCGTCGGTGTCCCCTGTTGAGCGGTTTTGGTGGAACGCCTCGTGAGACATCTTGTGCATGCATATGTTCACGTGTAGGCACTTAAAACACTCATATGTTTCACCGTGCCGCTCACACATGCAGCGTGTGTTGGAGAGTGTAGGACCGTTGCAACTCAAAAAGTCCAATGAAACTCTGGGGTGAAATTCCTCACTTGAAAGTTGTTCGGTTTGAGTTGCACGAGTGTGGGAGGAGTGTGGAGTGGAGAGTGGGATGTGGGTTGGAGGCGTTAGCAAGGGGCGCTCCTGCAAAGGGCTACTCCTTTGTAGAGCGTTAGGATCAGCGAGTGGGAGACTGGGAAGGCAGGGGATTGGAATGGGCAAGGGAGTTCGCGTTGGTCAGCGTACGCTGGCCCTTGTTCCCATGCCCATCTGATCCCTCACGGTTTTTTTCCTGGTCTCCCCGTGTGTGACCCTCTCTCTTTTTTTTTGGGTAGCCCCAAGGTAGAGACCCTGAGGTAGATTCACACACATGCTCGCCCTGCACCGCACATCCACGCACAGCACTGCACACACATACTCAACACAACACACTTTTGCGCGCCATTCACTCACTCTGCACGGATCACGTTGAGCTTCGGTTCCGTGTCCACACTTGCACGGGTGTCATCGGACCGGAGGCGAGATGCACCCAAAGCGTTCACTGTTTGTTCAGGGATGCTTGGTGTTAGCTACAACTTGACTTGCTTGGCGTGGGCGTGTGTGTGGGAAGTTGTAGGATCAGGGTGTCTTGCGGTGTAGGATCAGGCGTTAGCGTCTTTGACGGTGGGTGCCCAAGGCGGGGAGGTTTGCAGCCAAGGGGGTAGCCCTAGTTGTGGTTGGGCGGCCCATGCAAACTCTGCTCGTCCTGCAGCCCACCCAGTTCCTGGGGGAGGTCCCATCCCTGGGGAACACCAACCCTGCCCCTCCGGTGGTGGATGCTTGACTGTTCCAAAATGGAACCAGGTGTTCACCACCCGTAGGAATAGCTTGCTTAGCAGTAGTTTTTCACTTCTCTCCTAGGCAACACACTTCAGTTGGGGTTGTTGACACTCACACGCGCGCCAGTTACACACCGCTCATCTCTCTCCCCCCCTAGATTGGTGAAACTTGTCCCCCAGCCTCGGAGTTCCCTTGGAAATCCACGACAACTCCCAAACTAGTGAGTGTGAACTCACTGCTCAGTGAAACAGGGCCTTAGGACCATAGATGCACCACACCATCACCACACCATCACAGAATTAGAAGGCTCCAAAGTGAGTTAGACTATCCGCCCCCCTACAGGGGCCCACTGTTTCAGATTTTCCCAACTAGGGGCTCTATGTAAAGCCCCAACCACCAGCTTTCATCAGAACCTTGTTTTGTGGAATTTTACCACACCATCACAGAATTAGAAGGCTCCAAAGTGAGCTCGACTATCCGCCCCACTACAGGGGCCCACTGTTTCAGATTTTCCCAACTAGGGGCTCTATGCAACGCCCCAACCACCAGCTTTCATCAGAACCTTGTTTTGTGGAATTTTATCACACCATCACAGAATTGCAAGGCTCCAAAGTGAGCTCGCCTATCTGCCCCCCCCCCCCCCCTGCAGGGGCCCACTGTTTCAGATTTTCCCAACTAGGGGTTCTATGTAAAGCCCCAACCACCAGCTTTCATCAGAACTTTGTTTTGTGGAATTTTACCACACCATCACAGAATTAGAAATCTCCAAAGTGAGCTCGACTATCCGCCCCCCTACAGGGGCCCACTGTTTCAGATTTTCCCAACTAGGGGCTCTATGTAAAGCCCCAACCACCAGCTTTCATCAGAACCTTGTTTTGTGGAATTTTACCACACCATCACAGAATCGAAACGCTCCAAAGTGAGCTCGCCTATCCGACCCCCTACAGGGGCCCACTGTTTCAGATGTTCCCAACTAGGGGCTCTATGTGAAGCCCCAACCACCAGCTTTCATCAGAACCTTGTTTTGTGGAATTCTACCGCACCATCACAGAATTAGAAGGCTCCAAAGTGAGCTCGACTATCCGCCCCCCTGCAGGGGCCCACTGTTTCAGATTTTCCCATCTAGGGGCTCTATGTAAAGCCCCAACCACCAGCTTTCATCAGAACCTTGTTTTGTGGAATTTTACCACACCATCACAGAATTAGAAGGCTCCAAAGTGAGCTCGACTATCCGCCCCCCTACAGGGGCCCACTGTTTCAGATTTTCCCAACTAGGGGCTCTATGTAAAGCCCCAACCACGAGCTTTCATCAGAACCTTGTTTTGTGGAATTTTACCACACCATCACAGAATTAGAAGGCTCCAAAGTGAGCTCAACTATCCGCCCCCCTACAGGGGCCCACTATTTCAGATTTTCCCAACTAATGGCTCTATGTAAAGCCCCAACCACCAGCTTTCACCACAACCTTGTTTTGTGGAATTTTACCACACCATCACAGAATTAGAAGGCTCCAAAGTGAGCTCGACTATCCGCCCCCCTACAGGGGCCCACTGTTTCACATTTTCCCAACTAGGGGCTCTATGTAAAGCCCCAACCACCAGCTTTCATCAGAACTTGTTTTGTGGAATTTTACCACACCATCACAGAATTAGAAGGCTCCAAAGTTAGCTCAACTATCCGCCCCCCTACAGGGGCCCACTGTTTCAGATTTTCCCAACTAGGGGCTCTATGTAAAGCCCCAACCACCAACTTTCATCACGACCTTATTTTGTGGAATTTTACCACACCATCACAGAAGTAGAAGGCTCCAAAGTTAGCTCGACTATCCGCCCCCCTACAGGGGCCCACTATTTCAGATTTTCCCAACTAGGGGCTCTATGTAAAGCCCCAACCACCAGCTTTCACCACAACGTTGTTTGGTGGAATTTTACCACACCATCACAGAATTAGAAGGCTCCAAAGTGAGCTAGACTATCCGCCCCCCTACAGGGGCCCACTGTTTCAGATTTTCCCAACTAGGGGCTCTATGTAAAGCCCCAACCACCAGCTTTCATCAGAACCTTGTTTTGTGGAATTTTACCACACCATCACAGAATTAGAAGGCTCCAAAGTGAGCTCGACTATCCGCCCTCCTACAGGGGCCCACTGTTTCAGATTTTCCCAACTAGGGGCTCTATGTAAAGCCCCAACCACCAGCTTTCATCAGAACCTTGTTTTGTGGAATTTTAGAACACCATCGCAGAAGTAGAAGGCTCCAAAGTGAGCTCGACTGTCCGCCCCCCTACAGGGGCCCACTGTTTCATATTTTCACAACTAGGAGCTCTATGTAAAGCCCCAACCACCACCTTTCATCAGAACCTTGTTTTGTGGAATTTTACCACACCATCACAGAATTAGAAGGCTCCAAAGTGAGCTCGACCATCCGCCCCCCTACAGAGGCCCACTGTTTCAGATTTTCCCAACTAGGGGCTCTATGTAAAGCCCCAACCGCCAGCTTTCATCAGAACCTTGTTTTGTGGAATTTTACCACACCATCACAGAATTAGAAGGCTCCAAAGTGAGCTCGACTATCCGCCCCCCTACAGGAGCCCACTGTTTCACATTTTCCCCACCAGGGGCTCTATGTAAAGCCCCAACCACCAGCTTTCACCACAACCTTGTTTTGTGGAATTTTACCACACCATCACAGAATTAGAAGGCTCCAAAGTGAGCTCGACTATCCGCCCCCCTACAGGGGCCCACTGTTTCAGATTTTCCCAACTAGGGGCTCTATGTAAAGCCCCAACCACCAGCTTTCACCACAACCTTGTTTTGTGGAATTTTACCACACCATCACAGAATTAGAAGGCTCCAAAGTGAGCTCGACTATCCGCCCCCCTACAGGGGCCCACTGTTTCAGATTTTTTCAACTAGGGGCTCTATGTAAAGCCCCAACCATCAGCTTTCATCAAAACCTTGTTTTGTGGAATTTTACCACACCATCACAGAATTAGAAGGCTCCAAAGTGAGCTCGACTATCCGCCCCCCTGCAGGGGCCCACTGTTTCAGATTTTCCCAACTAGGGGCTCTATGTAAAACCCCAACCACGAGCTTTCATCAGAACCTTGTTTTGTGGAATTTTACGACACCATCACAGAATTGGAAGGCTCCAAAGTGAGCTCGACTATCCGCCCCCCTACAGGGGCCCACTATTTCAGATTTTCCCAACTAGGGGCTCTATGTAAAGCCCCAACCACCAGCTTTCATCAGAACCTTGTTTTGTGGAATTTTACCACACCATCACAGAATTAGAAGGCTCCAAAGTGAGCTCGACTATCCGCCCCCCTACAGAGGCCCACTGTTTCAGATTTTCCCAACTAGGGGCTCTATGTAAAGCCCCAACCACCAGCTTTCATCAGGACCTTGTTTTGTGGAATTTTACCACACCATCACAGAAGTAGAAGGCTCCAAAGTTAGCTCGACTATCCGCCCCCCTATAGGGGCCCACTATTTCAGATTTTCCCAACTAGGGGCTCTATGTAAAGCCCCAACCACCAGCTTTCATCAGAACCTTGTTTTGTGGAATTTTACCACACCATCACAGAATTAGAAGGCTCCAAAGTGAGCTCGACTGTCCGCCCCCCTGCAGAGGCCCACTGTTTCAGATTTTCCCAACTAGGGGCTCTATGTAAAGCCCCAACCACGAGCTTTCATCAGAACCTTGTTTTGTGGAATTTTACGACACCATCACAAAATTAGAGGGCTCCAAAGTGAGCTCGACTATCCGCCCCCCTACAGGGGCCCACTGTTTCAGATTTTCCCAACTAGGGGCTCTATATAAAGCCCCAACCATCAGCTTTCATCAGAACCTTGTTTTGTGGAATTTTACCACACCATCGCAGAAGTAGAAGGCTCCAAAGTGAGCTCGACTGTCCGCCCCCCTACAGGGGCCCACTGTTTCATATTTTCACAACTAGGAGCTCTATGTAAAGCCCCAACCACCAGCTTTCATCAGAACCTTGTTTTGTGGAATTTTACCACACCATCACAGAATTAGAAGGCTCCAAAGTGAGCTCGACTATCCGCCCCCCTACAGGAGCCCACTGTTTCACATTTTCCCAACTAGGGGCTCTATGTAAAGCCCCAACCACCAGCTTTCACCACAACCTTGTTTTGTGGAATTTTACCACACCATCACAGAATTAGAAGGCTCCAAAGTGAGCTCGACTATCCGCCCCCCTACAGGGGCCCACTGTTTCAGATTTTCCCAACTAGGGGCTCTATGTAAAGCCCCAACCACCAGCTTTCATCAGACCCTTGTTTTGTGGAATTTTACCACACCATCACAGAATTAGAAGGCTCCAAAGTGAGCTCGACTATCCGCCCCCCTACAGGGGCCCACTGTTTCAGATTTTCACAACTAGGGGCTCTATGTAAAGCCCCAACCATCGGCTTTCATCAGAACCTTGTTTTGTGGAATTTTACCACACCATCACAGAATTAGAAGGCTCCAAAGTGAGCTCGACTGTCCGCCCCCCTGCAGGGGCCCACCGTTTCAGATTTTCCCAACTAGGGGCTCTATGTAAAGCCCCAACCACGAGCTTTCATCAGAACCTTGTTTTGTGGAATTTTACGACACCATCACAGAATTAGAAGGCTCGAAAGTGAGCTCGACTATCCGCCCCCCTACAGGGGCCCACTATTTCAGATTTTCCCAACTAGGGGCTCTATGTAAAGCCCCAACCACCAGCTTTCATCAGAACCTTGTTTTGTGGAATTTTACCACACCATCACAGAATTAGAAGGCTCCAAAGTGAGCTCGACTATCCGCCCCCCTATAGGGGCCCACTATTTCAGATTTTCCCAACTAGGGGCTCTATGTAAAGCCCCAACCACCAGCTTTCATCAGAACCTTGTTTTGTGGAATTTTACCACACCATCACAGAAGTAGAAGGCTCCAAAGTTAGCTCGACTATCCGCCCCCCTATAGGGGCCCACTATTTCAGATTTTCCCAACTAGGGGCTCTATGTAAAGCCCCAACCACCAGCTTTCATCAGAACCTTGTTTTGTGGAATTTTACCACATCACAGAATTAGAAGGCTCCAAAGTGAGCTCGACTATCCGCCCCCCTACAGGGGCCCACTATTTCAGATTTTCCCAACTAGGGGCTCTATGTAAAGCCCCAACCACCAGCTTTCATCAGAACCTTGTTTTGTGGAATTTTACGACACCATCACAAAATTAGAAGGCTCCAAAGTGAGCTCGACTATCCGCCCCCCTACAGGGGCCCACTGTTTCAGATTTTCCCAACTAGGGGCTCTATGTAAAGCCCCAACCACCAGCTTTCATCAGAACCTTGTTTTGTGGAATTTTACCACACCATCACAGAATTAGAAGGCTCCAAAGTGAGCTCGACTGTCCGCCCCCCTACAGAGGCCCACTGTTTCAGATTTTCCCAACTAGGGTCTCTATGTAAAGCCCCAACCACCAGCTTTCATCAGGACCTTGTTTTGTGGAATTTTACCACACCATCACAGAATTAGAAGGCTCCAAAGTGAGCTCGACTATCCGCCCCCCTACAGGAGCCCACTGTTTCAGATTTTCCCAACTAGGGGCTCTATGTAAAGCCCCAACCACCAGCTTTCATCAGAACCTTGTTTTGTGGAATTTTACCACACCATCACAGAATTAGAAGGCTCTAAAGTGAGCTCGACTATCCGCCCCCCTACAGGGGCCCACTGTTTCACATTTTCCCAACTAGGGGCGCTATGTAAAGCCCCAACCACCAGCTTTCATCAGAACCTTGTTTTGTGGAATTTTACCACACCATCACAAAATTAGAAGGCTCCAAAGTGAGCTCGACTATCCGCCCCCCTACAGGGGCCCACTGTTTTAGATTTTCACAACTAGGGGCTCTATGTAAAGCCCCAACCATCAGCTTTCATCAGAACCTTGTTTTGTGGAATTTTACCACACCATCACAGAATTAGAAGGCTCCAAAGTTAGCTCGACTGTCCGCCCCCCTGCAGAGGCCCACTGTTTCAGATTTTCACAACTAGGGGCTCTATGTAAAGCCCCAACCACCAGCTTTCATCAGAACCTTGTTTTGTGGAATTTTACCACACCATCACAGAATTAGAAGGCTCCAAAGTGAGCTCGACTATCCGCCCCCCTACAGGGGCCCACTGTTTCAGATTTTCCCAACTAGGGGCTCTATGTAAAGCCCCAACCACCAGCTTTCATCAGAACCTTGTTTTGTGGAATTTTACCACACCATCACAGAATTAGAAGGCTGCAAAGTGAGCTCGATTGTCCGCCCCCCTACAGAGGCCCACTGTTTCAGATTTTCCCAATTAGGGGCTCTATGTAAAGCCCCAACCACCAGCTTTCATCAGAACCTTGTTTTGTGGAATTTTACGACACCATCACAAAATTAGAAGGCTCCAAAGTGAGCTCGACTATCCGCCCCCCTACAGGGGCCCACTGTTTCAGATTTTCCCAACTAGGGGCTCTATGTAAAGCCCCAACCACCAGCTTTCATCAGAACCTTGTTTTGTGGAATTTTACCACACCATCACAGAATTAGAAGGCTCCAAAGTGAGCTCGATTGTCCGCCCCCCTACAGAGGCCCACTGTTTCAGATTTTCCCAACTAGGGGCTCTATGTAAAGCCCCAACCACCAGCTTTCATCAGAACCTTGTTTTGTGGAATTTTACCACACCATCACAGAATTAGAAGGCTCCAAAGTGAGCTCGACTATCCGCCCCCCTACAGGGGCCCACTGTTTCAGATTTTCCCAACTAGGGGCTCTATGTAAAGCCCCAACCACCAGCTTTCATCAGAACCTTGTTTTGTGGAATTTTACCACACCATCACAGAATTAGAAGGCTCCAAAGTGAGCTCGACTATCCGCCCCCCTACATGGGCCCACTATTTCAGATTTTCCCAACTAGGGGCTCTATGTAAAGCCCCAACCACCAGCTTTCATCAGAACCTTGTTTTGTGGAATTTTACGACACCATCACAAAATTAGAAGGCTCCAAAGTTAGCTCGACTATCCGCCCCCCTACAAGGGCCCACTGTTTCACATTTTCCCAACTAGGGGCTCTATGTAAAGCCCCAACCACCAGCTTTCATTAGAACCTTGTTTTGTGGAATTTTACCACACCATCACAGAATTAGAAGGCTCCAAAGTGAGCTCGACTGTCCGCCCCCCTACAGAGGCCCACTGTTTCAGATTTTCCCAACTAGGGTCTCTATGTAAAGCCCCAACCACCAGCTTTCATCAGGACCTTGTTTTGTGGAATTTTACCACACCATCACAGAAGTAGAAGGCTCCAAAGTTAGCTCGACTATCCGCCCCCCTATAGGGGCCCACTGTTTCAGATTTTCCCATCTAGGGGCTCTATGTAAAGCCCCAACCACCAGCTTTCATCAGAACCTTGTTTTGTGGAATTTTACCACACCATCACAGAATTAGAAGGCTCTAAAGTGAGCTCGACTATCCGCCCCCCTACAGGGGCCCACTGTTTCACATTTTCCCAACTAGGGGCGCTATGTAAAGCCCCAACCACCAGCTTTCATCAGAACCTTGTTTTGTGGAATTTTACCACACCATCACAAAATTAGAAGGCTCCAAAGTGAGCTCGACTGTCCGCCCCCCTACAGGGGCCCACTGTTTTAGATTTTCACAACTAGGGGCTCTATGTAAAGCCCCAACCATCAGCTTTCATCAGAACCTTGTTTTGTGGAATTTTACCACACCATCACAAAATTAGAAGGCTCCAAAGTTAGCTCGACTGTCCGCCCCCCTGCAGAGGCCCACTGTTTCAGATTTTCACAACTAGGGGCTCTATGTAAAGCCCCAACCACCAGCTTTCATCAGAACCTTGTTTTGTGGAATTTTACCACACCATCACAGAATTAGAAGGCTCCAAAGTGAGCTCGACTATCCGCCCCCCTACAGGGGCCCACTGTTTCAGATTTTCCCAACTAGGGGCTCTATGTAAAGCCCCAACCACCAGCTTTCATCAGAACCTTGTTTTGTGGAATTTTACCACACCATCACAGAATTAGAAGGCTCCAAAGTGAGCTCGATTGTCCGCCCCCCTACAGAGGCCCACTGTTTCAGATTTTCCCAACTAGGGGCTCTATGTAAAGCCCCAACCACCAGCTTTCATCAGGACCTTGTTTTGTGGAATTTTACCACACCATCACATAAGTAGAAGGCTCCAAAGTTAGCTCGACTATCCGCCCCCCTATAGGGGCCCACTGTTTCAGATTTTCCCAACTAGGGGCTCTATGTAAAGCCCCAACCACCAGCTTTCATCAGAACCTTGTTTTGTGGAATTTTACCACACCATCACAGAATTAGAAGGCTCCAAAGTGAGCTCGACTATCCGCCCCCCTACATGGGCCCACTGTTTCAGATTTTCCCAACTAGGGGCTCTATGTAAAGCCCCAACCACCAGCTTTCATCAGAACCTTGTTTTGTGGAATTTTACCACACCATCACAGAAGTAGAAGGCTCCAAAGTGAGCTCGACTGTCCGCCCCCCTACAGGGGCCCACTGTTTCAGATTTTCACAACTAGGAGCTCTATGTAAAGCCCCAACCACCAGCTTTCATCAGAACCTTGTTTTGTGGAATTTTACCACACCATCACAGAATTAGAAGGCTCCAAAGTGAGCTCGACTATCCGCCCCCCTACAGGAGCCCACTGTTTCACATTTTCCCAACTAGGGGCGCTATGTAAAGCCCCAACCACCAGCTTTCATCAGAAGCTTGTTTTGTGGAATTTTACCACACCATCACAGAATTAGAAGGCTCCAAAGTGAGCTCGACTATCCGCCCCCCTACAGAGGCCCACTGTTTCAGATTTTTTCAACTAGGGGCTCTATGTAAAGCCCCAACCACCAGCTTTCACCACAACCTTGTTTTGTGGAATTTTACCACACCATCACAGAATTAGAAGGCTCCAAAGTGAGCTCGACTATCCGCCCCCCTACAGGGGCCCACTGTTTCAGATTTTCCCAACTAGGGGCTCTATGTAAAGCCCCAACCACCAGCTTTCATCAGAACCTTGTTTTGTGGAATTTTACCACACCATCGCAGAATTAGAAGGCTCCAAAGTGAGCTCGACTATCCGCCCCCCTACAGGGGCCCAATGTTTCAGATTTTCCCATCTAGGGGCTCTATGTAAAGCCCCAACCACCAGCTTTCATCAGAACCTTGTTTTGTGGAATTTTACCACACCATCACACAATTAGAAGGCTGCAAAGTGAGCTCGACTATCCGCCCCCCTACAGGGGCCCACTGTTTCAGATTTTCCCAACTAGGGGCTCTATGTAAAGCCCCAACCACGAGCTTTCATCAGAACCTTGTTTTGTGGAATTTTACCACACCATCGCAGAATTAGAAGGCTCCAAAGTTAGCTCGACTATCCGCCCCCCTACAGGGGCCCACTGTTTCAGATTTTCCCAACTAGGGGCTCTATGTAAAGCCCCAACCACCAGCTTTCATCAGAACCTTGTTTTGTGGAATTTTACCACACCATCACAGAAGTAGAAGGCTCCAAAGTGAGCTCGACTGTCCGCCCCCCTACAGGGGCCCACTGTTTCAGATTTTCACAACTAGGAGCTCTATGTAAAGCCCCAACCACCAGCTTTCATCATAACCTTGTTTTGTGGAATTTTACCACACCATCACAGAATTAGAAGGCTCCAAAGTGAGCTCGACTATCCGCCCCCCTACAGGAGCCCACTGTTTCACATTTTCCCAACTAGGGGCGCTATGTAAAGCCCCAACCACCAGCTTTCATCAGAACCTTGTTTTGTGGAATTTTACCACACCATCACAGAAGTAGAAGGCTCCAAAGTGAGCTCGACTGTCCGCCCCCCTACAGGGGCCCACTGTTTCATATTTTCCCAACTAGGGGCTCTATGTAAAGCCCCAACCACCAGCTTTCATCAGAACCTTGTTTTGTGGAATTTTACCACACCATCACAGAAGTAGAAGGCTCCAAAGTGAGCTCGACTGTCCGCCCCCCTACAGGGGCCCACTGTTTCAGATTTTCACAACTAGGAGCTCTATGTAAAGCCCCAACCACCAGCTTTCATCAGAACCTTGTTTTGTGGAATTTTACCACACCATCACATAATTAGAAGGCTCCAAAGTGAGCTCGACTATCCGCCCCCCTACAGGAGCCCACTGTTTCAGATTTTCCCAACTAGGGGCTCTATGTAAAGCCCCAACCACGAGCTTTCATCAGAACCTTGTTTTGTGGAATTTTACCACACCATCACAGAATTAGAAGGCTCCAAAGTGAGCTCGACTGTCCGCCCCCCTACAGAGGCCCACTGTTTCAGATTTTCCCAACTAGGGGCTCTATGTAAAGCCCCAACCACCAGCTTTCATCAGAACCTTGTTTTGTGGAATTTTACCACACCATCACACAATTAGAAGGCTGCAAAGTGAGCTCGACTATCCGCCCCCCTACAGGGGCCCACTGTTTCAGATTTTCCCAACTAGGGGCTCTATGTAAAGCCCCAACCACCAGCTTTCATCAGAACCTTGTTTTGTGGAATTTTACCACACCATCACAGAATTAGAAGGCTCCAAAGTGAGCTCGACTATCCGCCCCCCTACAGGGGCCCACTGTTTCAGATTTTCACAACTAGGGGCTCTATGTAAAGCCCCAACCACCAGCTTTCATCAGAACCTTGTTTTGTGGAATTTTACCACACCATCACAGAATTAGAAGGCTCCAAAGTGAGCTCGACTGTCCGCCCCCCTACAGAGGCCCACTGTTTCACATTTTCACAACTAGGGGCTCTATGTAAAGCCCCAACCACCAGCTTTCATCAGAACCTTGTTTTGTGGAATTTTACCGCACCATCACACAATTAGAAGGCTGCAAAGTGAGCTCGACTATCCGCCCCCCTACAGGGGCCCACTGTTTCAGATTTTCCCAACTAGGGGCTCTATGTAAAGCCCCAACCACCAGCTTTCATCAGAACCTTGTTTTGTGGAATTTTACCACACCATCACAGAATTAGAAGGCTGGGTGCAGCACACATTGCACCACAAGATGCAGCACACCGTGCACCACAGGATGCAGCACATAGCACAACACACAGTGCAGCACACAGCACAGCGGATGCAGCACACAGTGAACCACGGGATGCAGCACACAGCACAACACACAGTGCAAGCGCGGCACACAATGCAGCGCACAGCGCAGCACACAGCGCAGCACACAGCGCAGCACACAGTGCAGCACACAATGCAGCACGCGCGGCACGCCGGGCGTAGGGCCCAGGACGGACGGGGCCCGTGCGCCAGGCCATGCTGTTTTCCATGGGGCTACCCCCTCCTACGCATCGCCCCCCTGGTGCGCCGGACGCCGTAGCGCCGGCGTCCCCTGGGGGAATATCCGGGCCTAACCTGGCGCACGGGAGGGCGAGCTCGGAAGAGACATAGTCTTGACCGACTCGTCCCTCTATTCCGCCGTGTACCACAGGCGGGGGGCAATCGACCTTGGGGGAAGGCGCAGAACTCCGAGATCCGCCCCTTCCCCCTAGCCCCTTGACCTTTGTACATAGGCTCATGGACGGTAAAAGCGCAATACCCCTTTTATGTATGTTTCACCCTATTTGGGAGTGTCGGGGGGGGGGGGTCGCAAGGTGTATAGGGCACAATCTGCTTATGCATTTTTCCAGCCGCGGCAGCTCAAAAATGAAAATCACCTCGCAGAGGTTGTTAGATCAAAGCCAGGCAGGCGTATACAGGGGAAAACGCCACATACCCCCCAATTTTCGGCCTTTTTGGGCCTACCCTACCCCAAAGGGTGGAATGGTTACTTCAACCCCTTGTAAAATCATTATTTTGTCCAATAAAAGTATGCCCCAATGAGTTTTTGGTCTGGACCACCCCACGCCCCCCCTTCCAAACCCACTTTTTTTGAGGTTTTAAGGGAGGTGGGGGAGGAGTCCAAAATGTCGAAAAAATGACCCTTTTTGGGGGGGTCAAAACTCATGAATCTTTTGGTTCTTTTCGATTTGAAGCCGGAAAAGTGTCTCCGCGTCCCGACCCCATGGGGTTTGTATGGGGTGGAGTAGGACGAGCGCTAATGCAGTTTATGCGCTTTTGAGCCATTCTTGCTATGTTGGCGGTTTTGGCGGCCTCGATGACCCCGTGGTACCCACTATGAGGGGTGTGAGTGGGGATGTTGTGACACAATATGCCTGCTAGGATACGAAAGGGCGTTTTTTGCAGTCTCTACCCTTGCCGAGACCCGACCACAACCCGCGCCAAAGACGTGAAATGACCGTTTCCACCAATAATGGCCTAGTGAATGGGCCGGTACACAACTTGCCGGGCAGTTTTTCACCCTGGGCAGATCAAAAATGGAAGTTTTCGAAACTTTTTTTTTTGATACTTTGATCACCTAAAATCACCATCCAACGTATGCAAAGCATGTTTTAGGCCGTATTTACGTATTTTTCACGCTATTTCGGTACTGGATGTGTGGGGGGGGGGGGGGGCTCCCAAGGGATTAGTAACCAACCTGCTGATGCAATTTTTCACCCTCGCCAGCTCAAAAATCGAAATCACCTCGCAGAGGTTGTTAGATCAAAGCTAGGCAGGCGTATGTAGGGGAAAACACCACATGACCCCAATTTTGGGCCCCTTTAGGCCTATTCGCGTACCCTACCCCCAGGGGTGGAATTGTTAGTTTAACCCCTTGTAAAATCATTATTTTGTCCAATAAACGCATCCTCCAGTGAGTTTTGGTCTGGACCCCCCAAGACCCTCCCCGCTTGAAACCCACTTTTTTGGGCTTATGCAGGAGGTGTGCGGGGCAGGGGGGGGGGGGGGTCAAAAAACGACCCCCCCTTTTGTTGGGTCAAACCTCATGAATCTTTTTGTTTTTTCAATTTTGAGCCGAAAAAGTGTTTCCGTGTCCCGACCCCATGGGGTTTGTATGAAGTGGAGTGGGACGAGCGCTAATGCAGCGCTTCTTGCTATGTTGGCGGTTTTGGCGACCTCGATGACCCCGTGGCACCCACTATGAGTAGTGTGAGTGGGGATGTTGTGACACTATATGTGTACCCTTTGCGAATTGCCGTTAAGGGAACTTTAGAATGAGAGAGCGAATATGGGTACCCAAAACAACTATTTTGTCCGAAAAAGGCCTTTTTCAATGGGTTGGAATGGAGGGTATGGTTTCAAAAATTCTAAAAAAATAAAACACACTCCCCTGCGAGAAAAAACCACCCCTTTTCCATACACGGCGTGGCCATGGTACCCGTTTAATGCCCTATTCGTATTGTGCCGTTCGCCTGTGTCTGCTGCGACACTTGCGAATGTGAATCTGGGACAACTTCGCGCGAACTTCGCGCGAAGTTGGCGCGAATTTGTCCCCATTTTTGCGTACAGGTATGCATTCACAATAACACGCACGTCCACTTCGCCAGCCATGAATTGTCCAAACGTTCTATGCTCGCTGTTTGCGCTGTTTGCGGCGTCTGAAAACGTTGCGTAAGGGTATGTACATAGTTGAGGTCACTAAGGGCCCTCTTGCGGGCCCGCCTAGCCAACTGTTGTACGGTCACAGGGCCTTGCCCACGCATGGACCTCTTTGTGACGTCCCACCCCTCCGCACAGAGGCTGTCGTCTATGGTATGGTTGTCAACGACAACCTGCACACCTAGCCGCCCACGCAGAAGGCTTAGGCCCCCGCTGTTGCGCAACATGCGCTTGAGCCTACGGTGGCTGCCTTCCATGGTGAAGCATGAAAATTGGGAGAGATTTCTCCATTGGCTGGCAAAAAAATACATGTGGTCAATCCACAAATGTGACCACAACAGCTTAGGCCACTCCAAGAGTAAGTGGGCTTTGCCCATTGCTGTGCTACGGTCACGTAATCTTGCTAGGTCTGCCCCGGACAGCCAAGATGTCCGCCATGCATACATACACATCTTGGCGAAATTGTCCCACCACTGCCTACAAACATCCTCCCATGGTTTTCCCCCCACCCGCTTGTTGTTCATTCCGCCCTCTTCAAGGCACACGGCAATGAGTGCCTCCCACCTCCGGGTGCGCATGAGTTGCACAGCCGCGGCACACTCTAGCCCAACGTTTCCCTTTGCGTTGGCGGTGTCATTGCCCTTTGCCATCCTACCCTTTGTTACCGTCTTGGCTGCGATGCGGGCACCATCGAGGATCAGTTGGAAAAAAATTGCGGGCAACGACCGCCGCGGACTTGCCAGTGGCAGCCGACACCGCATCCCTCATGCCCGAAATACCACAAATAGTTACCCGCAGCACCCCGTGCAACCCGTAGTCGGGAATGCGACGTTTGGCTGGGATGTGTCTATATATGGCTCCCATGGGGAGCACAGCCTTCCACTGCCAGTCAATGGTGGCTTCCAAGCCAAAATTGGCAGGGCAGTCTTGCCTATAGCGGCCGCAAACCCAACAAACCATGGCTCGTGGAGCCTCAGCTTTAAAATTTTTACAATTGCCCATTAAACTTTGTGCCTTGCCATCAGCACAGAGGAAGAAAAGTGTTTCTCGGTCGGCACCGGAAGTGTCTTGGAAGACAACCTTACTAGCATCCCACAATTGTTGGTCGAAGTCAACCTCTTGAGCAGCCGGGTACAAGGTCGACCACTCCTCACTACCCCCCAATAGCCACCAACTCGCTAGTTGATCGGGGCTACGGGTACCCCCGAGGGTGCAATGCACGAAGGACGCCTCGTGCCGCGACGTGCCGTCCAATGCTAGTGGCATCCAATGCAGCCTTGGATTGCCCGGTTGTTGGACGTGGGCGGCTGCTCAAGAGGTTGACTTCGACCAACAATTGTGGGATGCTAGTAAGGTTGTCTTCCAAGACACTTCCGGTGCCGACCGAGAAACACTTTTCTTCCTCTGTGCTGATGGCAAGGCACAAAGTTTAATGGGCAATTGTAAAAATTTTAAAGCTGAGGCTCCACGAGCCATGGTTTCTTGGGTTTGCGGCCGCTATAGGCAAGACTGCCCTGCCAATTTTGGCTTGGAAGCCACCATTGACTGGCAGTGGAAGGCTGTGCTCCCCATGGGAGCCATATATAGACACATCCCAGCCAAACGTCGCATTCCCGACTACGGGTTGCACGGGGTGCTGCGGGTAACTATTTGTGGTATTTCGGGCATGAGGGATGCGGTGTCGGCTGCCACTGGCAAGTCCGCGGCGGTCGTTGCCCGCAATTTTTTTCCAACTGATCCTCGATGGTGCCCGCATCGCAGCCAAGACGGTAACAAAGGGTAGGATGGCAAAGGGCAATGACACCGCCAACGCAAAGGGAAACGTTGGGCTAGAGTGTGCCGCGGCTGTGCAACTCATGCGCACCCGGAGGTGGGAGGCACTCATTGCCGTGTGCCTTGAAGAGGGCGGAATGAACAACAAGCGGGTGGGGGGAAAACCATGGGAGGATGTTTGTAGGCAGTGGTGGGACAATTTCGCCAAGATGTGTATGTATGCATGGCGGACATCTTGGCTGTCCGGGGCAGACCTAGCAAGATTACGTGACCGTAGCACAGCAATGGGCAAAGCCCACTTACTCTTGGAGTGGCCTAAGCTGTTGTGGTCACATTTGTGGATTGACCACATGTATTTTTTTGCCAGCCAATGGAGAAATCTCTCCCAATTTTCATGCTTCACCATGGAAGGCAGCCACCGTAGGCTCAAGCGCATGTTGCGCAACAGCGGGGGCCTAAGCCTTCTGCGTGGGCGGCTAGGTGTGCAGGTTGTCGTTGACAACCATACCATAGACGACAGCCTCTGTGCGGAGGGGTGGGACGTCACAAAGAGGTCCATGCGTGGGCAAGGCCCTGTGACCGTACAACAGTTGGCTAGGCGGGCCCGCAAGAGGGCCCTTAGTGACCTCAACTATGTACATACCCTTACGCAACGTTTTCAGACGCCGCAAACAGCGCAAACAGCGAGCATAGAACGTTTGGACAATTCATGGCTGGCGAAGTGGACGTGCGTGTTATTGTGAATGCATACCTGTACGCAAAAATGGGGACAAATTCGCGCCAACTTCGCGCGAAGTTCGCGCGAAGTTGTCCCAGATTCACATTCGCAAGTGTCGCAGCAGACACAGGCGAACGGCACAATACGAATAGGGCATTAAACGGGTACCATGGCCACGCCGTGTATGGAAAAGGGGTGGTTTTTTCTCGCAGGGACGTGTGTTTTATTTTTTTAGAATTTTTGAAACCATACCCTCCATTCCAACCCATTGAAAAAGGCCTTTTTCGGACAAAATAGTTGTTTTGGGTACCCATATTCGCTCTCTCATTCTAAAGTTCCCTTAACGGCAATTCGCAAAGGGTACACATATAGTGTCACAACATCCCCACTCACACTACTCATAGTGGGTGCCACGGGGTCATCGAGGTCGCCAAAACCGCCAACATAGCAAGAAGCGCTGCATTAGCGCTCGTCCCACTCCACTTCATACAAACCCCATGGGGTCGGGACACGGAAACACTTTTTCGGCTCAAAATTGAAAAAACAAAAAGATTCATGAGGTTTGACCCAACAAAAGGGGGGGTCGTTTTTTGACCCCCCCCCCCCCTGCCCCGCACACCTCCTGCATAAGCCCAAAAAAGTGGGTTTCAAGCGGGGAGGGTCTTGGGGGGTCCAGACCAAAACTCACTGGAGGATGCGTTTATTGGACAAAATAATGATTTTACAAGGGGTTAAACTAACAATTCCACCCCTGGGGGTAGGGTACGCGAATAGGCCTAAAGGGGCCCAAAATTGGGGTCATGTGGTGTTTTCCCCTACATACGCCTGCCTAGCTTTGATCTAACAACCTCTGCGAGGTGATTTCGATTTTTGAGCTGGCCAGGGTGAAAAATTGCATCAGCAGGTTGGTTACTAATCCCTTGGGAGCCCCCCCCCCCCCCCACACATCCAGTACCGAAATAGCGTGAAAAATACGTAAATACGGCCTAAAACATGCTTTGCATACGTTGGATGGTGATTTTAGGTGATCAAAGTATCAAAAAAAAAAGTTTCGAAAACTTCCATTTTTGATCTGCCCAGGGTGAAAAACTGCCCGGCAAGTTGTGTACCGGCCCATTCACTAGGCCATTATTGGTGGAAACGGTCATTTCACGTCTTTGGCGCGGGTTGTGGTCGGGTCTCGGCAAGGGTAGAGACTGCAAAAAACGCCCTTTCGTATCCTAGCAGGCATATTGTGTCACAACATCCCCACTCACACCCCTCATAGTGGGTACCACGGGGTCATGGAGGCCGCCAAAACCGCCAACATAGCAAGAATGGCTCAAAAGCGCATAAACTGCATTAGCGCTCGTCCTACTCCACCCCATACAAACCCCATGGGGTCGGGACGCGGAGACACTTTTCCGGCTTCAAATCGAAAAGAACCAAAAGATTCATGAGTTTTGACCCCCCAAAAAAGGGTCATTTTTTCGACATTTTGGACTCCTCCCCCACCTCCCTTAAAACCTCAAAAAAAGTGGGTTTGGAAGGGGGGGCGTGGGGTGGTCCAGACCAAAAACTCATTGGGGCATACTTTTATTGGACAAAATAATGATTTTACAAGGGGTTGAAGTAACCATTCCACCCTTTGGGGTAGGGTAGGCCCAAAAAGGCCGAAAATTGGGGGGTATGTGGCGTTTTCCCCTGTATACGCCTGCCTGGCTTTGATCTAACAACCTCTGCGAGGTGATTTTCATTTTTGAGCTGCCGCGGCTGGAAAAATGCATAAGCAGATTGTGCCCTATACACCTTGCGACCCCCCCCCCCGACACTCCCAAATAGGGTGAAACATACATAAAAGGGGTATTGCGCTTTTACCGTCCATGAGCCTATGTACAAAGGTCAAGGGGCTAGGGGGAAGGGGCGGATCTCGGAGTTCTGCGCCTTCCCCCAAGGTCGATTGCCCCCCGCCTGTGGTACACGGCGGAATAGAGGGACGAGTCGGTCAAGACTATGTCTCTTCCGAGCTCGCCCTCCCGTGCGCCAGGTTAGGCCCGGATATTCCCCCCAGGGGACGCCGGCGCTACGGCGTCCGGCGCACCAGGGGGGCGATGCGTAGGAGGGGGTAGCCCCATGGAAAACAGCATGGCCTGGCGCAGGGGCCCCGTCCGTCCTGGGCCCTACGCCCGGCGTGCCGCGCGTGCTGCATTGTGTGCTGCACTGTGTGCTGCGCTGTGTGCTGCGCTGTGTGCTGCGCTGTGCGCTGCATTGTGTGCCGCGCTTGCACTGTGTGTTGTGCTGTGTGCTGCATCCCGTGGTTCACTGTGTGCTGCATCCGCTGTGCTGTGTGCTGCACTGTGTGTTGTGCTATGTGCTGCATCCTGTGGTGCACGGTGTGCTGCATCTTGTGGTGCAATGTGTGCTGCACCCTGTGGTGCAATGTGTGCTGCATCCTCTGGTGTACTGTGTGCCGTGCTCTGTGCTGGCAGTGCATGTGCACTGTCGTGCTGTTGTGCGTTGTGCGCTGCACACTGTGCTGGTGGTACACCCTGGTGCTGTGCATTGTTCGCTGTTCCCTGTGCCCGTGCACCCGGCCCTGCGTGACCTGCCTGCCCTATCTGCCCTGTGGGGAGGGGGTGGGGGATTCGGGACCGCAATGGGGGCGGGGTCGCCCGCCCCCGTGTGCCAGCAGGGCAGCCGAAATGCTGCAAAAAACATCGTGCAGCCCTAGTGCCGCTGTCCGTTGTGGGGAAGGGGGGGAGGTGTCATCTGTCCCCGCCGGGCGCGGCGGGCTCGCCCTGCGCGCACGTCGGGCCGCGGGCACCACATCATGGTCGGGCGAGGGCGCCTGCCGGGCCAGCCGCCGCGATTCAAGCCTCCGGGCGCGCTGCGAGGGCCTCTTGGGCGCCGGCAGCGCTATGGACGCCGGTCTGGCCCGCCTCAGCCATGCCGAGAGCGCGCTTGCCCCCGCCTGGCGGGCCGCCGGTGCTAGCACCTGCCGGCCTGGTGCCCGTCGCTGCTGGGGGGCGCCTGCCAGGGCGCCCTGTGTCCCTCGTGCCCCGCGCGGCAGCACCAGCTGATTCCCCAGCCCAGCTGCACGCAGCGGCGGCACGAGGGCGAGCCACGTTGCGCGCACCGGGCCCCCACCGACCCTCTGCCCTCGCCCTCCCGCCGCGGGCGCTGCTCTTCCACCCGGGCCCTCGGGACGTGCTCCCGCCGCGGCCGGAGAGCATAGGGGAGCAGTGCTGGCCACCCTCCCGGTGGGCGGGGGAAATAGGTCACGAGGAAGCGTGTTGCCCCCCCCCCCCGGCCAGATGCGGGCTGGCGTGCGCAGGCGCTGCAACCATGCTTCGTGCAGATGCAAGGCCAGGCCTTGCAACTGCAATGCCATGTCCGCCCTAGCCACGAAGAACGACCGCGCCCGCAGCCCCCCACACAGGCGGCCCCCGAGCGGAACGAGTGCTCTGCAGCGGTCACTGGGAGCCCTTTGCAAGAGGCGCCTTGCCGCCATGTGGCACTGCAACAGCCGCGCGGCTTGCCGCAAGACTTGCGCGCACTCCCCGAGCGGGAGGCGCATCCCCCGCAACTGATGGTGGGGGGACCCCCGGCAGGGCCCGCTCTGCCCAAGTGACGTCCCTTGGGCCGTCCTGCCATCGGAGGGCCGCTGCCCAGCGGACCAGGTCCTGGGCGAACGCCGTCTCCCACGCCCGCCCCGGCGGGACGCCTGGGCGGAGTTGCATTGCCGTTGCCGCCGGCAGCTGCGGCAGGGGACCGCTCAGGTCCTGCCACGGGTATCCTCCCTTGATGCCCGGCGCCGGGGCCACGGGAAGAGGGCGTCGCCCTGCCCCTGCTCCCCCGAGCGGGTGCGCGCGTATTTGGCTGCGAGCACCGCGAGGTACCTCCCGTACAGCCTGTGCAGGAACTCGTCCACATGACGGCGGTCCGCCCCCGCGGACAGTGCCAAGGGTAGCAGGCCCGCGCGCCGCAGGCATGCCGACCAGCCCATCGGTGGGCCCAGCTGCAGGCGCTCCGCCGCCTGCAAGACCCATGCGCGCCGCCCTGCTGTGGCTGTCTCCCACGACGGGCAGTCTCAGAGTACATGCGCCTCATCCTCGTGCTATGAGCCGCAGCCGGTGCAGCTCGACGTGGCCCCCATGTGGTGCCCGCGCAGGCGGGCCGCCGTCCACAACGCCCCGGCCAACAAGCGCCGCAGGACGGAGGCCTCCAGCTCTGTGGATGCTACCCGGAGTGCCGCGCGACAGGCCTCCCTATCAACCACGTCCCCCAGCCCGCCATAGGTCGCCGGGCGGCGGGTCTCCAGCCCGCGCATGGCATGACAGCGCAGACTGTGCCGCACCCTGTGCTGGATCTGCCGCATGGGCTCCTGCACCAGGTGCAGCGGCTCTGCCTGGCCCGGCACAACCCATGACCACCATCCCTCCAGTGGTTGCCAGCCTAGCAAGCGGACCACATGCAGGGCGAGCCCGAAGGGCCCTATCCTCGGGGGTCGGAGGCCGCTCTCCCAGATGGCCTGCACCAGGACTTGCACGGGTCTCGGGGTGCGCGCAATCCGGGTCATCCATAGCACCCGCTCGTAGCGAGTGTGCATCACCGGGGAGATGCCGTGGCCCTGCGTCAGAACCACGAAGACCACCTCCTTGGCGCAAGAGAGCCTCGTCGCCCTCCATACCGCCTGCAGGACCATGGTCTCTAGGCCCCTTAGGTCCCGGTCCGTCACCAAGGCGACGGCCACTGCATGAAGCGATAGTGGCTTCACTAGGGTGCTGACCGCGTGCACCCGCCACTGAAAAGTGGGTAGATGCGGCAGGCGCCGCAGCACGCTGCGCCCGGCTTCCAAGCGTCGTACGAGCACCGGCCCCGTGCTGCGGGCGCCGCCCACGGCGACGTCCACCCCCAGCTGGCGGACACAATCTGATGCCCGTATGGGGAGGCCGCGCAAAAGGACTGCCTGCGCCCCCCCCTCCCCCTGCGACCCAGAGCAGGACTTGTCCACGCGGACATCATGCCCCGTCAAGGTGAGCCACGCCTCCTTTCGGGGGGCGGTCCGCTGGAGGGCTGCCGTCCCTGGCGCCACTGCCTATGTGTCGTCGGCATAGCCTGACGCCCCCAAGGCCGCCAGCCGTGGGCCTTGCGCCTGCAGCTGCAGATGCAGCTCCGACTCCTCCGCGCAGTCGCTGTGTCGGCTGGCTTGGTCCGACTCACTGTCGGCCTCTGCCGCCGCTAGCGCCGGCGGCAGCGCCACTGTGGCCATGCGAACCTGCTCCCGCAGGGCATCCACCTCCCACTTCCAGATCGTGGTGAGGACATTCACCAGGATCACAGAGAGGGGACAGCCTTGCAGGATGCCGTTGGTGGCGTGCCACCACGCCCCCAATTAACCGGCCACCTTGAACGCCCGGCGGAGCTGCTTGTACATGGCCCCCGGGGCCCTTGCGACCCCTGGGTCCATGCCCAGCTCCAATGCCAGGGCCAGGACGACGGCTTGGGGGATGAGATCGAAACACTTGACGTAATCGATGCTCATCCCCGCCACTGCCCACCCCTTCAAGCAGCACACCTCCAGGAGAACCTTGGTCACTGTGGCGCAATCCAAGGCGCTCCGCGCGGGGCGGAAACTAAAGGCACACGGGTGCGCCAAGGCCTCTTGCCAGCGGATGGCCTCCTCCAACGTGATCCCCGCCCAGAGGCGGTAGACCGTGGAGAGGACCGTTAGTGGCCGCGTGTTCAACGGCCCCGGTGGGCCCTCTTTGGGGATGAGGGCCGTGTACCCTTCGGCGAGGCGCAACGGCCACCGTCCTTGCCGTTTCACCTCCCGCAGGAGGTCCGCCAACCACTCCAGCAGGTGGTCCGGCAGTGCGCGCAGCTCCTCGAGGCTCCAGCCATCCAGGCCCAGGGCGGAGCGATGCATCCGCATGAGGGCCCGCCGCAGCCGACGTCTGGTCAGTGGCCCCGAAATCATGGGCTCATCTCACGTGACGCCCATACCGGCGAAGAAACTGTGCCGGGTCCGGCTCCGCGGCTTCTGCATACTTGCGGTTGATGGGCCACCAGGCATCGTGCAACAGGGAGTCCATCTCGTGCAGGTTTGCCGTCGGTGTGCCGTCGGCCGGACCAGGAAGGTCACCGGCGGGGCGAAGCTTTTGCCCTTCAGCCACTTATAGACCGCGCCTTGCTTGGAGGACCAGGCGTCCTCGACCCAGTCCCTCCACGCCTGCACGCGGTCTTTGTCCCCCCGCTGCCGCTCTGTGCGGATGCGGCCCTGCATGGCTGTGCGCAGCCCACGCAGCTTTGCCGCCGGAGGCAGCCAGTCTGGCGGGCCCGGCACTTGCAGGCTCGCATATTGGTCCCCAAGGGCGTGCACGCGTTGCGGCCGCCGCTGCAGCGCGTACCAGAGCTCCATGACCAGCCGCGGCGCCGCGGGTCTGGGCGCTTCAGCCAGCCCACAATTGTCCGCAGTAACCCCTGCACTGCCTGCAAGCGTGCCCATGGGCAGGCCACCGGGTCGCCCGTTGTGCGGCGCTGGCGGGGGCACAGCCGCACACGCTTCAGCAGCCGCACTGTGCCCCTGCCCCTGTTGTAATTAGGGGGAGCCGCGGGTAGCTCCGCGCCCGGCCAGAGCCCTAGGACTGAGAGCGCCAGCAGCGTCTCCTCCGCCGCCCACGTCCACGTTGACCACAGGCGATCCCTGTCCCCGCCTGTCAACTCCGCGTGCCACCGGGGCCCCAGGGGGTCCAGCAGGCTCTGCACCACAGGGACTCGCTCCTCCTCTGGCAAGGGCGGAATGACCACCCGGGGCAGGCGCATGAGCTTGACCACACTCTGCACCGCCCCCTCGGCGAGCAGGTCGAAGCGCACCGGGCGATGGTGCGGGATGCCGCACGCCGGCAGCACCTCTGACCCGCGCAACAGGGCTGCTAGGCGGGTGTCCACCAACAGCCCATCAATGCGGGTGGGGTGTCCTTCCCGCACCCCGACGTATGAACACAGGGGGGGGCGGCCCGCGGCGGCTGCCAGCTCTGAGTCGGAGTTCACTAGGCGCAGCGTGAGCAGCAGCCCCTGTAGCCTGGGCGGCGCTTGCAGGAGGTCATCGAGCCGGAAATTAAAGTCCCCCGCGATCAGTTGCGGCGCTGCCCCATGCCGCGCTGCATAGTCCAGGGCCTGTTGCCAAAATGCCCGGTTCAGCGCTGGCTGACCCGACACGCCGTACGCCGCTTGGGCATGGAGGACCGTCGCCCACGTGCCGAGGCGCACGAGCACGTGGCACCACCTGGTGGAGTGCCACAGGGCGGTCGCCAGCGAGTCCTGGCCCTCCTTTGCCGGCAGCATGACCTGCCGCGCCGGCAGGCCCTGTCGCACGAGGACCGCTATTCCGCCTGGGGGGCAGTCCCAAATGCTTGCCCCGCAACTCCAATGGGGCGCCCCAGAAGTACTGCCAGCCAGCTTCGCGGGCCAGACGCGCCATGACTGACTGGCCTGTGGCTGTTAGTCTGGTTTCCCCAAGCAGCACCACATCAGCCTCCCATGCAAAGACTGTGTGGTAGTGGGGCGCAGTGACGTTCGAAACGGCCACCCGTAGCGGCCCCTAATGGGGGTGCACGTCGCCGCACCACGCCAGCCGCCCCCGTCCGCGCGCGCTGCAGCGCGAGCGCGCACCGCGCCTTGACCGCAACAGATGTGGAGAGAAGAGGGGGGGCGGGGTGCCCTGCCGACCCCTGACAGCTCGCGTCGGCGGTGCCGTTGCCGGGAGCCAACACGCGGGCGGGCCGGCCTGCGCGCCCCGGCAACGGAAGGTTAGGTCCCATACAATGGGCCAGTCAGAGGTGTTGGCGCCGGTGCCAACCTTGGGCAGGGGGGAGGGAGGCCGCAATGGGTGCCGGGCCCGGCAAGACTGGACCCGGCTGCAGTTGAGGGGCTCGCACCCGCACAGGGGGGGGCGGGAAAGGGAGTGTGCGCCCATCGCGAGGGGCGGCACAATGAAGGAGTGGGCGTAGCAAGACTAGACCCACTCGCAGCGATACACGGGAGCCGGCCTGACAAGATTGGGCCTGCCAGTGCCGAAAACTGCACGGGAGGGCAGACAAGGGGGGGGGGGGTATCCCCACCGTACCGCTGCGCCCAGCGCAGAAAACGGGCCGAGGAAGGAGTGGGCCTGACAAGACTGGACCCACTAGTAGCGCATCAGGGGGGCAGGCCTGGGCAGACTGGGCCTGCCACTGCCAAAGTTGCACGGGGGGGCAGACATGGGGGGGGGGGGGGGATCCCACCGTACCGGTGTGCCCGGCGCAGAAAATGGGGCGACGAAGGAGTGGGCCTCACAAGACTGGACCCACTCGCAGCGCGTCAGGGTGGCAGGCTTGACCCGACTGCGCCTGTCACTGCCGAGAACTGCACGAGGGGGCAAACAGGGGGGGGGGGTATCCCCACCGTACCCGTGCGCCCAGTACAGAAAACAGGGCGGGGAAGGAGTGGGCCTCACAAGACTGGACCCACGTACAACACTTCAAGGGGGCAGGCCTGAGACGACTGGGCCCACCGAGTTGCGCATCCGGCGCGGGGCATGGGGCAAGGGGAGAGTCGGTCTGCCAAGACTGGACCCACTCGAGCCTGGGGGGGGGGGGACAATGTGCGCAAAAAGCAGAGGCAACACCGCCAAGGCCAAGACCGCCACCATTTGCCGGCACCACGCCAACCGAGCCGCTAGTAGGAGTAATTGGAGGGTCAGGACTAAGAAGGCTACAATATTTCTTCGTCCTCCTCCTCCAGCTCTGCCGCAGACCCTGCGGCCTCGCCATCCATGGCGACGTCGTCCTCAGCGTCCCCCGCGGCCGCCATGTCAACGTCGTCCATTTCTGGCTGCACCGGCTGCGGTGCCGACGAGGTGGCCAGCGGTGAGTCGACCGCTGGGGCTTGGCCCGCCGCTGGGACGCGCACCATGCGGTCGCGGGGTCCCACAGGGACATACGGCGCCGCCTGATTGCGGCGCACCATCCGCTCCCAGACGCGGTCTGGTACACGGGAATCCACAGATGGGAGAAACATACCCGCCCAATCCATGGGCACTCCCTCCAACAGCAAGTCGAAGACCGGGCGCTCCAGGGTGGTGCTCGCGAGCTGAGTGCATCGCCGCACCCGAATTGGCACCCGGTCTCCAAAGACTCCGCGGCCGCGCGCCGCATCTGCGCATAGTCATCCGTGGACAGCGCCATGGCCGCGGGGTAGCCCCGAATGCGTACCGAAGTGACCCGCTCCGGCACCGGAGCGCCCAATATGCGGGCGGCCGCCGCCGCAACGTCAGGGTCCGACGGCCCTGGGCCCCATACACGGACGCCGATGTGCCCCGCAGAGCCCCCTCCCACTGGGCCCGCAAAGTGGCGGGAGAAGGCCTCATCCGCGGCCAACTCCTTCCGCGCCTCCGGCACGGGGCCGCGGCGCTCTAGTTGCCGCTCAAAGCGCACAACATGGGCCGGGTGAGGGTAATCCTCACCGGATCTGGCCCAGGGGTGGTACAGCACCCCGCGCACGCGGCCGCTGGCGCGTAGGACCACGGGGATAAGGTCCACAGCCAGGTCGAGCGACACCTCCACCCGTGCCCCACGGCGGCCCACGTTCATGGGCGGGCACCGGGGCAGTTGGGGCAGCACGGGACTGAGATGCTGCCATGCCTCCTCTAGGCCCCATTGCCGGACGTGCAGCCGGTCGGCATCTGCATCCGCCAGGGCCATCGGGTCTAGCATGCAGACCACACGCGCGGTGGCTGGCTGGTCATCCGCCAGGGGGGGCGGGTCTACGTGCGGTAAGTCCTCAGGCCGGCCGTCATGGTCTCCGTCAGGGCGGGTCCAGGACACCTGGAGGACACGGTCCGTGGCGCCGGGTCCACCACCGCACGGTCGGCGGTTTCCCAGGGGAGGCGTTCCGTACGCACCCTGCAATGCAGGGCGACCCCCGGGATCCGCAAGCTGTCGCGAGAGCGGCGCAGCGTTTGCAGCAGGGTCTCCGCAGTGGGGTAGGCGCGGCCGCCCCCGTGAACCTGCACAACCGCAATGACAGTGCCCGCATCCTCATACGCGGTAAACAGCGCAGAGGCAGCGAGGTGGGCCTCGTGGATGGTGCAGCCCACCAGGACCACGCATCGCATGGCGTCAGCCCGTTTCGGCTTGCGCCATTCCGCCGGGTGCCGGCCCGGCGTGACCTGCACCGGCCACCAGGCCTGGAGTGTCTCCCGATCGGTGCCCTCGTAGAGGCGCCGGGGCTGGACCTCAGTGGCATCGGGCAGGAGTGCCTGCAGGGTCGCCACAGTGGGCTGGATCGCCTGCGGGCCTGCCCTCTGCCGTCCAGGCGCTGCCACCACCTGCACGCGGGCACGGCTAGCGGTTCCCGAAGGGCGGGCCGCCGCAGCCGCGTAACCCCTGGGGGACCCCTGAGAAGGGCCCTGCTGGGCGTCGCGGCGCCCTCGGGGACGGCTCGGGGTTGTGGGCCTCCAGCTGCTGGACGTACCGGCGAATGGTGAAGGAGTTGAGGTTGACAACTCCTTCTTCAGCCTTCACATCCTCTTTGGCCCAGTAGGGCCGCGTCGCTGCCAGGGGGTGCGGCGGGAAACCCTCAGGGGCTGCAATCCCCGAAGGCCCAATGCAGCGGCACCCAGCTTGGTGCATGAGATGGCGGCGCGCGTCGCCGGAGCCCTCCTAGTAGCAGGCAGCTGAGGGGGAGACCTGGCGCTTGGCCGCGGTGCCGTTCAGCCAGTACACAGCCACCGGGGCATCTCATCCCCCAGGCGGTCATGTCGGCCCTGGCGTTGGAGTTGGGCATGGACCCGGGCACGTGCCACGCCCTTGGGGCCATGTGCAAGCAGCTGCGCTGGGCCTTCAAGATCGCTGGGCCCCTCGGCCTGTGGTGGCACGCCACCAATAGCATCCTCCAGGGTTGCCCCCTGTCGGTTATTGTGGTGAATGTGCTCACCACGATTTGGAAAGGGGAGGTGGACTCCCTATGCCGGCAGGTGTGCGCGCGGACGGCCGCCCTCCCCCTTGTCTTGGACGAGGACGCGGCGGAAGACCTGGAGCCGGGGGCCCCGCTCCCCTCAAGGATGCACGCCCCGGCTACGCTGCGCTGGGGTTGTCGGGCTATGCGGATGCCACCCAGGCGGTGGCCCTGGACGCGGCCTGCTTCCAAGAGACGGTCCCCGCGACAAAGGAGTGGCTGCAGGTCACGGGCCAAGACGTCCGCGTGGAAAAATTGCTCCCGGGTCCCGGGGGAACATGGCGCCCCGGTGGCAGCGACTTTCCGCTGGCTCACCGTCGACGTCGCCATTGGGGGCTCCAAGATCACGGGGCCGGTGCTGTCCCGGCGCGTGGCGGCAGGACGGAGCGCCCTTCGCCGCCTCACCCGCCTCTCCACCAATGGACGGCGGGAGCGGGCTATCAGCACGCTCGTCACCCCGCTGGTGCTCCATGGGGTGGCGGTCACGTTGGTGACGGAACCGGACCTGCGAGGGCCGGAGACCGCAGGTGCGGGCCCTGTGGGGAGCCAGGCGCCTGTCCAAGGCCGAGGAGATTATCTGCATTGTCCTTTGTAAGGGGCACCGCGTCTTCCCGGTCATGAACACGCGTTACCAGCGGCTCCTCTGGCCAGCCCGTATGGTTCGGCGGCCGGGAGTCACCCTCGTTTTCGCCCAGGCTATTTGGGAATCTGGTAGCCGCCCTCTCTGGATGAGCCCGGTGGGGCGCGCGCTCCGCACGGCGGCCAGCCTGGGCTGCAGGCCGCGCGAGGGTCGGTGGTGCTGGGACGCCAAGAGCATCCATTGCAATTCATGCAGGAGCCCCGACGCCGGCTCCAACACCGGGTCCGGGACAGCCTTCACTGCCACTCCTCGTGCCAGCTTGAGGCGCGGCGCCCCATCATCTTGGGGGTACGGGGAGACGGGGCAAACGGCCCGGCCTGCCGCGCGGCGCCGCGGGCGGCCTCCAACAAGTTGCAGAAGTCGCTGTTGCGGGGGCTCATGGCCGGGGCCCCGTGGACAGTGGCCAGAGTGTCGGGCCAAGGCACGCTCCGGCGCCTGCGAGCGCCTGCCCGCATGCGGCCACCGCGGGGCGAGCGCTTCCTAATGGACTATTTCCCACACTCCCTTGAGGGGGGGGGGGGGGGGGGCTCTGCTCCCGTATGCCTGGAGGCCCCCACGGGCGCTGCGTAGAAGCGTCCATCTCGCAGCCGCGCAGCGCAGCCGCCCTCCGGGGGCGGGCCGTGGCACACAGGTCGCGCTGTGCTTGGAGCATGGGGCGCTGTCGTGCACCAGATGCAGAAGCCTGGGCTGGGGCATCGGCCGCTGCTGCCAGGCACGCCACAAAGGACACGCTAATCCCTTGGCGGGCCCACGCTTCCCGAGGGCCCCGCCCCGGGTTGCGCCAGGACGCCAAGTGTTCGTCCTTGAGGACCAGCGCGCAGGGGCGGCCGCATTGTGCTCCTGGCTGGGGCGGGCCCGCCCGGCCTTCCAGGCCCTCCCGAGCTCCGGCCCCCCGGTGCCACGCCGGTGCACGGCACCAACAAAGACGCCCGGTACCCGCCCCTGTTCCGCATTTGGGCCAGACGACCCCAGGCCCACGAAGCGCCATGCGCCTAACCTCCTCTTGGCGGACCGGGAGGGCTCGGGAGATGAGGGCCCCCCGCGATCGGGCGGGGGGGATGCTGATCCTTTCTCCCCCCCACCTACGGCAGAGAGTGCCGACAGCCCCCGGCTGGTGCCCGCGGCCGTCCCGCCTCCACCGGATCCACAAGGGCGCTGCCCGCACCGCGGGACGCCCCCCCCCCCCCCAAGGAGAGTAGCCCCCCCCACCGCCGTCAGCCGGGCCGCGGGCGTCGCTCCGTGACGTTTTCAGCCGCATATCGGCGGCCTTGAGTAACCGCGCGTTGCCGCGGAGACAATCCCGCTCAGGGTCGGCGGTGGCCTCAGCCCAAGGCCACCAGGTCAGTGGCGCACATGCTCCGCGCATGCCCCCCCCACCCCCCTTCCTCACGCTGCGGCCGACGCCGCCGGGGGGGGCTCCTCTAACCCAATGGCGGACGCGCCCTCGGCACCTTTGCCATCCCAGTCCACACTGCCGCCACGGTGATAGCACGGGAGGGCCAACACGGAAGAGACCTAGTCCCCTGCGGCTCGTCCCTCACAGCCGCCGTGCGGAAGCAGGCGGGGGGCTCGTAGGGGAGGCCACAGGCGCTTGAACTCGACTTGGCCCACCTCCCCGCCCCTCTGCCTCTGTACATAGGCTAGCGGAAGCCAAAAGACAAATGCCGAATTTACGTGTTTACAACCTGCTAATGGAGTTTTTCACCCTGGGCAGCTCAAAAATCGAAGTTTTTCAAACATATTTTTTTTGATACCATGATCACTTAAAATGACCATCCAAGCTATGTAAAGCATGCTTTAGGCTGTGTTTACCTGTTTTTCACCCTATTTGGGTATTGGGTTCACCGGGCGGGGGAGCGTGTGTCTCCCAAGTGCTGGGTACACAACTTGCCTATGCAACTTTTCACCTTGGGCAGCTCAAAAATCGAATTCTTCGAAACTTGTTCTTTTGACATGGTGACCACCTAAAATGACCATCCAAGGTATGTAAAGCATGTTTTAGGCCGCATTTCTGTGTTTTTCACCCTATTTTGGCCATTAGCTCCGGGGGGGAGGAGGGGCTTCCAAGGAATTGGTACACAACCTGCTTATGCAGCTTTTCACCCTGGGCAACTCAAAAATCGAAGTTTTCCAAACATATTTTTTTGATACCGTGAACCCTCAAAATGACCATCCAAGCTATGTAAGCATGTTTCAGGCTATATTTTTGTGTTTTTTCACCCTATTTTGGGTATTGGATCGGGGGGGTGGGGCTCCAAAGGAACGGGTACACAAACTGCTTATACAATTTTTCACCGTTTCCCACCGTATTTTTAACCCACCCTGAGCCAATAATTCGCAAGTCCAAGTGGCTGTAGAATGATGTGCTGTCCTAGGTTAAAGATGCCAAGGTCAAAAAGCGCAGCAAATAACTTATCACTTGCAATGTTCAGTCCCCCCCCCTTCTCTTTTATCCACATCCCATTTGACATGTTAAGGGTCGTCATAAATGACAACTTTTGCGAAGCGCCGCACGCGACCATCCATAGTGCGTTGAAAGCCACTACCAGTGGCACCCATGTCATTGAGGCGGTTGGGGATACTCAAGGGTGGCGGGTATGGGACTAGGCCCCCTTGGGGCTTTGGGAAAAAGTGGTGAGCCCCCCCCCCCCCCCCAGGGGCGAGCTGTTCACGACAAATCTGCAGCCAACATATCACCCCCAGGGCCCTCTGTGGGGTATAGAGTTTTCTTTGGCCCCCGCCCCAAAGCCAAAGCAGTCCGCACCAAAACGGGCAAAACTGTCATGGACTCCTGGTTGCAAGCCAAGAGTGAACAGTCCGCACCCCGAGCCACAAGCTAAGTGCGTCTCTTTGTTTCAGTCTTTGTACCCCCCCCCCCCCCCCCAGAGGATGCACTATTTTAGTAAGGCAATTTTTCTAAATGTCCGCTATCTCTGCTGCCATGGTTGCAAGCTCCACCTCTGCCGCTGGCGCTGGGCGAACGATTTCTTCCGGCCGCCTTCTAGCCGCTTCCCATTTGCCCTCAGCATCTTCATCCCCATCGCCGTCGGGGTCAACACCCCTATGGGCACCCCCCGCCCCCACAGCAACAGCGGCGGTAGCATAAGCAGCAGCAGCATCGGTAGCGGAAAAAGCAGCAGCAAGAGAAGCTCAGCACCAGAGGAGGCCACGGCAGAAGCAGCAGCAGCATTGGCAACATTGGTGGCGGCAGTGGCGGAAGTGGGCGTGGCAGCGGTGCAAGTGCAGAACTACCTGCACCTCTGCACCAAGAAGAGCAAGGACTGGCTGGCAGTCTAGGACAATTTCAACCCCCCTTGGGATCTCTGAGCCATTGTGAGCAAATCGACCAAAGAAACATTGTGGTGAAAGCTAACCCCCCCCCCCCCACTTATAACCCCCCCCACTTATAACCCACCCCCCGGGAGATCCGTGCCACTGAGGGACTTATAACCCCCCTTTTTGAGCACACAAGCATAGCACAAGAAGTGCCAGCGGATGGATTGCCAATATCCCCCTCAGGCAAGTCAACGAGCTCCTCATCTGAAAATTTCCCAACCTCATCATCATCACGAGCCGCAACACCACCAGGGTCTCCCAGAGATAGGTCCAAATCAATTTCCATTACAAAAAGATGAATGACGTCTGAAGGTGCAAATGTGTCTGGGTCCATGCCACCAAGGGACTTATAACCCCCCCCCCCCACTGATAACCCACCCACCCCCCCCGCACCCTCAACCAATCCGCAATGCTACTACCACGGGGGGTTATAAGTGTGGGGGGGGGGTTGCTAGTCGGGGTATTACAGGAACGCTTGGTTGCGAAAAATCTGAAACAATGAGCCCTTTTTGGGTGGCGGATGCTCGAGCACACTTGGAGCGACCAGATCTCCGAGCCACCGTGAGCAGATTGACCAAAAAAACATTCTCCTGAAAGCTATTGGTTGGGGCATTACAGATTTGCTTGGTTGGGAAAAATGTGAAACAATGAGCCCTTTTTTGGTGGCGGATAGTCGAGCACACTTGGAGCGACCTGATCTCTGAGCCACTGTGAGCAAATCAACCATAAAATCATTCTGGTGAAAGCTACCGGTCGGGGCATTACAGAAATGCTTGGTTGGGAAAAATCTGAAAGAGTGAGCCTTCGTTACGGGGTGGATAGTCAAGTTAACTTGGAGCGACGAGATCTTTGAGCTACTGTGAGCAAATCAACCAAAAAAACATTCTCGTGCAAGCTACTGGTCGGGGCATTACACAAATGCTTGATTGGGAAAAATCTTAAACAGTGGACCTTTGTTAGGGGGGCGGATAGTCGAGCGCATTTGGAGGGACCAGATCTCTGAGCTACTGCCAGCAAATCAACCAAAAAAAACATTCTGGTGAAAACTACTGGTCGGGGCATCACAGAAATGCTTGGTTGGGAGGAACTGAAGCAGTGGGCCTTTGTAAGGGGGTGGATAGTCGAGCACACTTGGAGGGAGCAGATCTCTGAGCTGTTGTGAGCTGTTGGACCAAAATAAGGTTCCGGTGACAGCTAATGGTCGGGGCATTACAAAAATGTCTGCCATCACTGCTGCCTATCACAATATTGCACAAGCACAATGTTCCACCCTGAGCTCATGGTGGACAATTTTACTGTATTGGTCAATGGGGATGTTTCCAAAGTGGAGGTGTTTGCCAGCATCTGCCCTGCGCCTGCCAACCAGTTCATGGTGTCGGCTTTCATCTTGAACTTCCCTGGGCCCACCCCTTTGGACTGCAAGGAGCTAGACAACTTGCCACGGCCCCCCACTGGCACAATCCGGCTTGTGCGGCGCCCAATGGGCCGTTTACCACCCAACCCCGCCAGCCGAGTTCCCCAGTGTACCTAGCCACAAGCTGCCATGCTTCTGCGGCATGAGCATGTTGTGCCAGCAGCAGTGCTGCAAACCCTTGATCGCCTCCAACTAGGTGCCGGGTGGTCTATGGTGGCACTGCGGCAGCAGAAGCTCCTACATCTTCTGGCAATGGACTACTCCCTAAGCAACAACAGACTGTTGCGAGGACTGTGCCATCTACTTCTGCAGAAGTCCGGCACCCTAGCAGTATAAGGGCGCAGGGACCCCCCACCCCAACAAGCCACCCTAACCTTGGGCCTGTATGCTGATGGATACTAGCCCAGGGGACGTCCCAATGTTAACACTAAGATTTGTATAATTGATTTTGCAGGAAAGTGGTTCCCAAGGTCTGGCCATGTGCCCAGGTGCACAGACATGATAACCTGGATGGAACTTCCCAAAGTTGCTGATGGGAAGTGGCTACCCAAACGGGCAGAGGCCCGACAAGCCGTGCCTTTGTGTAAAATCCAGCAACGTATGGAGTATGATGGTGCAGAGTACACTACGACACTGCACCTACTAATTGGTTGCCCGACTGCGGATCACCACCATCTATGGTTAGAGTGTCAGCAAAAGGGGTGCGTGGCATGTCCCTGGGTCAATAAGCATGGGGTTGGCACATTGTTTCTGCACCGGGGGGGGGGGGGCGTCTAAATCCAAAATAAATAAAGTAAATAAGGTGCGGGGTTCCCACAAGTTCCAGGGTGCATCTAACCTGGCACAGGTTTATATTATACAACGAGCATTACACAACACCAAAGGAGGGGCCTCCAGAGTCCTTGGTGCCATTGGGCGAACCGTACCCGGGCCATACAAGCATGAGATGTTGAAGGTGATAGCCCAAGTGGCTAGGAGATACCGCCCTCAATCTTTGCCTCCTGATAGCAGGGAGCACCTGCGCCTTGTGCGAGGAAGGTTCCAAGGAGGCATCAGCTTAATTGGCCGAGAGGCCCGCACTGTGATGAGCGGCTTAGCGGGGGGTAAGGTCCTCCCATTGCCCTTCCATTCTGTGGGTTTGGCCTTCTGCCACATAGTACACCTGTGCTATGGTTGCACTACATTGGTAATTGTAGCATGGCAAGCTATGGGTTAGGTGTACACATATATTGTGCACATCATTCCGGAATTTGCGGAAGAAGGTTGCACTGCAACCCTATATATGCGTGGGTGGTCCCACACTTGGTTTATCCCGCCGACCCCCATGCTATATTCCGATGAGGCACGGGAACAAGATCTCCGGGTGGCCAAAAGATATGCCCCTGTGACTAGTACTAGGCAGGATGCCAGTATTAGTGAAAGTTTGAAGCATGAGCTATATGAAAAGTTTTTGCGTAACAAAAAGAAGATCCCCACTGCCAAAATTTGGGCCGCTGTCCATCGGAACCTTGTGTTGGAGGCTTGCATGGTTGCTGCCAATGCAATGTGGCAGACAGTCTTCCAGCGCTTGTTACGGCACTTGATGACTTGTCAAGAAGAAGGCGGCTGCAGGTTATACATGCACCCAGCAACCAATTCGATTAAATGCACTTTTCCAACTGCAGAACCCGAAAGTGATGTGGTTTGTGTGTGTGGGAGTTGTGGCTCAAAGCATGGTATACGTCAATGGGTCCCACTTGAGGTGGAAGCCATCCACATTTGGCCTACTATGGGTTTGAAGAGCCCGTCCAAATTCAAATCCTGTGCCGCAGGGCGTAAAGATCTCAAGGGCAAGGGAAAGGGTAAGAGAAAATCTGATGTGGGGCCCATCCACATGCCGGGGATTCTAACCCAAGTTCCGTTCTTGTGGTTCGTGCTTCGGAGGTAGAGGACAGTGCTGCCTCATTTCAAGGTCCGAGTGATGTCGGCGACCACCAGCGCGTACAACCAATGAGGCGGGCAAAGTTGTTGCGCATCCCCATCGTTGATAGCGACATAGAGCAGCAACTTGTGTTTCCCAAAGGCAGCAGCAGCAGCAGCAGTGACTGCGGTAGTAGTAGCAGTCTTGAGAATGATGATTCTGAGGATGATGATGTGTACATGTCTGGTGGCTCTACAGTAAGTGCCGCAAGGTGAGATTATTCATCATCATCTCATGACAGCCCTGAACCTCAACCGCAACCCAAGAAGTATCGGCATACGGCATACGGCTGTACATAGTCAGAGGGAACAGATGTTGGATGTGGACGCCATGTCAAGTGATGGTTGGCCTGTGCATATGCTCAGTGAAGGGGAGTACAACATTTACAGTTCCAATTAAGGACAAGTAAGGACAAGTATTTCAATTTTTTTTAGCATGAGCATTGCCAACAATGTATCTTTGGATATGGATTCACTGTTCCAATTCAGGACAAGTATTCGTTTCTTTTTTGCATGTTGCTTTGCTGAGGTCAGGTATATGGGTGGACAACATTGCCCTCTCTCAATGTAGCAAATTTCAATGGAAAATCGCCTCGAAGTTTTCAAAGTTGCCCGGAAAAATGCTCGGAAGTTTTGGCAGCCAGCTCGGGACCCAAAACACAACCAATATCGCTCGGAATGTTCTATGGACCTTCCAGCCAACCGTCCCCGGGTAGCTCGGAAGAAATTTTTTTGGTGCCGATTTCTAAAATGTACCGTGCGATACAGGTCCCATTTGGTGACCATAAGTGCTAAGCGTTTCCAAAAATCCCCTGCAAAATGCCCAGCTTTTTCCTGCCATTTTTTACCTTCTATGCTGCGTGTTCCAGCGCCATGTGTAAGTAAATTACTTAGTAGAAAAATGAATTTATTTTTTTACGAAGTAAATTACTTAATGGAAAACAAAGTTATTTTTTTACTGAGTAAAACCTTTACCAAAAAATTAAATTTTTCCAGTTTTGACTGCCACTGTTGATTCTGCCCCCCACTTTGAAGCGGTGGGGACCCCCTAGGCGGCAGGGGTTTTGTAGCCACCCGGCCCACCTGTGGGCCACCTCTGATTCCGCCCCCCCCCCCCCCCCCCGCTTTGAAGCGGTCGAACCCCCTAGGCGGCAGGGGTTATGTAGCCACCCAGCCTTCTTGTCGGCCACTTCTGAGTTCTGGGTTGCCCGTGACTCTTTGTGGAATGCCTCATGTACTAGTCTACAACGCTGACAGGAGTTGGTTGGATCATGGGCAGACCGCACTTTAGAAGCATCGTCCATTGATATGTCTTTTGCACCACCCCTAATTGTGGCGCAAGTATATAACTTGGATAATTCGCATTGGGTGCTCCGCTTGGTGTTGATTGCCCCAACCTGTGAATACCAGTGCCTTAAGTTGATCCCCTGTCTAACCGGCCACACATTGTCGGGGCAAACGAGGAGAATTTGGCTGTTGTGGATTTGATTGCCGAGCGAGAAGGCATTCAGCCACAGCAACGGAAGAAGTGGACAAAAATTTGGATGCTTTCGGTGCCCTTGCATTTGCAATTGCACCCTTGCATTCCGCCTTCATCGGGCAGATTGATGGTTCCAGTTGCCATCCAGCATGTCTCTTGACATTGCATTGTGCCCTGTCTCGACCTGTTGTGAAGGGCATATTGCAAGTGCCACATTACAGATTGTGGTTGTTGCGTGAAATGGCTGAAGTTACTTTGTACTTCAGTGGGTCCAATTCGGCCTCCACCCGGAGGACCCCAGGACTGCATTGGAAGGTGGCTTGGATGTACACCGAACCCAAATCGGCGGACCCCATTGACACATGCTTCTCTTGTGATGGCACACCTCACATAGCTTGCTGTGAATGTAAGGTTCTTCATTGTACCTTGCATGCGTCTATCTTGTGTCATTCGGAGATCTGTTTGGATTGCGCCAACTATGGGCGGCCAACCTTGCTGCTGCGGCTATTGCTTATGCTGTTGTTGCTGCTTGTGCCGCTTATGCTGTTGTTGCTGCTTGTGCCGTTAACACCTGTCGCAGTGTGTGGATCTATCCTGATAGGGCCATGGCCAACATCTGTGCCAACTACTTACAAGTAGTTAAGGAAGATACACTTGAAAATCAAGTCGGCCTTGGTTTCTGCATGGCGCGGTTTGCCTCACACTGTGGGATTATTGGTGCACATCCCAAACAGGGCCGTTTTCAACTCCCCTTGTAGCTCGGTGCAAAATGCTTGGTTATTTCTCAGTTGACCATCAGCATTGAGCCTGATTTTGTTTGTAGTGCCCGATCCCAATTATATTTTGTTATGTTGGCCGAGTGCCAACTAATTGGTGTGCATGATGGTTTGGCCTGGGTGGGGCGCCACTAACACAAGTGGCTGGGAATCGAGTTGGGGGCCTTGTGCCCTTAAACAAAAGTACCACCTACCATCGAAGTGTTAACTTCGAAGTGTTAACTACCTTGTTTAACACGGCAGCGAGGGGGGGGAACTTAGTAGAAAAGAGGTAAAACTTAATAAACAAAAATTTTGAAAAAAAAACTTTAAAACATTTTTTTTAACTCCGTTTTACCTCGTTTCTACTAAGTTTTACCAAAATTTACTAAGTTTTACCAGTTTTACCAAATATCCGAGACCTCCTTTCCCCAACCACACAACAGGCCTGGCACACTCTCTGTCACACTCTCCAGCATAAGCCGTACCCCCCCCCCCCTCTCCCCTTGCAAGAGAACAGCCGAGAGCAACACCCTTGTCGGCATAACAATAGATGTTGTTTCCGCAACTTTTAGAGGCCTCTTGTTGTGCACCTGCACGTGGTGAGGCTGCCTGAGCCAAGCCACAACCATGGCCGCATTGGGGGGAGCTGCCTGTAGCAAGGGTGGCCTGCCCCCCCATACCCACGCCCCTTCGTTGGCCGGGGGGCAACCGCCGCCGTCGCGCCGGCGGCGTGGGCGACGCCGAGGCCCGTCCTCTGAGGATGATGTCGCCGAGGCGAACGTCAAGAAGACGAAAAAGGATGTTACTGCCGCCCGGGACGAGACCATTGCGGCGGCCTTGCGCCCAACCCCCCGGCACGGATGCTACCTCGTCGACATTGACGATGTGGATTGGGGATGGGCCATGTACGAGGTGGATGTGGACGACTGGTGGCCCTGCTGTGTCCCGCCGGGGCACACCGCCGTGGAATGGATGGACAGGATGGGATACTTGGAGATGGCCCTGGCCATGCCGGGTAGTGACCCGCTTGGCCACGGGCGTGCCACCGGTGACGAGGACTTCGACTACTATGATGCTGTGCCGCCCCTCCGGGCGCATGCGGCGCTGCAAGAGTGTGCCGCCATGGCGGAAGAGCATGGTGCCGACCCGGAGGACGTAGCCATGGCGCAGCCAGGGGGTGCAGGAGGGGATGCATCCCCCTGCGCACAGGTAGCGGCATTCGCCGTCGCAGATCTTGACGAGGGCGCCTGGCCGGGGCTACCGGAGCCGGCCTCCCATCAAGCAGTGCTGCAGCCGGCACTGCCACGGCGGCAATGCGGCCCCCGCCAGCAATAGACCGGTGTCAACACGCCCACTGGGCCCGTGCTGGCCCTATTGGAGTCCTCTGCGCCTGCGCTTGCCCAACTAGATCGATCTGCCCGCTGGGCAGATGTCATGGATTCCGAGGAGGCGGGCACAGCGGCCTGTGGCCCCACGAAGGGCGGCTTCGGCTCGGGGAATGCAGGTGGCAACGTCATTGCCAATGCGTTGCCCTCAACTGAGCTTGCGCTGGCCCTGCCGGATCGAGCTGCCCGCTGGGCAGATATAATGGAGGCTGAGGAGGCGGGCGAGACAGCACTTGACCTCGCGGGCAGTGGATGTGTAGGGCTAGCGTTTGACAATGGAGGGGAGGCATCCCTCGGCGCATCCGGCGACACCATTTCCGACAAGTTGCTGGTCGCCCAGCACTCTTTCGGGGTCACAGTCGAAGATGAGGCGGCTGCAACGGCGGCTACGACGTCCGCAGCGGCTGCGGGTAACCAGGCCTCCCTGTGGCCGTCGCAAGAGAGACGGGCCGCGGCATGCACTCCAACTGCCGACAACGCCGTCAAGGAGGTGGCCATGTCGGGCGCTGCAGCGGGTCAGGGACCTGCCCCAGCCCCAATGGGGGCCAGCTCAGCGGCGGTAGCGGCAGGCGAAAAGGCGGCCTCTGCAAGCGCATCGCTCATGCAGGCACCTGCCAGCCTAACCCCCTGGACTGGCCCAACCATTCTCTCCGCGCCTCGCTTGGGTGGCATCCAGAAATGCAAGTGTGTCCATCCCCCTGACCCACCTGTGACCTATGCAGTGCATGCGAAGCCGGACTCCGGGTTCCCAGAGTTCAGCCTGCCAGATTTTCTGGCACGGCAGCCCAACCCCTCCCCCCTGCCCCCCCGCCCCCAGGGACAAGGGAGGGGCGAGGAAGTTTCGCCGCCACCGGCGCTGCAGAGGCTTCGCCTCTACCTCGGCCGCGTGGCGACGCAACTGCTAGAGCTGGTGCATGCGGAAGTGGAGGTCCGCCATTGTATCAGCCAGCGCAGGCTGGCAGAGATGGAGCTCAGGAGCTCCTTGTTTGCCTCTCTCTTTGCCCAACCGACTGCACTGCGCATCGATAGGGACACCTCTGGTTTTTTTGATACCCCGGCTTTGTCCGGGACGCCTTTTGCCTTCCCCTTGCCGGCTGCTCCAAGCGCCGGCGGGGATGTCTCGCCTTCCTTGGGGGAGGGGGGACGTCTCACCCGCCTCCTGTCCCGTTCTGAAGGAGAGAGCCAGGGGGCGCATCCCCCTCACGGGTGCATCAGCTGGGGGGAGGGGGACCACAATCACCCCCTTCCCCAGCCGCGTAGGGGCAGCAGCCCCCTTCCCCTGCCGCCGACTGCCTGCCCGCGACTGGCCAAGGACGCCTGCCTCTTCCACGGGGAGCCCAATTTTGCGCCCAATTCTCTGACCACCAGCCCATGGCTGGCAAAATTTTCCAGTTTTTCCATCGCCAGCCCATTGCTGGCCACGGCGGCACACCCACCCCACTGCGGGTTCAAGTGGGGGGAGGGAGATAACAATGCGGTCACCTGAGCCCTTGGCGCGGGTCCTTCTCTCGCGCCGTGTACTCTAAGGGTGAGGCTTGGGGGGCGGCACGGTGGCTCTGCCACGTCCTGCTTCTGCGCTGACCCCTGTACGCACAGAGTGCAGGACCTAAACAGGCTGACCTGTTTCCACAAATTTTAGAACTGTGGAATTCTCCGGTTCCTTTTTCTGGTGCCCTTGAATATCAAGTTTTTTTCTGTCCTTGGGGCTGGGGATGGTATTTTGCGGATACTGATTACTGTGCTGCCACCCATTTTTCAGCCTTGTCGTTTGGAGGTGGAGATTGGGGAGTCACCTGACGACTAGTGCATTTACAACACTACGGTCGCTGCTTGTGTCTTCTTGAAGATTGCGCAAACAGCGTCCTTGTGAGAGCATCACTAGTTGTTGTTTCCATCAAATTTCAGAATTTTAGTGTTGCTCTCGCCAGGGAGAGGGGGGTTAGCTGCTGCCTCTGTCCCTCCCAGATCATTCCCGGATATGGGCACGCCGTGCTCCGCAAGACCGACCCCCGGTACACCTGCCAGCGCGAGTTTGGGCTGAAGCACATGCCCGATGACGAGCTGTTCAAGATCGTTGACACCATCTACCAGGTGCACCGGATGCGGGATGCTGGTGTTGTGGGTCTGGTGTTGACACCCCCCCGGTGCAAGAAGGAGGTGGGGATGTTCCGTGACCCAGTTAGTTACAAAGGGTGGCCAGGGTTGGCCCATAGAAATGGTGACGCTGGAGCGATTGTTTTAACATTTCTTTTTTCCCCAGCTCCGGGATCCCCCCCCTTGGCAGGATTAAAAAAATTGTTTGCGAAAAAAATTGACCCCACTTATGTACAGCCCACAGGCAGCCATTGTGGGGGGGTCACGAACAGAAACTGAAGGGTCGCCCCGTGCCCTGTGCTCCTCCCCCTTCCTCCACCCCCCCACCCCCCCCCTGAACGTCATCCAACAAGCAGGCCATGCGGCGGACATAGCACTGGGCACAGGTTGTCGTGCACAATCCCCAACCAGCCGTCCCCCAAATTTCACAGTCTGGGGGTGACTGAATGTGAAGTCTGTCAGCGCTGGCAGGGTTTTGGACAATACAGGGGCAGTAGCTGCAAATGCAAGCAGTGGGACAGATATTCTAATCCCCCCCCCCCCCGAAAAACTTCTTCCTCTCCGACCGGGGGACGGGGGCATTTTCTCAGGTTGAGATGGGTTGAGAAAATCATCAGCCCGTCATGCTGATCAGTTTGATTTTTTCCAAATTTGTTCTGAGACCACTTGGGATGCTCAAACAAGTGTCCTAGGCGAAGCACAAGACAATGAACGCATCATGTGCTCTGTGGCTGTGCATCTGTGGTTGACTGTAAGAACTGTTGCCACACTGCTCGCTGATGAGAACTGTAACTCAGGGGCAGCGGGCTCTTGATCAGCGAGAGCCGCATCCATGGCGTGCTGCATTTGCAGGCATGAGCCATAGGCCAAAATCTGGATGGTGGCAACGCCATTTTCAGTCCTAGTTTCAGATGAAAGTGTTGTGCACGAAACAGTGCATACCGCACAGATTGTGGGTGTTTTCTGTGGTCCTCTTCACTTGCACACTGCACGCTCCCCAGCGCATGCAGATCGCTCACTGGGGTGTTCAGCATGCCATGCCCTCAGCCCACATGGTGCACCCTCCTCATGGCACGCAGCACTCAGTGCCCATAGCCTTCGGCCTGTCTGCCTCCACCCCGGGCAATGCACCCTGCGCACAGCTTGTAGAGCTCTTACTGCTTGTAGTATTCACCATGCCCAACTGTCAGTGCAGAGTTATTTGCAAATGGTTTGCAGCTTATACTGAACCAGGTCTGCATTTGCCAAGGGCCCCGCTGCATCTCCACACACGCAGCTGCATCTCCACACAGCGCAATTGGTGTGGGGCTGGTATGGGGCCAGGGAGGTTCAAGAATGACACACCCAGAAGTGCCAACTGGTAAACCTACTCAGCCCTCAACCCCCCGGTTGATGCATGCATGCTGGTGGGGGGGCTCAACATGGGGGTGGATCAAGGATGTAATTGAACGGCTGACAACCATATGAGCCCCCCTCCCAGACTCAGATTTCATAGTGGGAAAAAATGAAATTTGCAAAAGGAAATGTTGATTTGGGCCATTTTTGGTGTGCATTTTTTTGCGTTCCACCACCCCGCCCCCCGCCCCACCACCCCGCCCCTTTCTTCTTGTACCTCCGAGATTGGGTCGGGGCAGGGCCTCATACAAGAGCAAGCCCCCGGGTTTGGGCGTCTTTCCCTGCCTGGATACGAGGTTGAACAGTGTGTTTGTCCGGTTCCAAGGCAGAGGGGACTATCGACAGCTGCCAGACCTTGCCGGGGCACTGGTGAGCAGCAACACTGGTGAGCAGCAGACACATTGTCTTGTGTGTGGGTGTGCACGCAGAAAGGCTGGACCACCTGTGCAAAATGCTAATTTGCGGGGGATTTCAAATATGTCAATACCATGTTGAACATCTCCGCATTGAGTGTTGGGGACCGAGCGCCGGTGGTTACATAGCACGCCCTTTCTTTCTTTCTTTCTAGCCCACTCTTGGGCTCTTGGAGCACCGGTGGTTACATGGTGCGTTCTTTTTTCTTTAACTACCCACTCTTTGTCTCTTCAAGCACCGGTGGTGTTCTGCCCAATTTCTTCAAACCATCCATCTTTTGAGTGTCACACCGTGCAAGACGAGGCGCTATGTCGTTCGTTGTTCCTTTTGAAGATCCGGTGGAGGATGGACCACGTTCATGTGCTGTCCGCTTGACCTACTGCACGTTCGTGGGACCAAGCCTTGCCACCAAGGCCAAGCCTATGGTTTGCGTCGTGGTTGTGTGTATGTGGTGGTGGGGAGGCAGGGACCTTGTGGGGCGGCGGGGGTAAGTGTGGCTTGGTGCTCGAAGCACGGTCCAGAGGTTTGGGAGCCTAACGCTGAGCCCTTGGGGGACAATTGGGTCTCGCAGCTTTGAGGTCAGTGGTACATGCTCTCGAGCTACCCCATGAGTGCAATCTCATTGGGGCAGCTATGCATAGCCCACGAATGGGCGAGGGGGTACTGCAATCTCACAGGGGCAGCTATGCATAGCCCTCATATGGGAGGGGGGTGCACCTAGACTACCAAATGGCAAAGCCGGCGTTGCTTTGCACGCTTGGTCGCACACTCCCATAGTTTGGGTGCACACGGGAAAGTTGGAGGGGTCCCAAGGCACGCGGAGTCCCTGTCCTAGGAACCTGTGGCTCTCGGGTTGTGGCGCAACAGCCCGATTAGTTTTCGGGGCCTTGAAGGCAAACGACCGGAATTGCCTTTGGCTTGGGGTGCACTATGTGCACGCATAGCGCCGTCAACGTGGGGCGCACGTGTGCGAAAAGTGCCGGAGACACCATCCATTAAGTGTAGGAAGAAGACTACGCACACACGATTGCTGCACACAATGGCAAGGGTGCACCCGAGGACACGCCGGGCGCATTCATCATTGGTGTTGATGACAGGTAGTTTTACAATAACCCCATTGTCACGATAATTGTCGGAAACAAGAGGTTGAAGGAGGTGGTGCATTGCAGTGAGACTGGGGGGCTCCCCACTTGGAAGAATTTCTTGCTCTTACGGCCCCTTTCAAACCACCCCCGAAAAGACAACTTAACAGCTTCAATGTTGGATCCCATTAGGCTGGTTTGGAAACCTTTTGACATCACTCCTATATTTTGATCACCCTTGCATATGGCAGTGTGTGCAGTTTGTAGCCGTATCATTTGTAACTCTGTTTGGCTGCACCTGGACATTTTATGGCTGGTGTTGGTGACGGGCAGTGCCACAAAAACTGAATTGTCACGATAATTGTCAAAATGGACCTCCTCTCATTTTACAGCGCCAACACCGTAAATGTGTGCCCACTGTAGACCCGTCCCCCCCTGCCCAATGAGGGTGTTCGCCGGTGTGTCTAGGTCCCATTGGTGACGACGGAAATCTTTGCTTGGGACGGTTGTCCTCATGCAGTGAAGGATGGAGTGTGGCATACACAGGGGGGTCAAGCAAGGGGCTCGTACAGAGGGAGTGGGCTGCTATGATGAAGGGGTAGGGGATTCCCATACCTCGATACTGGGCTTTGGATTTGATGGTGTACAAGGCGGGGGTGGTGAGGTCAAAAGGGGGGTGTTCGGGGCAACCCATGGGTGGGTCGGGGTGATGGCAAGATCCTCCCACCAATGTGGTTCGGAGATCCTCCGTCGGAAGGGGAGGGTGGAGGGATCTTCCTGTTTGGGAATGTCAAACTCCTATGTACCCACTGTGAATGGAACTTTTGAATAAGTGCGCTCACTTTGTTGATTTTTGGCCCGTTTTGCCTGTTGTGCCCTGTCTTTGTGCCCGTTTGCGGTGCTTACTTCACCTAAAATTCATAAAAATTTGTACCGCGCTACTTGTAGCTCGAATAGGTCATAATGTAGCTTAAATTCGCAAATAAAATTCGAATTCGCGTTCGCATTCGCAACCTAAATTCGCCATTAAATTCGCATTCGTATGTGCCTTCACATTCGCGTGAACTTGCCGCGAATATCCTTTGCTTTTCGCGCCTTTTGTTCAGACCTCACTAGCTTTCGCTTTTTCTGTGACTATGTCCAGCCAGCAGTCGATCCCCATGTCCCAGATCGGGTCCCTCTCCCTCCCTGACCCGGCCTACGGCACCCTGGGCCACTACCAGGGCCTCGCCCTTCGCGCCGGCACGTTGGAGGAGGCCACGTACACGGGGGGCCTGGCTGTGGAGGAGGTGGTGGGGTGGGCGAAAGGGTTGGCCACCCCCCCCAGTTGATCCATGTGGACATGCGCACCCCCGAAAGGGCGGCATGGTTGGGGAAAAAAGGTTGGGCCACTCTTCTTTTCTGGGAGTTGCAAGTGGCCCTCCCGGGGTTGCGGGCGGTGCGGCTCATTCCCGCCCGCGACTCGGTGGAGAGCCTTTTAGGAATCATGGCCACGCACACCGTGGGCAAGCCCAAGCCTGGCCTTTGTGCCATCTACCCCACCACTGGCCTCGTTCACTGCCCCATGAGGATGGACATGATTGCCATCAATAACTATTTTCCTGCCGGTGAGCCGGCTGCTAACCATTCTAACCTTCCTTTTCAATGGCAGGGAGTGCAGGCCTAGTGGTGGGACGATATGGGCATCTTGCCCAGCCACCCGACCGTGCCCCCTCTCCACCACATCCCCGATATCACTGTGCCCACTCTCCATAGGATGAAGGGGCTCGGTTGGTATCAGGGAATCGCGGACCCCCCCCCCCCCTTCATTACGCCCGAGCCCCCCTTGCGCACGGCACCCCTGCAGGACCCCCCCTCGGATGCCACTAGCAATGGACGGCACGTCGCGGCACGAGGCGTCCTTCGTGCATTGCACCCTCGGGGGTACCCGTAGCCCCGATCAACTAGCAAGTTGGTGGCTATTGGGGGGTAGTGAGGAGTGGTCGACCTTGTACGCGGCTGCTCAAGAGGTTGACTTCGACCAACAGTTGTGGGATGCTAGTAAGGTTGTCTTCCAAGACACTTCCGGTGCCGACCGGGAAACACTTTTCTTCCTCTGTGCCGATGGCAAGGCACAAATTTTAATGGCCAATTGTAAAAAATTTAAAGCCGAGGCTCCACGAGCCATGGTTTGTTGGGTTTGCGGCCGCAATAGGCAAGACTGCCTTGCCAATTTTGGCTTGGAAGCCACCATTGACGGGCAGTGGAAGGTTGTGCTCCCCATGGGAGCCATATATAGACACATCCCAGCCAAACGTCGCATTCCCGACTACGGGTTGCACGGGGTGCTGCGGGTAACTATTTGTGGTATTTCCGGCATGAGGGATGCGGTGTCGGCTGCCACTGGCAAGTCCGCGGCGGTCGTCACCCGCAATTTTTTCCAACCGATCCTCGATGGTGCCCGCATGGCAGCCAAGACGGTAACAAAGGGTAGGATGGCAAAGGGCAATGACACCGCCAACGCAAAGGGAAACGTTGGGCTATAGTGTGCCGCGGCTGTGCAACTCATGCGCACCCGGAAGTGGGAGGCACTCATTGCCGTGTGCCTTGAAGAGGGGGGAATGAACAACAAGCGGGTGGGGGGAAAACCATGGGGGGGTGTTTGTAGGCAGTGGTGGGACAATTTCGCCAAGATGTGTATGTATGCATGGCGGACATCTTGGCTGTCCGGGGCAGACCTAGGAAGATTACGTGACCGTAGCATAGCAATGGGCAAAGCCCACTTGTTCTTGGAATGGCCTAAGCTGTTGTGGTCACATTTGTGGATTGACCACATGTATTTTTTTGCCAGCCAATGGAGAAATCTCTCCCAATTTTCATGCTTCACCATGGAAGGCAGCCACCGTAGGCTCAAGCGCATGTTGCGCAACAGCGGGGGCCTAAGCCTTCTGCGTGGGCGGCTAGGTGTGAAGGTTGTCGTTGACAACCATACCATAGACGACAGCCTCTGTGCGGAGGGGTGGGACGTCACAAAGAGGTCCATGCGTGGGCAAGGCCCTGTGACCGTACACCAGTTGGCTAGGCGGGCCCGCAAGAGGGCCCTTAGTGACCTCAACTATGTACATACCCTTACGCAACGTTTCAGACGCCGCAAACAGCGCAAACCGCGAGCATAGAACGTTTGGACAATTCATGGCTGGCGAAGTGGACGTGCGTGTTATTGTGAATGCATACCTGTACGCAAAAATGGGGACAAATTCGCGCCAACTTCGCGCGAAGTTCGCGCGAAGTTGTCCCAGATTCACATTCGCAAGTGTCGCAGCAGACACAGGCGAACGGCACAATACAAATAGGGCATTAAACGGGTACCATGGCCACGCAGTGTATGGAAAAGGGGTGGTTTTTTCTCGCAGGGACGTGTGTTTTATTTTTTTAGAATTTTTGAAACCATATCCTCCATTCCAACCCATTGAAAAAGGCCTTTTTCGGACAAAATAGTTGTTTTGGGTACCCATATTCGCTCTCTCATTCAAAAGTTCCCTTAACGGCAATTCGCAAAGGGTACATAAAGGGTGATACTATCGCAGTCCGGGGGGGTGGTAAAAGGTTATCCAGGGGGTACATGTTGCACACAGCGTCCTTGAGCTTGGCCTACCTTTGCGACTGCATAACCCCACAAAGACTTTCCACAATCCTCTCCCCCGGGATAAGCCTAAATCCTAAAATGCGTGGAATAGGTCCCTTCAGCCCCAACCACACACGTGGGGCCCAACCCTTGCGGCAGTATGTTTGGCTGCGTCCGAATAACGCTTGTCATTGTGCACTATTGCAGGGTGGGGCCCGTGCGCCCCCGCCCATTTCACAACGGCCCTAAGGGAGAGGTCATTGCAGCTTTAGGTTGCCTCCTCCAACTCATGGGAGATTATGGGGCTGGCTTGATAGTGAGAGTGGGTGTCGGCGGCCTGGTCTGGCAGGGACCCTAGCTGAGACAAAGGTTGGGCCTCACAGCAAAAGAGCTCTGTTGCGCAGGGGAAACAATGTGTGAGTCCTGAGACACATGTGACATGAACGGAAGATTCGTGCGAAATTCATGCTAAATTGGTGCGAAATTCACGTTCGCCAAAATCCTGTGAATGCCTTATGCATGTATATGTGCATGAGAGTATGAATGTAATTTTTTGCCAATCAGGTCGTGAATGTGAACACAACACCAAAGTGCACTTTTTGAGGACCTTAATTTTCCCAGGTATTAGGAGAAGTGAGCACGGCAAACGGGCGCAATAACAAGGCATCATACAAAGAATGTATCAAAAATTGGTCAAATATGACCCACATTCAAAAGAACGCTTCACAAAGCGTACATAGTAGCGCAAGATCTGGACGTTGTCCAATTATGCTACGACACTTCATTGGCAACCCTCGGGGAATGTGTACAACACACCCATAAAAAGACAGACCACTCTAAGTGCCATTTTCAAGAGACATTAAAAAGCATCTCCCCAATTGGACAATTGCAAAGAGGTAAATGTTCATCTCGTGAGACCCGGACACTTTGTTACTGCTCCCATGTTTTGTAATGTTTGGTGTAAAGACCAAGCCTCAACGTCACATCTCCCTACTAAAATGTTTGCGGCGCCAGCACTGTAAAAAAAGTTGCCTGCCTGGTGACTGGAAACCAATACAAAAACCAAAAAATGTTTTTCGCTCCCCAAAGGAAAAGGGATTTTACAACGACGTTGTTGCTTCCCTAGCAAACACTTTTGTGGATAGGCTAGGCTACATTGTCGTCATGTCAGCCCATAGGGGCTAAGATCGAAATGATTTTTTAGCAGTGGAAAGAGAAGATCGTCAAGCATTTTGACCACGTTTTTAATATGCAATCAAAGGAAGTGTTTAGATTTGCCCCAACGGTAGCCGTTGAAGGCCAGCACCTCCATTGCCATGTGTGGGGCAACTTTGAAGAGAGTTTTGGACATCGCGCCCGGGAAAATTCGGGGGCCTGCACATGTGTACCACATGACCTCGGCCCTAGCCATTGTTTCCCTGGATGCCGCAGATCATTTTGACCACACCGACACCACCCGTGACCCTTATGTGTTGCCCCTCAGTGATGGCGAGGGTTATGAATGCCATTGGTCAATTTCTTTGGTGTTCTCCCCGGAGTACCACATTGCGGTGCAAGTTGGCTCCGCTTGAGCTGACTTGAGTGAGACGCCCTTTGATGAGCGATTTTTGTCCCAGGGTAATTTGCTTTTCATTGTGTTCACATCGCGGCACCATGGCGTCCCCCCCCCCCTCGGCAATGGGTTGCCACGCCAAGGGGTGATGTGGACACCCGACAAGAATCACTGCCACATAGTCAAGAATGCCACCCAAGGGACGTGCGAGCAACCCAATGTTCGTCCATTAGAAAGTCGTTCTAAATAGAACAATTCAAACATTTTTGGTTCAGATCACCTCTTTGTTCTACCGTGTTAGAACGTTCTTACAACACCTTGTGTCCGCTTACCTCAAGGTTTGCTGTATTTTTTCTCCCGTTGATGACCTAACTAGCTCATTCTACTAAGTTGCGGCAGCGGTTTGCGGCATGACGGGGATCTACTAGGGCGGTGCGCCCACCCCCAATTTTCGGTGGCCACAGAGGTCATCGGCCCATCTATGCACAAGGATGCATGTAAGGCCGCCATGGCACAATATGCCCGGTCCCTTGTCACCCCCGGGGCCATGGTGCTCAACATGCAATCCCCCAACAATGCCTTTTGGTGAGTCTCCAAGTTGATCAGCTTGCAGCAGCTCCGGTTTCGGTCCATGGTTACATAGCTGAAGCCGGACTACTACGACTAGCGCCTATGTACCTGCAACAGCTTTGACCAAAAGTGGAAGGAGCTGCATACCCCCTTGAAACTGGATCCGCCGATATCCACCACGCATCCCCGCGCCACAGGGGTTGTGGGGCCGTGGACCGGTGCCTGTTCAAATGACGTGCGTTGATGCGGCAGGTTGAAAGGAATTTTCCCCCTAACTTTCATTGTTGGAGAGATGGCTACTCTTGGGGTCCGGACGGGAAGGAATTCAGGGCCTTGTTTGATGCATGGCCCGTGCTAGCGTGTCGGCTCCGCATCCCCACCATGGCTCGCAAGTATGGGGCGTTTGTGGCCATGGGGTTGACCTAAAACCCGATATTGTAGCTAGGGAAGGCATTTGAGGCAACCATTGCCCCTGGGTATGGATGGTACCATTTTCAACCCCGAGGAGTGAGGTGCCGGTTCCACGTGCGCATCACCCCGCCTTCTCTCCCGGAGCAGCCCACACGTTGCGCGCCTCGCAGCTTGGGAAGGGCAAGTCTTTTTTTGGTTGCACCCTACCAACTGTAGGTTAGCAAGATCGGCCCTCGGATGTGGATGACAATGTTCGCTTTGCCCTTGGCGATGTCCTATCGCTACCCGCCTTGCAACCATGGCACCCCATCACCTCTAGGCTTGCCCGAAGGCCCCAAAAAGCGGAAATCGCCGCCGCGGGCTATCATATGCCCATGTGATGTCCAAGTGTGCTCTTTGGCTTCATTTTATTCGCAGTTGTTGAAGTGCACACATTACTCGCCATGTCCGCACGAATTTGGCATGAATTTGGCATGAATTTACTGCGAATTTCGCCAAGTGGACCATAATCCAAATTTCGCCGCAATATATAGTACCACGGATTTCCTATGAATTCTTACGATTAGTGGACATCTCTCACAGGAGAAGTTCAATCCCCGGAGCGCCCACCCATACTAGTTTCAAGTTGAGAAGCGGTTCAGGCTCTTCATCTAGGAGCACTCTGACACGAGCCATGCAGAGCAAGCCGACAGCTCTAGGACCCCAACCAGGTCCAAGGTGGGGCCACACTCTGAATCCCATTCCAGGCCCCAGCCAGGGTTCGGTCCCTGCTGCCACATTATCCCCATGCCCAATCGTTATGCGTGGAACTTAGGAGGCCCATAGTGCCCCCCATCGTTTTAGCGAAAAAAGGGGTGATGGGTGGTGTTTTGCGTATGGTAAAATGGGGGTTCAAATTTACATTTTTTCATCAGGCTGGGCTGTGCAGAGCCAAGACCAGCTGTGTAAGCCATTTCTGGCCCCAATATTACACATCATAGATCTCTGGGCTCTTCAAAGCCCAGGTTACAAGTTATACCCTCTGTACCTACCCCCGGTACAACACTCGGCACCTGTATACCGTGGTCAAGTGGCCACGCTACATGGCGCTGGGTTAAGTGGTATACTCTCGTTGACATTGTAACACATTCAACCTAAACATTGTCCCCGGACAGGTCAGCAATAACAGTATTCAAGGATACAACTCCGACATACACTACCAGTGGGCAATGATCCAAGACGCTTACCACACCAGGCATCACATATTCTAGATGGAAATGCCTAAACAAGGCTTATATTAGGATTTTTCAACAACCTGGGCTCTGCAGAGCCCAGAGTTCATAAATTTGGTGCTTGAGGGGTGCTTATTAGGGTCTCCCTGTTTGCTGGGCTCTGCAGAGCCCAGATCTTCACAACTTCCCATTTTGCCCCCTTTTGTGTGACATAATAGCGCTATGACACTCCGAAACTTATTCAACATGTGGTCTGGTAGTATTTTTTTCTATGCCTTTCTACCGCGTTGCTGTTGTATCGTGTATTACAATTGTGCACCCATGGCATTGTGTAAGTATGACAGTTGCCATTCAGCAGTACGCTGCAACAAGCCTTGGACTGTTTGCACGCAGTGTAGTCCAACAGGGTCCAATGGGGTAGTGTTTCTATTGTTGTGGTCCGTCCGATACTATGGGATTTTTAGGACACATTGTTTGCAATATACCCTAATCTATTGCAGTTGGTTTTTATGCATACTGTGCAGTGCTCGTACATTTACTATCTGGTCATACGTCCCGTATATTAAGTACATGTAACATGCTATCTTCCTTTTACAACAGCCATGGCTGATTTCCCACATGCTAGACGTACGGAGGTGGATGTACCGGGTTCCGGCCAGGATACTGAAGGAGATGAGGCTGTAGGACCTGTACCCTTACCGGTCCCATCAACCAGTGGAACAGCAGCGCGTGCTGCTGCTACGCTCGCCTTGCAAGAGGCGATTATGTTTACGGGGTCAACACCCCCATCCCCACCGCGGCCACCAAAGCTTGTCCCCAAGGACCCGCCAACCCCACCAAAGGCCTCCCTCAATGACCCATTGACTGCAAAGACAATGGAGTTGCTGAGGGACAACAGTGGTGACCAGGCACGATGGTTCGTGCAGTACATTTGGGGGCTTCGTGCACGGTTCCGTTTTGCATTGCGGAACCCAATGCGCAACCCCCTCGTCACATGGCAACAAGGGGATCGGCTATGCCGATCCCATTTTCTGTCACGCAGCGAGGAGCGGGCTGCATTGATCCTGGATACACTGAGTCCAGAATCACGTCCCCCTGTTGAGTTGTCTCCCCATCCCCGTATCCCACCTCCTCGGCCACTTCCTCCCGCGGATGCCGACCAACCCACACTTACACAGATTGATCGGCACCCCTCCGATCGCCAGCACGTAAGGTCCCTTCCATTACCTGTGGAAGGAGACCGCACCGGTGGGCAGTCAAAATACAGCCTGTTGCCACCAGTGACTGTACCACATCGAGGCAACCCCCGCGCCCTGAGTCACAGTTCAGTCACCTCCAGTGGTAGGCGGTCGGTTAGCGCCCCGCTGCCCCTGTCTGATAATGCACTACCCCCAAGGAGTTCCCTCCTGCATCCCCCCCCGCGCACTTCTCTGTTGCCCACTGCCACTTATGCGGACAACCGACATACCCCCAGATACTCACTTTTCCCACATGCGCATGTAGGACTGTCGCCGGATGTGGCTCCATCTGCCCCCCCACAACCATCTACTATCCCGCTAAAGAAGGATGGTCGGTATCGGTCACGGTGGTCATTACTACCTGATATGCCCCCGGCCAAATACCGGAAAACTCTGTGAGGCATTAAGTGGTTGGTCTACTCCCCAAATGGGTGGTATGCACCCCCAACTATCATTTCTTGGGACCCTGGGCTCTGCAGAGCCCAGCTTGCGCCAAATGCTACTTTTACCCCTTCTCAATTCTTTGCTTGTGGCACGTCCCTCCCTCTTTTTCCTCTGTCTATTACACGGCCCGCCATTACTGATTACGGGACGCTGGGCTCTACAGAGCCCAGCACTCATAACCTTGGTACTTGAGGGGTGCTTATTGGGGTTTCCCTGTTGGCTGGGCTTTGCAGAGCCCAGACCTTCACCACTTCCTGTTTTGCCCCCTCTTGTGTGCTAGTCTACGCCTCTAGTTACCTGTTCCGGTCGCCACCTTTTCCTGTTGTGCCACCCAGATTGTCTTATAACTATGGCACCGGTTTCTATGTCGTTGCATGTCAGCTACATGCGGTCTCTTTGTAAGACAGAATGGCGCACTGGTCGCCAAATGATATTGTCGGCTGTGCGCCATGGTGTGGCAAAGGAATTCATAAGATTCTGTGCGGGTCTACGTGTCAACAAGCGGACCCGCATTACGATCCACCGCATTCGCAAGGTGTTGGCACGAAAACAATGGCCGCGTTGGCTAACTAATTTTTCCAAGGAGGCCTATTATGTATGGCTGGGATGCGTCGCATGGCCTTGCCACAAGCGGCCATCCCCAGTGGTGAGAGCACCATTGCTGTAATGCGGGCAGACAGCCGCAAGCTGGTGCACGCTGGTATCACCAAGCCATCCCGGTTGTCTATTGCAGACCAGGGAGCATTACAGTTCCGGAAACTGTGGCGTAGCATTGTTCGCCGTGATATTGTGATGTGGGTGGACAATTGGTGGCATGCCCAGTTTCGGGCCAATCCGGTGAAACCCAATGTCTGTCTAGATGTGACCCCTTCCTCATTTTCTTGGCCACCCGAGTCTGCGTGACCTAGTGGACCGGGTGGACACAGTGGCCATGGCAGTTGTTCAACAGCACAAAGAAATGTTGAAGGTGTGCACTGATATGTGCAATACACCCATTTCTCGGAGAACCATCCGTGCCCCCCTCGATGTTGCCCGGGAGGCTGGTAGACAGCAACTCTTTTGGAAGCCATTCGGCATATATGAGTCCCGTACAGGTCAGAACCAAGAGCTCTTGGATCTCCTCGATATGCTACGCACTACCCAACGGCATTGTCAAAAACCTATGGCATTGCTCGTTGATTGCAACATCCACTACCGGGTGCTCAAATTTTTGTACTCTAGAGCAACCATTGACTGGAATTTTCCGGATTGGTTGCGGGGTATCTCGTTGATTTACGGCGTCTGGCACCCCTACAAACATGTTTGCAATATCATTTGGCGTAAATTCTTCCCTGTGTTTTCGTACATCACCGCTCCCGTGTTTGGGGCCGGTGCGCGCATATATAACCATCCCAAACTCATTGTAATAGAGAAAACCATCGCTGCCCTCCTTCTCTAAGCCCCGGACATACGGGCACAACTTCGGCAGAAAATTACCCTGTTTGAGGGACGCGCCAACCAAGCAGCCCTAAACACACAGGATGGGTTGCGCATCCTTCGGGGCCTTGAATCCCTCCTGAATTATTACCTCCCAGCCATCCTTGTAGTAGGACACTTAGTGCGCAATTGCACTTGGGCTGGGCGCGCCGACGGGACTGGTATAGTGGCCACGTGTGTACTTCAGCGCTGCGTGGGTCTGCTTGTTGACCTAGCCGGTCCAGCTGCAGCAAAAATGGACTATGTCCGTACCATATGCTGTGCACTTCTGTACAATACACAATGGCACGACGACACGCCTGGTGCTGCCCATGTGGAGGAATGTTGTGAGGCCCTGCTTGCAAAATTGCGGGCACGGTGCAAGCAACACCCCGACAAGCACACGGCGGATGAGGCTGGTGACCTATTCCGCACCATGGCCCCCCGTCAGGAGGCACGTGCAACGGAGTCCCTCTCCGAAAGTGTGTGTGTTGAGGTGCGCGCCAGGATATGGGCACTCATGCGTGGTGCCGGACGGGAGGAGCATCCAACTGTGCGATGGTCCTCGGGTCTAGTTAGTGTGGTTGAGGCAGAAAGAGACACAACGTACGTGTTCTCCGAAAAGGGAACCGGGGGTACCCTAACAGTTGTGTTCATGAAATCTATTCTAAAGCGCTTTCTGCGCACCCTAGTAGGTGGACAAGGGCTCCGCGATGATGCCATGGCTTACATACGTCAACATATCCCACTTAGGCCAGCTGTGAACCGCCGCGAGGCCCGGGCAACCGTAGCAACAGTTGGGTTCATACCAATTGCAATGGAGCACATTATTCCCCCAGTGCCAAATGCAATGTTCATTGATCATGTGCGTGCCCCCCCTGAGGATGGCGTACTTGTGATCTGGGCGAGGGATGCTGTAGATGTTGATGCCCTGTCTGATGGCCCTGTACTTGTTGTGCTCAGTGAGGAGTTGCGTGAATTTGATCTGATAGATTCGGACTAATCACGGGGGGGGGGGTGGCAATGCAGACCCCCCCCCCCCAAGACAGGCCAATGTGCTGTGTACAGGCCCCTTATTGCTGTACCCAAGAGTCTGGGCTCTGCAGAGCCCAGCTTTCTCTGCCACTGAGTTTTCAGGGGTTGTAATACTGGTTTTTGACACTCTACGCACTGCAGAGCCTAGCCGGTCCCCACTGTGTGATATGCACCCGTATGTGGTCATTTTCAGTCGCTTTCATGTTGCTTTCATAGACTCAGACTGATCATCGAGGGGGGTGGCAATGCAACCCCCCCCCCCCCCAGACAGGCAAATTTGATGTTTACACCCCTGCTATCACTGTACCCCAAGTCTCTGGGCTCTGCAGAGCCCAGCTTTGCCTGACACTGAGTTTTAAGGGGTCGTATTACTGGTTGTTGTTACTCTGGGCTCTGCAGAGCCCAGCGTGTCACCACTGCCTGATATGTACTCCCATCTGGTCATTTGCTGTTCCTTTCTTAGGGCTGGGCCAGACCTGGACCATGCCATCTTTGTGCTTTGATCTGTGCACACATCTCCATTCTTTTGTATTGTAGTGTGCACCCGCTGCGTCAGCCTGTGTGACCCTCGAAGAGGTGTGCCTGGCACTGCTGTACTCACTGTTACGATTATTGGAGTTAAGTTGCCACAAGCAGGTTTGGCTGTGGTGTTGCAGGCCATTTGCACAGGCCCAATTTCCAGCTGGTTCATACCTGTGTCAACGAGGGACGTTTTAGTGGGCCTGTTTGATGTTGTGACCATCAATGTGCCCTGGACATTGTACTTGAGATGCCTCTGCAGTGATTTGCTGTTTTGAAGACAGTTTTGGCTATTTCAACCCATGTGGGCCCCAATTTGAATGCTTTGATCCGACCAATTTGCTGTCCAAATCTGCCATTTGCCACCATTGATGCTTTGAACTGTGTGATTGTTGTGCTGTTTTTGGTGACTTGATTTGTCCTGTAAAGTCCGTGTGTTTTTGGACCATGTGTGACATACCAAACGAAGTTGCCATGGATGCCAACACCGCTGAGATACCAGCGATGGACACACTGGAAGCCGAGAAAGTGGACGCACTGCAGTCAGAGCCCTCCATAGAGGATGCTTACAGGGCAGCACTGTTGCTGGGGCCAGCCAGGCCAGTCAATCTCCCTCGCAAGTGGTGAACAAGGGTCGTGTCGCAAGGAAGATGGGCAGTATCAAGGACTCCTCAACCGTACTGGCCATTCAAAACTACGTGGAGGTGCGGAGAGCGAAGGTGCCGCGCAAGGAACTGAAGATTGACAGGTGCACGGAGTATGGCCAATCCAGGATCATTGATTGGGACCACGTGGCGGAGGTGAAGGAGGACCTACTGGCAAACCCCCCCGATGGCCGACTGCAGCTTTTGGTTTGGGACGACAAAGGTATGGGATTGTTGCGACGCAACTCGATCAACGTGATTGGCTATGTGGCCTGCCCTGTGTGACCTGCCATGCTGTTGTATTCAGTGGGAGCCCTGTGGGTGACTGGAGGCCAACACGGCGTTGCGGCGTGTGATGAAATTTGCAAGGATGTGACAGCAAGGATGGGCGAGGTCCAGGATTGGATGACTAACTTTGACGTGCGCATCATCAAGTTTAATACATCCGTTGAGATCAAGCGAAAGTTGGCCGGACAACACAATAGGGCGCAGCACAGTGGGCGTGAGAGCAGTGTACCCCAACTGTAGAACAATTTCCTACAACTGGCGGCTGAGGACACACAATGCAAGAAGACAGTTGTCACCTTGATGTGTGAGGCAATCGTGGAGGCGGGGCTGACTGCGAAATCCGGCAACACGGAGACAATTGTCAAGCAAATGAGGCCAGCTGCCCATATGGCCCTGACCTGTGGTGCCACTTTCACGGACGCACTCGGCAAGATGGTGGAACGCAAGCAGGTGATTGCCCTTTACACAATGCGATGCTTTGCCGGAATGCAACCCGACAATTTGTGGCGCGTATGCAACTACATGGCCTCGCCAAAGAGTACAGTACCGGGCTTCCAGAAGCTGGCCACGGAGCTCCGCGCTCGGGAATTGTGGTGGTATCACTTTGGTCATCCCGACATGCCAGTTGAGCGCATCCACCCGTCACGACGTATGCTGTTGCTTTGTAAGCCCCTGCCTTTTGTTGTGATCGGGCCGCTGCGACAGGGAGCCTGGATGAAGTGTAATGACCGATTTCAGTGTGACAGCTTGGGTGTGCTGGGCTCTGCAGAGCCCAGGATCCGCTGGGTTGCCAGTTGACTGCATGCAAGCTTGCAAAGAGACGCTGGATCTGTTGGATTGTCCAAACTTCCGCAACTTCACTCATGATCACCGGTGCACTCTTGCCTAATGATGTCCAAGCCCCCCCCACCCCCCGGGAGAACCCCTAATTCACCATTTTGGTCATGCTAGGCTCTGCAGAGCCCAGATGGAGGGAGTTGACCAATTTCAGACGCCATATTACCATTTGGAGAGTTCTGGGCTCTGCAGAGCCCAGGATCCCCTGGGATGCCCATTGACTGCATGTACAGAGACGCTTGACTTGTTGAAGCTTCCTTGACGCTGGACCTGTTGACCACTGCGCCCTGGCCTATTGATGTCCCACGAACTCCCCCCCCCCCCCCCCGGGCCAGCCCTTAAATTGCCAATTTAGTCATGCTGGGCTCTGCAGAGCCCAAATGAACCACAGTGACCAATTTCAGCCTTCATGTTACCAATTTGACAGTACTGGGCTATGCCGAGCCCAGGATCCAACAAAATGCAAATTTACGCTTTGCCGGATCGCTGTGACTTGGTGGATCGCCCTCCTGCCCTCCTCTATGGCTCCTATACACACAGGCACAAAGACTAAAGTGGCTCGCATCTCAAAGAAGTTTGTTCCGGCGAAATTTGGTGCATGGCAAGGGAGTTGGGAGTACAGCGAGAGCACGCCCTGGCCACCGCTCCAGGCGCTGTTGAAGGCAGGTCTGTGGGTCAGCGATCGAGAAGAAGTCGAAGCCCATCGTAGACTGCTTGTGAGACCAGTGTTGAACCCAGCTGTTGAGGTGTCTGGTGGCGAGGTGGCAAAGGTCAATGTTGGCAAGGGGTCAGAATCTGGAGAAATTTGGGCGTACGATGGATCGGTGACCGCAGTCCCAAATGAGATCAAAATGGTGAAGTACAATCTCGTCATTGTTGAAGTCCCGCGGCGTGGAGGGTGGATCCCTGGTGCGCAGATCGTGCGTGTGCTGTCTCAAGGGGTACTTGGCGCCTTTCATGGACACCGTGGGGATTTGGTCGCTGTGGAACAACACTTGCGGTCGCAATTGGAAGATTTGTACCCAACGGCTTTGCGCATGGCTGTGTACCACCTGGGGCGCTGAGAAGAGCCATATTTGTTTGAGCAGTCAACCTCGTTGCTGGTGAAGACCCATGGGCTGGGCCCTGCAGTGCCGCACTTCCTCACACAAAAGTTGTTCACTGAAGGTCTGTGGCTGGGTTTGGCTATTTTGTGGTGGTTGGTGAATTTGCTGGAGGACCCCAACGAAGACTCGGACGACACGCACATGGATGGTGATGCATCGCGCCGCCTCTGGGCACTGTACTATGGCCGCCGCCCCGACCTGATCAGTCTGGGCTGTATTCACTTGCCTGTCCCTTTGAATTGCGCATGGGGTGTACTATCCGATGGTCCCTACAATGCAGCTGATGTGGTGAACCTGCTGAAGACGAGCGTCCGGAAAGGGGACACGGAGGAGGATGTTGAGTGGCGGAGTGTCGCGCAGTGGGCAAGCACCGGGAGCCGCTGTTCCGGCCGGAGTCCCCTGACCAGGCAGCAGACGCGGACACGAGTGAGTGAGAGGTCGAGGAGGTGCCGGATCCGCAAACTCCCAAGCCGAAGGGCAGAAACACCGAAAAGCAGCGGCAGAAAGAGGATGGGAAGGCGGAGCGCGAGTCGCGGAAGCAAGAGGAGGCACGGGAGAAGCAACGTAAGAAGGAGGAGAAGGAGAAGGAGAAAAAGGCAAGAGAGGACGAACGAGCAAATCGCAAGAGGAAAGAAGAGGAGGATAAGTTGGCAACGGCAGCCGCTGCGGCGTCCCCATCGCAGAAAAAAAGTGCAGTTGAGGGCCTGCAGGCCACCCTGCAACGTGGTGTCTGGGTTGGCTTGTCCAAGAGCAACGGCAAGAGCAACGGCAAGTGACTGGAGGCCCCACGTACCGCTGGATCATGACTGTCGCTGGACCATACCGGACATACAACCACAGACGCGTCCGTGTTACTGTGCTGGTTTTGTGAGCGCCTGATGTGACTAAGCCTGTCCTGTGCAGTCCCAAATGGTTGTGGGACAGTGAATGATGTGCCTGTTTGACGCTGTACGTGTTTGTGGCTGACTTTGACGCTCATTTTTTAATTTGCACTGAGCCGGGCTCTGCAGAGCCCAGCTTGCCAGATTTGCTTGATTTGCCCCCGAATATGAACAGTTTTGTGCTGCTCGGCACTGCAGAGCCCAGCATGTTGTTTCAGGCCAATTTGCATGCCTCCTTGTGGTACGCAGTGCTGCTTACATCTCAAGGCTGTCCCTGTGTCCCTGTGTGAATTTGGTGGTATCAGCACAACATTGTGCTCTGGCATTTCTTTTGGTACGTCCCTCGTTGACACAGTGTGCCAACTGTCGAGTTTTCTCACAATTGTGGTCCATATACGGTGCCAGGTTTGTGTGTATGAGCCCCACATGATTTAATTTTGCTATTTTTTTACCAGTCCATGCCTTGCAAAGTCCTGATGCCTTTTGTAACCCCGATTTGGTCCTGACATTTTCTGTTGCCCGTGCCTGTGCCCCGCAGAGCTCAGCTGAACGTGTCTGCCATTTCGAGTTTACCAGGTATGCCCTGAGTCCAATTTCAAGTCAGTAGTTTGGGCACAGGTTTGCTTTTTATCGTTGAGCCCTGTTTTATTCCTCGCTGTCGTGTATGCTCAATTGCATTGATCTGTGGGGCCTGTGTCTTTTCATTTCTCCAGCGGTTGACAGTGCGTATGCTGGACAGTGGCCTGACACTGTCTACTGTGCGATGCTTAATTTTTTGATGCGATTTGTGGCAGGTTTTTGTTGGTGTCAACCATTTATCGATAGTTCAACATTTGCTCGGAACTTAGAAGGGGGAACAGTCTTTGTGTGGCCAGGTGTTAGTAGGTGCTTGTGAACCACATCTGGGGACACATCAGTCTGTAGTCAATACAGCATCCAATTTTGTTGTTCTGGCGGACCTCCTACAGCGCACATAACAGTTTTTACAACTTCTGTGCCTTGTTTTGTGTGTGTTCGTGCCTTAGACTCGTCAACTAGTGTGTACAGCTTCCATGCCTTGTGTATGACTGGTGCTCTAGTGGTCTATCGCTTATTGGGCTGAGATTTTTTTTCGCGGGGGGGGGGGGGGGGGGCGGGGCGGGGGTTTAGTCCGATGCCTATTGTAGCCATTACTACAGTGGTGGTCTGGCTTGTTTATCCATAGCGTAATTCATGGGTGCTTTGTGATGTTTGTATTGAGCTGGGCTCTGCAGAGCCCAACCAGTAGGAATTCCCTATTTAACGCCCTGTTACTACCTGTTTGCCTGTACACTGTTGTGTTGGTGTACCACCCTTTACTATTACCCATGTTTTTAGTGAATTTCATGTATCTGGGCTCTGCAGAGCCCAGCCTTTCACAAATGCTGCCTTGCACCCTCCTTTTGTACAGGTGCTGTTCTCTGTTGTGATAGGTGACACCTTCTTCACAGGCGGTGCATGTACGGTCATGATTGCCGTTACAATACCACGGGTGCTAGAAGAACCGCAGCACATGCCGTTGCCATCTACGTGCTCCATTTGTGATATCAGACTGTGAAACATAGTTTTATGGTGCGACTGGTCCATTTTCGGTATTTCACACCTCCAAAATTGGAAAAAAGAGTCGCTGCGCTTGCATGCTGCGGGGGCCCAAAATGGTGCCTTTTGGCTGCTTCGCACCCCTAAATTGCGTGTCGTTCCTCCTCCCCATAAACCCAGGCTGGGAACCACCCCTCCGTTACGCTTGGCTATGCAGCAGAGAGGCTAGGCTCTGTGCAGGACATGAATTTTTTTTTGAAAAAACGATAGGGGGCACTATGGGCCTCCTAAGTGGAAGCCAGTTCAAGCACCAAGAAGGGGGTGGGTCAAAGTGAATTTTCGGCAGAAGCCCGGTGTTTGAGTGTTACAACCACAGGGGACGCGATGCCTCCCACAGCATTCGCTTCCCCTATCCGGTGACCATGAAGGAGGCTGTGGCCATGGGGTGCGTGGGGTAGCGCGAGGTTTTGGTGGCCCGGTTTGGCTACCGTATCAAGAGCGGCTACCGGAAAGTGGACGCAACTTTTCATTGTCCGGGGGGGGGTTTAGGCAAGTTGGTGTGTTGCCCCTCAATGCCAATTCTCATTGGGGGCACATAACGATGACGGGCTTGACAAAGCATGGCCTGGTGCTGCGGCCTTCGCTATTGCTTTTGCCGTGCACACACACAAGTTTGCCCTTTCATGGCATCCACCTGACCTCGGAGAAGGTTCCTTTCTCGCCCAACAACCGTAAGTTGCGCCACTGCCGCGCTTGTCCCGTGTGAAGACCCCTCCACCTCCTTGCACGGGATCTCCGACTCAAGTTGGTCCTTGGTATGCTCTTCGGATTGCTATTGTTGTTGTTGGTGCCGCACGCATTGGGTGATGTTAGGGTGCAAGGGGGGCTGGTGTGTGCCCTGGGATAGGTAGTCACCTCCGGGGGCCTTCTTTGCTTAACAAGGGGCACGAGGTTTGATTCGGCTGCGCCTTGTGCCCGATGCCCCGATAACCCACTCATCCGGTCATCGTCCCTATTACCATTCTACTACGCCCCCTCCGGCTCCGCCGCACTGCATCGTTGCGCACTCAAAGGAGCAGCGCGTAGAACGCGTGATTTTCCCCCCAACGTGCACCACGAACCCTGAGGGCGTGCTTTTTTTGCTTGCAAATGCATAGGCATGGATGGGCCAACTAGGGGCCACAAGGGGTTGCCTCTCTACGGCGTCCATGGTTGTTGTGTTCCAATTGCAAACCTCTTGTTAAAACGTGTTCCTTCATGCTTTGTTGTCGCCAGTGCAACCCCACAATGCACGCACATGCGGCAATGATGGGACACTACACCCCGACCATGACCCCAAATTTATACTGCCCCAAGCAACTACTATTCCCAGTGCTATGGAGGGGCCTGGGAGCCATGAGACCGACCAGTGCATGGCCAGCCAGCGGGGAGACGGCGGCCAAGCCACAAGCAACCAGGACAAGTGAGGTGGGGATTGTGCTCCGTCATGGAATATGTGACCTTTGGAAACTTTCAACCACATCCGCTTGAAATTCTTGCGAAATTGGAGCGAAATTCGCATCCATAGCATATTCTTGTGTGTAGTAGCATGTGGTTATGCATGTTAATTTCGCGGGACTTTCGCGCAATCCCAATGAATATATTTCTATTTGGTGCACGAGTCCTAGTGTTGTGCAACCATGAACACCGGGGGGAGCGGTGTTGTGATGAATTGTTCTTTTCTAGTGCGCACATCTAACATTGTATGAAAGTGGCCCTCATTTCATGTTGCTTTTCACCATGCGCCGCAGGGCTTCCGGCAAGAGCGCCGGTTGCTTGCACGTTGTGTGTTATCACACCCACGTCAACTGTAGGCAGAAGTCAATCTAGGAAGTAATTGGTAGGGAGTTGGGGGCCCTATACACATGTGACCTTCTCCCAAAAACAGGGCAGTGAGTGCTAACTGCCGAGAGGGAGAGCACGTCACTCGCTCCACTCACGGAAACCCTATCGGCCAAGACCTGATGTGAAGTATCGTGCTTTCAGTCACTCCCCATATCGTAGGAGGCTGAATCACTCACATCGATGCTAGCAGGAGGTCTTGCTTGGCCTAATGTGTATGACACAACTAGCGCAACCGGCCGCTCAAGCCTTGGAAGCGGTAGACGGAGCGGCACCATCATCTACAATGCAGTATGCCCCTTGCGTGCATGGATGCAGCACTCGTACAAGTTCTGCCCCAGACCTCCTACGGATGTAGAGCAGCCTCGAGCCCCTTCAATACCATTGGCCGCCCATGCCAACTCATCCGAACAAGCAGTACCCCTTGTTGTGTGGCGCACCTGGCACGGTCTACACCATACAATATATCAATGCAGGGACTTTTGTTACATGTACAAGGGCTGCGGTGATAAGTTGTGGGCTCTACACCAATGCATCAATGCAGGCGCTTTGATGCCCTCCCTCCATCTCTTGGAGCACAAAGAAAGTCCAAAAATCATACAACCTGTTGACTACAATACCCAATAGGTCTCATACAATGTCTTCAATCCAACCATTGCTCAAATTGGGTCACAAGTTGCTCTTTATCGCCCTGATTCCGGAGCAACTCATCCAGTTCCGGACATTGTGCCTTGAGATTCCAAGTGGCTTGTTTTAGGACCCCCATCGTGAGGTTAGAGGCCTCCACACCCACCAAACTTCGGCTCTTTAGCCTTTGGAGCACGCCAAAAGTGCAGAATCGGTTGAAACTACAATTCACTACATTGATCATGCCTCCTTGAAATGGTACACAACCGTGTGTTTGATGGTATTTAGCCCGTCGTGCATGCCATGCTAATGCCAAAAACCGCAACAACCATCGTGAAATGTGCTTCAGGACAAAGAAAGATAGGGCTACCAAGTTACCTCTCCTATCCTCATGGTGAAGAGAGGAATAGAGAACCTTTGCCCGATCGAGCAATAGACGGTTGTATGCACTAAAAATCAACGCCATGTTATGGTCATCATAAACTTTGAATCGCAAAGCTACGAAGTGTGGAAAATGCTCAACGCCCCCCCCCCCCCCACTAGCAAGATGAGTATTCAACTCCTCTTGGTACTCCATGGCCCGTGCCTCGTTTAGCAGTTGAGAGAGACCATTGAAATCACCTGTGTTCACGGAGGCATTGTCCGCATATAGGGTGTGAATGTCTCGCAAGCGCGACGCCTTGACCTCAGACTTCTCCAAACCCGGCACCCAAGTCACCGGCCCATTTCAGGGACTTGTAAAAAGCTGTAAAAAACGTAAAAAAAACCGTACAAGACTGTAAAAAAAGCCGTAAAAATTGTAAAAAAACGTGTAAGAAAAGCTGCAAAAAAATTGCAAACAACTGCACAAAGGGTTTTGGGATGGATCTCGTCATTGCCTGATGATTGCTAAATTGTTTGTGATATTTCCTCCCGGCTTTTGTCAACTTTTTTGGGGGCCTTTTCAACGGTTTGATACACCGAATACACCGGTACATAGCAAACCACACGTCAGCACAGCAGTCCCACAGCCCGTGCATGCGCCTTGCTGTTTCACTTTTGTTATTGTAAATTGCTAGTCACCGCAATCACCAAGTGCAAAAAACTCCCCAACCACCAACCCGAAGGTCACCGAAATCCCGGCTACTTAGGAGCCCTGCTTCTCTTGGGTCTGTTTGACCGTTTTGCACATTTTCAGAATTGCTTCTAACATACTAGCCGCACCCTTCGTGCACATGTCCACAACATCAAGCAATTTTGTTCCTATGGAGCATGCAACGTGAGCCTCAAACACCAACCTATCAAAATAGGTGCTAGACCCATCGCACCAAAGAGCATTAGAGGTCTCCCTGTAAAGGTCCAAACATGGGCGTTAGAAATAAGCCTCACAGAAACCACACAGAGCAGGAATCGGTGTTGACTTCTGAAAAATGGCGTGCCGAGACACCACCACAAAGCAACTCATATGCAATCGCACAGCCCGTGGCGACACGTGTGCTTCGGCTTGCAAGTGCACTAATTGGCAAAGCAACTCGGCATCCGTTTGTGTGCCACGGGCCCGTAGGGTGCAAGTTTCAATAACAAACGTCGATGGTTGTATCATGGCCTTCATTGTGTCAGCGATAGCACGTTTGTACACCTCACTATCCAGATGTGCACTAAAGTCATTTCCACATGCCACCGTACAAAGTGGGGTTGGCCACAAACTTTCAACGATAGGGAGTGTTTTTTCTGCACGTTTGGTACTAGAGGCCAAAATGCAACGCAACATTTGTACATCTTTGCAACAACCGGCACATAGAGCCACCTCTTTTGTGAGATAAGGCAACCCCATGACGGGGAAGCGCACCATGTTCGCGTCGGAGAACCTTATGTCCTCCACACTTAACACCTGAGCAACTTTGTACTTTGCACACAAGTTGCAAAGTGCCTCCTCATCCTGCACACTTGATTGCGAAGAAGATGAAGTAGGTGTGGAAGGAGGAAGCGGTGATTCAAAGGAATGGCCACGTTGCTTTTTCCTTGGTGTCCTCGGAGAGCCCCGCTCAAGGCCACCAAAGGCCAACTCGGTACAGCAAGCAAACAGACCATCATGTGCCTTACAGGGGCCCTCATAATCTGGCTTTAATGGCACAAAGTATGTTTTTGGAGTACGTTTGCAAACCTACCCACAAGTACACCATAAATCGGAAATTGCAAAGTGATAAAATGTGCAATCGTGACAACTTATAATTACGAATCATCACTAAACACAAAAGCAAAAAAAACAACACAATAACAACGTCAAACATGCTCATGGACCAGCGAAAAAGACATTGCATACCATGGAATAGCCTTTCTTCTTGCCATGTTTAGTGTCCCCTGGGAATACTTCTTGCATTGTGGAGCTACATTGCACAAGCTATGGAACGATGGTTTGTGCAATCAATGTCGCCCTTGCGTTGAAATTAAAAGAGCACCACTGGTCAACATACAATGACACCAAGCAATATAATGACAAGATTGGACACTTCTTTGGGTGACGAAAAAGCACCAACCGTACTGATGAAGCAACCGGTACTCCAATTATTTCAGCACAACCGCATTATCGTGAACAATTCATTCACATTCTAAAAGTGAACCATCCGCGCACGAGGTATAATGTATCAACGCAAGAGGCCCCTGTACAAGGATTGCTTTGATAGATTGCAGGCTCCAAATGCTTCAAGGTATCAATGTGGGGGGTTTACTGCTTGGTACAAGGGCGGCATTCATATATGGCAGTGTCTAAACCCTAGGGCGTTTCAACCTAGGGGGTCTAATCCCCTATACCCGGGCTATGTTGATACGTTGAATAATCTAGAACCTACAATGCATCACCACAAGAGGTGCGCTGAGAGATTGAGGGGTCTAGTCCCGGCAATCTATCAGCGCAGGTTGTCTAATCCCCTTTTCAAAGGCCCCGTTGATACATTGTACCATCTAGACCCTGCAATGTATCGAAACTAGGTCTACTCCCTTGTAGAGGGGCTACGTTGATATATTGCAAGCTTTGGACGCTGCAATGTATGAATGTAAGGCGTCTAATCCACTATACAAGGGCTATGTTGAAAAATGGCAGGGTCTAGACCATGCCATTTTACAGAACACTTGAGGTCTACACCCCTTTACAAGAGCTACGGTGATACATTGCATGCTCTAGATCCTCCAATGTATCAACACACAGGGTCTAATAGGTGGTGTGTCATGGGAGGCTCTAAGCAATGGAGCACCATCTGTGCAGTGGCTCAAGAAGTGGATGTTGAGCAAGAGGTTGTTCCTGCCAGTAAGGTCACCACCACCTTGGACGCTATGCAGGCAACCCGGTGGCCCCTCTTCATTTAGTGTGACGGATAGGCACAAATTTTACTCAGCGGGAGCAAGAAGTGGAAGGCCGAGTCCCAGCATGCAATTGTGTCTTGGGTATACGATCATAGTAGGGCTGATTGCTTGGCCAATTTTGGCACCAGGCAAACAATAGAAATGATGTGAGATGCCAATCTCCCCATCAATGATGTTCAGCAGCACATGACAATTGCACATCGCATTTCCGATTATAGGTTTCATGGTGGTCTGCCGGTTCGTACATGTGGTATACATGGAATTACGGATGCCCTAGTGGAAGCCACTAGCAAGTGCTGTTGTGGGTGCACCCTCCTCCAACCTATTCCCAACGTGGCCTGGCTGTCGGCCAAGAAATGTACCCAAGGGACTATACTTTCCGAGAATGCGAATGAAAAGGGGGAAATTGAACTTGCATTTTTTGCATTTTTTGCCCCATTTTCAGGCCGGTTTTCAAGTGTGCTGTTCCAAAAAAATGAATACAATGGGATCTTGCACTTGAACGAACGTCTAGTTTTGTCGTCAATTAGCGGATTAGTGTTTGCATATCTGCCTAACACTGCCAATTTCATTCTTTGCATTCTTCATTTTGCAATGAACATGTTGCTTTCTATGCCCTCCACGTCTAGTGAGCACAATTTTGATAACGGATAGAACACCCTATCCCAGCACAAAGTACGTGGTAAGGGGAAAAGTGTTGGTAGAAGTTGAAGAAACAATTCCTTGGTGATGTGTTCAGTGTTTGCACAAATGATCTTGGCATTGAAGTGCTATGTTGTGGCACATGTAGATGCCCGGAGAGCCACACGGCGAAGAGCACGGCCTAGGGTTATGTGGATTGCAAAAAGCACAAGGTGGCCGTTGAGACTACTAAGCATAGGTACAAGGTTCAGGTCATGCGACACTAAGAAGCAGAGGCAGACACTCTACCTCATAAAGCATGTAAGTGTGTAAATTTGGATGGCCACTGGGGTTGGGGTTGTTGGCGCCCTGGTGCACCCAATGCGCCATACTTCGGCAAAAGACGATAGCACAACTATGGCAGCAATTTGGTGTTGCTGAAGTGGTAGTGCACCAAAAGAAGCTGGAAGTGATCCAATTGGTGCCATACAATACCGCCACTAGTGAAAGCAAACTTTGTATTATTAGCGGCGTTGTGCTTGTCATTGCATGAGGCAAATACAAACCGCATTGAAGAGTCTAAATCGTGCAACATATCAACGCACCCCTTATACCGGGCAATAGACCCGCGGCGTTGATACATTGTAGGGCCTAAAGCCTGCAATACATGGACACAACACCTGTATAGGGGATTACACCCCTTGCACCGATACATCGTAGGGTGTACACCTTGCAATGTGTTTTCGTAGCCCTTGTACTGTACATGAAAGTTTGTCCCTCTTGCTCTGTTGTTTACGTGTGTTTCATTGCTCTCAAGGACCCAAAAATAGGGGGTTGGTTCTACGTCACATCGGGCCGAAAACACATGTGACCACCGCCTGACCACCCCTCGTGAGTCCATCTTTGAGCACCGAAGGCCCCGTGGGTTTTCTAAACAAGGGAAAGGCACACGGGACCATCCAAGGTACGTCAAGCTTCGTCCGCTCTTGGGGGGGGGGGGGGGTGGCTCTAGCCGACCTCACAGTGGACACGTTGCAGGGTCTAGATCCCGCATTACATCAACACAGCCCTGCGACGGTGCACTAGACCTCAAGCGTTGATACATTGCAGGGTCTAGACCCCGCAATATATCAACACATCATTTGTGTATCCGTATATATAGGGCAGTAGACGCAGGGGGTCTACTTCCCCGTACCAGGGTTGCGTTGATGTACACCGGGGTCTAGACCCCGCCACGTACCAATGAAGGTTGTGTGCTCCCATGTACCAAGCCTCTGTTGATATATTGCGGGTTGTCGACGCTACACTGCAACAACCCAAGGTGTTGCATGCCTTGTATCAGGGACTGCGTTGATACATTGCAGGGGCTAGACCATGCAATGTATCAATGTAGTGGTTCCACTGCCTTGTACAAGGGCTACACTCATACATTGCGGGCCTGCAATGTATCAATACAGCGGGTGGAATCCTCTGTACTAGGGTCGAAGTTGACACATTGTAGATTCTAAACCCTGCAATGTATCAACGCAAGGGGTTACTCCATTTTCTGAGGGCTAGTCTCATTTATTGAAGTGACTAGGCCCAACAATGCATGAATTCATAGGGCCTACTCCCCTATACGAGGGCCGTGCCAGTTTCCTGCGAAAGATGCAACGTGCAATGTACCAACGCGCGGGGTCTACTCTCCTGCACTAGAGCTGCATGGATGTACTACGGGATATGCACCGTGGGATGTATCAACGCACAGGGTCCACGCTCCTATACAATGGGTCCGTTGAGATATTAAAAGGTCTAGACCGTGCAATGTTTCAACGCACGGGGTCTGATCCCCTTTCCTAGTGCTACAGTGATATATTGCATGAATGTATTGCCGGGTATAGACCTTGCTATGTATCAATGAAGGGGGTATACCCCCCTAAGAAGGTGTGTGTTGATATAGTGGATAGTGCAGGTTCTGGACCCTGCAATCTGTCAACGCAACACGTCTAATCCACTGTACAGGGGCTACGTTTATATATGGTAGGGTCCAGACCTTGCCATGTATCCACACAGGGGGTCTAATATACATTGTAGGGTCTAGATCAAACAATATATCAACACAGCCCTTGTGCAGGGCAGTACACCCCCTGCGATGATACATTGCAAGGTCTAAATGTTGCAAAATACCGATGTAGTCGTGGTACAAGGGATGATACCCTTTGCGTTGATACATTACAAGTTCCGGAGGTTGTGAGGTAGCAACACAGTACCTGGTGTAGGGGAGTAGACCCCGTGTCTTGATACCTTGCAGGATCTAGACCTTGTAATATGTCAATGCAGCCCTTGTGTAGGGGAGTAGACCCCCTGCGTTGATACATTGCACCGTCTATACCCTAGGAGATAGCGACACAGCGCTTGTACATGACATTAGACGCTGTGCTTTGATGCGTTGCAGGGTCTAGACCCTCCAATGTATGAACACGGCACTTTCATCGGGGAATAGACCCGTGCATTGATACATTATAGGGTCTATACCATGCAATATATCAACGTAGCCTTGGTATAGGGGACTAGACCTCATGCGTTGATACGTTGCAAGGTCTAGACCTTGCAATATCTCAACAGTGCCCCTCTGCAAGTGAGGAGAACCCCCGTGTTGATGCATTGCAGGGTCTATGCCCTACATTATATCAAGGCAGCCCTTATGCATGTGATTAGACCCCTTGCGTTGATACATTGCAGAGTCTAGACCCTCCAATGTATGAACACCGCACTTGTATAGGGGAGTAGACCCCGTGCATTACTACATTGCAGGGTCTAGACGAGGCTACATATCAACGTAGCCATGGAATAGGGGATTCGACCCCTTGCATTGATACATTGCAGGGGCTGGACCATGCCATATATGAATGCAGCCGTTGTAAAGGGGTGTACACCCCTTGCCTTGATACATGGCAAGATTTGGACCTTGTAAGAGATCAACAAAGCCCTTGTGCAGAGTAGTAGATCACCTGTGTTGATGCGTTGCTGGGTCTAGAACGTGCAACGTATCAATGCAGTTGGTGTACCCCCTTGTACAAGGGATACACTCATACATTACAGGCTTGCATTCTATCAATGCAGGGGCTAGAATCCTCTGTACTAGGGTTGAAAATGATACGTTGCAGGTTTTAAAGTGTGCAATGTATCAGCGCGGGGGGTTGCTCCCGTTGTCCAAGGGCTACTGTCATTTATTGCAGGGTCTAGGCCCGACAATGTATCAACGCACACGTTCGAATCCCCTATACAAGTTATGTCATCTTTTTGCGTGATATGCACTTTGCAATGTATCAACACACGGGGTCTACGCCCCTATACAACGTGTGCGGTGAGATATTGCAAGGTCTAGACTGTACAATGTATCAACAGACGATATCTAATCCCCTTTATGAGTGCTGTATTGATATATTGCAAGGTCTAGACCTTGCTATGTATGAACGAAGAGGGTTTCCTCCCTTGTAGAAGGGCCGTGTTTATGCAGGGTCTACAACTTGCAACGTATCAACCCAAGAGGTCTAATCCACTGTACAAGGGCTACGTTGACTTGTATCTTAGGGTCTAGACCTTGCCATGTATCAACGCACGGGGTCTCATGCATTGTAGGGTGTGGACCTTGCACTGCGTCAACGAAGCCCTTTTGCAGGGCAGTACACATCCTGCGTTGATACATTGCAAGGTCTAAAACCTTGCAAAATACCAATGTAGTCTTGGTACAAGGGATCGAACCGCCTGCGTTGATACTTTGCAAATTATGGCGCTTGTGGTGTGGCAACACCACTCCTGGTGTAGGGGAGTGGACCCCTATCTTGATACCTCGCAAGGTCTTGACCGTGTAATATGTCAATGCAGCCCTTGTGCAGGGGAGTACACCCCGTGCGTTGATACATTGTATGCTCTATACCCTAGAATATAGCAACACAGCCCTTGTACATGGGAGTACACCCTGTGCTTTAATACGTTGAAGGGTCTAGGCCCTCCAATATATGAACTCAACACTTGTATAGGGGAGTAGACCCGTGCATTGATACGGTGTAGCTTAGGCGGTTGTATACGCACGTAGACTTCGTTGCTAAAAGGCACAACTCATGGCGATTTCAACATCCGTTTTTTGCACCTAAAAAAGCCATATCATTTTTTCGGCCAACCCCACGTGGATTTTCATCGTGGGATACAACAACCTCGCCTTTTGTTGCTTCCAGAGGTGTACGTATACACCCCCTATTCCGGGCTAAAAATTGTATCATTTAAATTTTTTGGACACTGCAGTGCCCAAAAATTTGAAATGGCTTTTTTCAGTGGGTTATCCAGCACACCTCTGTAGTCATCTCCACAGGTGATGTCATACTGCAGCAACATGCATCAAAACTTGGCATACCCGTTATCCATGGGTCATCGCACCGCGGTGTTATACTCGGAAAGCCACGTACAATGTACCTTGCCCAATCACTTCCATTCCTGTCCAAATGTGCACTTGAAAATGGACTTCCCGTACTTTTGGGCACTGCAGTGTCCAAAAAATTGAAAACTCCGTATTTCACTCCTATTGGTTCCCATTGCGTAACACCTGACAAAGGACGTATGAATCATCGGACGTTGGTACTCATCCTCTGCTCATTGGAAATATATTGCCGGTTGTCTGAATGCCACCTTGGAGTGTACGCAGGCTTTGGAACGTTCCACGTCCATTGGGGGATACATTGTTTGGATCTTCGCTAGCTGCTTTTGGTCTATCCCGCATCAGGTTTGTTTTGTGATAGTGCCTGTGTTTTCTTTGTCCCCTTACCTTTGGTGCCTGCGAACAGGACTTTTTGTCCATGGATGCAGCTCCCTTCTGGCAGTTCCTTAGTTCGAAGGTATATGCTTCAAAGGAGGATCTGTCTGAGGCTGTGGGTGTGCATAAGGGTGCCGATGCGTTTTGTACGTGGGTGTTAGATCTCCGGTTGGAGTGGAGAAGTAGGCGGTCTGTTGGTGAATACATCCAACAAAGGGACAGGCGGACCGTTAATTGTCTGCCGGACCAATGGTTCCGTGTTGCTGAGCAAGAGATTTTTAATATATGGTCTGTTCTACACAAGAGGTCTCGTCCACGTGCCAAGAGGGCTGTAGGTGTTCAACCCAAGAGTCGTGTGCAACGTAGGTGTTTGGCTCACATGGGTCAATGTTCTTACAATGGACCTTCCTTTGCAGTTCAAGGGGCAACTGCGTGCACCAGTCTTTGGCAGACCTTGGAAGGTAAACCCGCTGTTGTGTGGTTTGATAATTTTTATAGACGTAACTTCCGGCCTGTGCCTGGTAATGAGAACCGGCCCCTTAATTGTACAGCTGGTGCTATCATACTCTTGAAACGACTTTGATGTTATGCCGTCTTTTCCTAGCCTCTCGGTCTCGCGGCAGAGGATTGGGTACGCTGCAGACTTGTTGGTGCAGAGCCATAAAAACTTCATTGATGGCTTGCAAGGGTTGATGGACGACCCCATCCGCCTTCAACATGTTCGTTGTCCCTTGGACATACGACGGGCTAATGTTACCAGCCCAGCTTGGACCCCCTTTTTTCTCAGAGACCTAACTGTGTCCGCTACCCCCGACCTTGTCTCTATTATTCACGGGCTCCAGGATGTGCAGCAGCACACACAGCACCGTCTTCCATTGTTGGTTGACGAAAATATCCACTACCGTGTCCTTAAGCTCGTTCACAGCATCAGCTATGCTCGGTACAACGTGCCCCTGTTCATTACACGTACCCCGGTAGTGTATGGCACATGGCACCCATATAAATATTGTGTAACCCTGTGCTACAGAACATTCTTCCCTTTATTTACCTATTTTTCCTATGGTTCACTCAATTTGGGCACTGCAGTGCCCAACTTTCCGAAACTCATCTATATGGAGCGTATGATTCTGGTTCTCCTGCACTTGGCCCACAAGTGGCGCCAACCTTTGGAACAGAAGTTACAGACTCTAAGGGGTTTGCACCGACCGGGTAACGCTAATCACCCACACTTCTTACGCAGGTGCAAGGGTTGGTAACACTGCTGTATGGTTACATTCCAGCCTTGTTTATTATTGGGTCGCAAGTGAGGGATTGTCATTGGTCTGCACAGGGAGAGCAGCACGCTGCAGGGCCATTGTTGAGCCGTTGCCTACACGTCCTTCTGAGGCTCACCCTAGGTTATGAGGACAAGGTTGAATATGTGCGCACCATTGTTGTTGCTAGGCTGTTGTGGTCCCAGTGGTTTGCCCGCTTACCTGGTGTGGCACACAGTGAGGAACCGTGTGAGGCCCTGTTAAGCCGTGTTGTGCACTTAATGCCACAACACCCTGGGAACTGTACGTTGCAACAGGTGCATGACCTGTTTATACTCACTCCCGTTGCAGACCAGACCCCAAAGGACCTGCAGTACGTTAATGTTCCCAAGGGACTGCCACAACTGGTTGATCGTTGTTTCACCAGATTGATGGCGCGATTTGATGTTGGTGTTATACCCCCCCTGGTCTGGTCCAGTCAGAAGTCGAGTATCGTGCAAGACAGGTGGGATCCTGCCAAGATGGACTTTCCTTGCGCGCTAGATACGGTGCTCACTGCAGAGCATTACCGAGATCTATGTGCCAAGACATTGCAGACACTTGTTAAACCTGTTAAAGTTGATGCTGACGTGATGACAGAGCCGGGTAGACACGTGCCACAACGTCCTCCACGTGATATGGACGGAACAGTAGCACAGGCACAGGACATGTTACGCGCATGTAATACACCAGACCGGTACAAGCGACGCCGGCCAGCACGCGCTTTTACGCAAAGGGACCCCGCCCGGATACCCGCCCCCCCGAATGCTGATGGCGACAGTGACAGTGATGAGGACCCCCCCCCCCCCGCTGGTGGGGCAGCCGGAGATCCAGACCTGAGGGCTGCTGATTTTGTGGGTGATGATGGATGGGACCCGGAGCCCCCCTCTCCAGAAGCAGTGTCTGTTCACAGTGATGATTCCGACGCCCCCGTGGCTGTCCTTTCGGAGCTGAATGAGTTTGACCCTCGATTTTTACCAGGTGCATCCGACTGTGATTTTGGTGATCAGGGGAATTGCAGTGCCCAAATTCGATGCGGCCCTAATTTTTGCACTGCAGTGCTCAACCCCTACACTCTGCGGCCGTTGACGGGACTGCATGGTGACCAGATGGATGAAATACTGCTGTACATGGCTGGAGATGGGGCCAAGATCGCAGGACTACATGCCAAGGCCAGACTGTTGAAGCGGGACCGCGTGTGGGAGATGCTGTACCTTCACCCGGACAACACGCTCATCCATCCTTCTCGACGTATGTTTATGGGGCGGCAGGGTCTGGCGCGATCGCTGTTGACCCCCCCCCCCCCCCGGACCCACGACGTAAGGCTGTTTCGATCCCAGTGGTACCAGTGGTCTTGTGTTCGTGAACGTGCATGAAATGCAAAGAGTCCGCAAACTGCTTGCAAAGTCGCCGAGGGACGCCAAATTGTCACTAGGGAAATGGACCTGGAGTGCCGAAAATCCCTTACCAAGCTGGGACACCATCCAGAAAGCACCGCTGTGGCAGGATGAGGAAGGGGCTGACCTGAGGATTGCGCCGGCGAGGCCTGTCAAGGAAACTGCAGTGACAACGACTGATGGGGAGAAATCAACAACTATCTGGCTCAACAAGCCGCAGGATGGGACTGAAGCAACCGGAGCTCGGGCAGAGGCAATTGCGTTGGTTCCCGGCAAGGCTATCCCGTATACGATTGCATTGAGGGAGTACAAAGCGGTATGCAACCATTGGGCATAAGAATGGGATCGATTTCGCATTGCTGAACACTTTAGGCATTGCAGTGGCCATCTGTAATGAAATGTGCTTTTGACAACAGGTCTTCATTGAGTGTACGAAGGAACAAATGGACGATATCCATCCGCTGGTGCTGAAGGTTGCTGCGAAGTTGGTACCTGTGGCTATTGGTGGAATGGCGGCCGACGTTAAGTACCTGGTTAATCAATTGCGCGACTCTGAAGAGTGTGGAGGCTGGCAGTATATTATGACCTCTTTTTTTGATCAGGCAGTCGGTCACCCGACCTATCGGTTCGAGGTGAGGACTATTTGCTTCTGTGTGCCCGACAAGATTAGGGTGAAGGTCCCGAATATTTTCATTTGCGATCAGGGTGCATATGGCAGCACCATTGGTCTGGCAGCGGCTTGTTGGCTCCTGCGTGTGCTTGGTATTGTTCCCCGACGCGACAGACAGCCCGAGGATGAAGTTTGGCTCCTGCCTTTGACAGCATCGGCTGTATTGCCAGCACAGGTCCTGTCCTGCCTTCCTGAGTCCCCCTGTTTGGCAGCTTGCTTCACTGGGCGCCAGGGTTTGTTTAACGAGTTCCGTTGAACAGCTAGCGGCGTATGTGCAGGAGATGGACTGTGTCTACTTGGTTAACTGGGACGCTTGGATGCCAAGGATTAGGGACTGTATGCCAGTTGTGGTGCAGCGGCCTGGGGAAGGGGAAGATGAGGAGGGGGGGGACGATGTGGAGGAAGAGGAGGATAACGAGATCGTGCTGGTCGAAGGTGGTGACAGCAAGAAGAGGAGCACCCCCAGCAAGAAGAAGCCGTCCTCCGACGACAGTGGGGATGAGGTTGATGATCCCCCCAAAAGGCCAGCCAAAAAGGCCAAGGACAGCACTCCCCTCAATATGTTTCACGCCAAAGTAGGTCAGGCCAAGGGTACGAAGGCTCCACCAAAGAAGAAGTAGACTGCGTTGTGCGGTTGGCGCTGCCTGTGTCCATGTCAGTAGTTTTTTCGCCTCGATTTGCACACTATCGTGCGTCCTGTTCTATGCAGGTGTGAGACTGGTGCCCTTTTTCATGTTTTGGTAATTTCGGGCGCTGCAGTGCCCAAATTCAGCGACTCGCCATTTTTTTACCCCTGCTGCGCCACTTCTTTTGCAGGCATTGTTGCCGTCATTTATTATTGCATTGGCTGCACTGGCGGCGCCTCCGTTGTTTGTCGTCACCACTGGTGGTGCATTATTTGTCACGCTTCGCATACAATCACAGTGACTGGGTCAGCAGACGCGGTAACAAAAAGCAAACGAGAGTTTTGCATGTGTTTGCCTGTCGTCCTCCTTGCTTCATTTTTCAGGTTGCATTTTACGGTGTGGTTTGAGATGCAGCAGCAGATGATTTAGAAGAATTGGATTTTTCTTTGGATGGACACTGCTGTGCCCAAATTTGAAGGGGATACATCACTTTTGACTGGCACATGTTGTACCCCCTACATAGGGTCATTTTGGATAATTCACAGGTTTTTGGGGGTGTTCCCTGCAAGGCACAATTGTGCAATTTTTCAAAGTGGTTTTTGAGCCCCCGTTTTGGGGTGGTACCCATTTGGGAACTGTGGCAATTTTGCTACGTGCGTATAGAGCCGCCTAAGTGTAGGGTCTATACCGTGCAATATATCAACGTGGCGTTGGTATACGGGATTCAAATCCCTGCGTGGATAGATTGCACCGTCTACACCCCGCCATATATGAATGTGGCTCTCGTATATGGGCGTAGCTCCTCTGTATTGATACATTGCAGGGTATAGGGGAGTAGACCCCGTGCATTGATACATTGTAGGGTCTCGACCATGCAATATATCAACGTAGCCCTGGAATAGGGCATTACACCCCCTGTGTTGATACATTATAGGCATCATACCTGCCATATATGATTGCAGCCCTTGTAAACGTGTGTAGACCCCTTGCCTTGATACATTGCAAGGTCTAGACCGTGCAATATATCAACACACCCCTTGTGCAGGGGGGTACACCCCCTGCGGTGATACAATGCAAGGTCTAAATACTGCAATATACTAACGTAGTTCTGGTACAAGGGATCAGACTGCCTGCGTTGATAATCTAATCCAATGTACTAGGGCTGCGTTGATATATTGTAGGGTATGGACCCTGCAATGTATCAACGCACACGGTCTACTCCCCCGCACAAGGGCTGCGTTGACATATTACAAGGTCTAGACCCTGCAACTCATCAAGACACGCGGTGTTCCCCCTACACCGGATGCTGTGTTGCTACATGACAAACTTTGAAACTTGTACGATCCCTTGTGTGGATACGTTGCAGGGTCTAGACCCTCCAACATATGAACACGGCACTTGTATAGGGGAATACCATTGCATTAGTACATTATAGGGTCTATACCATGCAATATATCAACATGGTCTTGGTATAGGGGATTAGACCTCGTGCGTTGATGCATTGCAGGGTCTAGGCGTGCAGTATGTCAACACCGCCCTTTTGCAGGGCAGTGCAGTTGCCGCATTGATACATTGTAGCCTATATACCCGACAATGTATCAACACATACCCTGTACATGGGACAAGACCCCTTGCGTTGATACATTGCAGGATCTAGACCTTGCCAAACGTCAACATAGCCTTGAAATAGGTGATTAGACCCCGCACGTTGATATATGTAGGGACTAGGGCCTGCCATATATGAATGCAGCCCCTCTAAAGGGCCGTAGACCCTCTGCCATGATGCGTTGCAAGGTCTAGACCTTGTAATATATCAACACAGCCCTTGTGCAAGGGGGTAGACCCCCTGTGTTGCTACATTGCAGGGTCTAGACCGTGCAATGTATCAACACACTGGGTCTATTGCCCTGTCAAAGGGCTACACTCATACATTACACGGCTGCCACGTATCAATGCAACAGTCGGAATAGTGTGTACCAGGGTCGAAGTTGATACATTGCAAATTCTAAACCGTGCTATGTATCAACGTAGGTGGTTACTCCATTGTCCAAGCGCCACTGTCATTTGTTGCAACGTCTAGGCCCAGCAATGTATCAAGGCACCGGGTCCCATCCCCTATACGTGGGCTGCGTCAATTTTTTGCGGGATAGGCACCCCGCAACGTATCAAGGCACAGGGTCTACGCCCCTATGCAACGGGTGCATTCGGATATTGCAAGCCCTAGACCGTACAATGTATCAACCCACGGGGTTGCTCCATTGTCCATGGGCTGCGGTCATTCATTGCAGTGTCTAGGCCCAGAAATGTATCAACGCACAGGGTCTAATCCCCTATACGAGGGCTGTGTGAATATTTTACGGGATATGCACCCTGCAATGTATCAACACATGGGGTCTACGCCCCTATACAGCTGGTGCGCTGAGGTATTGCAAGCCCTAGACAATACAATGTATCAACGCGCCATATCTAATCCCCTTTCTTAGTGCTGCAATGATATATTACCTTGCTGTGTATAAACCAAGGGGGTTTACTCGCTTGTACCAGGGCTGTGTTGGTATAGTGTAGGGTCCAGACCCTGTAATGTATCAATTCCAGAGGTCTAATCCACTGTAATCCACGGGTTGGGTTGGTATATAGCAGGGTCTACACCTTGCCACGTATCAACACAGGGGGACCTTTTAATATGTCAATGCCGCCCTTGTGCAGGGGAGTAGAGTCCCGCATTGATACATTGCAGGGTCTAGACCGTGCCATATATGAATGCAGCCCTTCTCTATGGGCGCAAATCCCCTATGTTGATACATTGCAAGGTCTGGACCTTGTAATATATCAACAGAGCCCTTGTGCAGCGCAGTAGACCACATGTGTTGATACGTTGCACGGTCTAGACCGTCCAACGTATCAATGTAGCTGATCTACTGCCCTATACAAGGGCTACACTCATACATTGCAGGCCTGCAATGTATCAATGCAGCGGGTGGAATTCTTTGTACTAGGGTCGAATTTGATACGTTGTAGATTCTAAACCGTGCAATGTATCAACGTAGGTGGTTACTCCATTGTCCAAGGGCCACTGTCATTTGTTGCAACGTCTAGGCCCAGCAATGTATCAAGGCACCGGGTCCCATCCCCTATACGTGGGCTGCGTCAATTTTTTGCGGCATATGCACCCTACAATGTATCAAGGCACAGGGTCTACGCCCCTATGCAACGGGTGCATTCGGATATTGCAAGCCCTAGACCGTACAATGTATCAACCCACGGGGTTACTCCATTGTCCATGGGCTGCGGTCATTCATTGCAGCGTCTAGGCCCAGAAATGTATCAACGCACAGGGTCTACTCCCCTATACGAGGGCTGTGTGAATATTTTACGGGATATGCACCCTGCAATGTATCAACACATGGGGTCTACGCCCCTATACAACTGGTGCGCTGAGGTGCACTACACAAGGGCTCTGTTGATATGTTACAAGGTCCAGACCTTGCAATGTATCAACACAGGGGATCTACGCCCATAGACAAGGGCTGCATTCATATATGGCACGGTCTAGACCCTGCAATGTATCAATGCGGGGCTCTACTCCCCTGCACAAGGGCGGCATTGACATATTACAAGGTCCCCCTGCGTTGATACGTGCCAAGGTGTAGACCCTACTATATACCAACCCAACCCTTGTACAGTGGATTAGACCTCTGGAATTGATACGGTGCACGGTCTAGACCCTACAGTATACCAACACAGCCCTTGTACAAGCGAGTAAACCCCCTTGGTTCATACATAGCCAGGTAATATATCATTGCAGCACTAAGAAAGGGGATTAGACGGCGCGTTGACACCTTGTATTGTCTAGGGCTTGCAATAGTAGACCACATGTGTGGATACGTTGCTGGGTCTAGACCGTCCAACCTATTCATGCAGTTGGTCTACTGCCCTATACAAGGGCTACACTCATACATTGCACGCCTGCAATGTATCAATGCAGCGGGTGGAATCCTTTGTACTAGGGTCGAAGTTGATACATTGTAGATTCTAAACTGTGCGATGTATTAGCGCAGGGGTTTACTCCATTATCCAAGGGCTATTGTCATTTATTGCAGGGTCTAGGCCCGGCAATGAATCAACACATACCCTAATCCCCTATACGAGGGCCGTGTCAATTTTTCGTTGGATATGCACCCTGCAATGTATCAACGCACGGGGTCTACTCCCCTATACCACATGCGCATTGATATGCTGCGGGATATGCACCCTGCAATGTATCAACACACGGGGTCTGCGCCCCTATATAACGGGTGCGTTGAGATATTGCAAGGTCTAGACCGTACAATGTATCAACGCACGGGATCTAATCCCATTTTTGAGTGCTGCATTGATATATTGTAGGGTCTAGCCCTTGGTGTGCATGAACGAAGGGGGTCTACTCCCTTGTAGAAGGGCTCTGTTGATATAGTGCAGGGTCTAGACCGTGCAATGTATAAACGCAAGGATCTCTTCGACTGTACAAGGGCTACGTTGATATATAGTATAGGGTCTGGACCTTGCCATGTATCAACGAGGCGTGTGTGATTCATTGTAGGATCTAGACCTTGCTGCTATATATCAACACGGCCATTGTGCAGGGCAATACACATGTTGTGTTGATACCCCTAGTGACCTAGATTAAAGTCAATATGTTTAATATTTGGCCAAAAATTAACACGTTAATCTCAAGTTTCAATTTTTTTAGGGGGGGTTAGGAGGTTTGCCATGAAAAAAATGACCCCCACGGGTTGCCTTACGGGCTTGGGTGTCATTTTTCCCCGGGGGTTGGTGGGGGGGTCCTACCCATGTGGTTGTTTCAAAATGGTAAAATGGCTCTTGGCTTTAATTTTTGTTTTTGATTTTTCCATTAATTTTTGAAAAGTTAAAAATTAAAGGGTCGCCGGCATTAATATTAATCTCACAAATACTTACTCATTTCCCCAAATATTAACCCTCCTGACAATGGCACAACGCAACATGGAATGCATCATGTGTGTGTTTATGTTTCTTGTCCATGGCCATTGTGGCCCTTGGGTCCCTATCCGGGCCCTCATACCTCATGGGACCCCGTAGTGGGGTCCCACATCTTCGCGGGTCCGGATGGGGGGTTAGTGGGGTTAGTGGGGTTAGTTGGGTTAGTGGGTTCCGTGGTAGGGTTTGCGTTCGGGGGGTTAGACGCTTCGTTTGTGGGGGTGGGGGGTTTGGCCTTCTTTTGGCCCGCCGTCTGGGCCTCTTCCCCGTGCCGCTGGGCCTCCTCGGGGGTGGGGAAGAGGAGGGAGCGGTTCACCTCATAGAGGGTGGTGCCGCGTGGGTATTCCACCCCAATGGCACCGTACTTCCGCCCTTGGATACCGCGGACGGTGCCCCTCTCTACCCCTGTGGGGTAGGGTACGTGGACGACCGTCCCGATGAACGGATCCCCGGGACGGTCGTCCTTCTTCTCGGCACGCTTGGGGGTGTCGGTCTTGGTGGTGGGGGGGGGTTGTGGTGGCGGTCTTGGGGGGGTTGGTGGGTTTGGGGGCGGGGGCGGCCTTCGTAGGCCGTGCGTTGGTGGTGGTGGTGGGGGGGGGGTTTGGGCCTTTCGGGCCGGGGGATCGCCCCGTCGTCGCTTTTGTCGGACGACTCAAAAGAACACTTTCGTTTCTTGCGGGCGGGTTGGGGGGGGTTGGGCTTCTCTTGGGGCGGGGTTTTTGGGGCGGTGGTGATGGACCCCTCCCCCCCCCCCTCCTCCCCCTCGCTCACCCCGCCCCCACCCATGCTCTACCACATCTGCTCATCCTCCCTCGCCGTGTACCCCACCTCCTGCATCCGAGCCCACTTTGCGGGCCGGAAGTGGCGCGGCGCCACCCATACGTCACTCACCACGGGCGAAGTCTCCCAATCGCGGACACCGCGCAAGAGAGCAAGGCCCAGGCGTGGATCGTGGGCCACGATGCGATGGAGGGCCCCTTGGCCCCTTCCTGGGAGGCCTCAGCATCTCGCCAGGCCACCCGGATGGGCCTGGCATTCGTCGCGTTGACCACGGCGTCAATTAATTTTTTCGGCGACATTTTTAATTTTTCGACTTTAATGTTAACTCCTAACTTTTAATATTTCGACCGGCGGCGCAAAGATTAAATATTAATCTCGAGAAATTAAAGGTGGCGTCCTACAAATTAATGCAGGTAGGCAAGCAACATACATCAAAACTCCCGTTCACTCCGCCTGCCCGCACTGCCCCCATGGCCTCCCGGAAGAGCGCGGCGGCACTGGGGGCCTCCACGGGGGCCACAAGGGCTCCCGCGCTGGCCATTCGGGCCGCTTGGGCCCCCGGTTTGGCCGCGGTCGCGGCCGCGGTCGCCGTGTTGACCGCGCTGGACTGGGGGACCAAGCCCTCGTACGAGGGCTGGCACCCCGGGTCGTAGATGGGGCGGGGCAGGGCCAGCACAGTGGCCCAGTCCACCCCGAAGGCCACAGCCTTGCCCTGGCGCCACTGCCTGACCCAGCCCACCTGGGCCCAGTGCTGCAGCAGCACCAGGTAATGCGGCGTCCCAAAACGGACGCCGTGGGGGTCGAAAAGCAAATTCAGTGCGGGCAAGGCGCCCACAGTGATTGCCTGTGGCATGGGGGCAAGGGGGTCACCAGGGAGGGGTTTCCAGACCCAGACCCCCCCCCCCTGGAGGCATCTCTACCCCAGGTGCCTCTGTGTTTCCCCTTCTTCCGGCGGATCAAACACTGGATCAACCGCCGAAAAATCCACATGGCTTTCAGCTATGGGTATAGTAACCCAACGGGCTATCAGACTTCAGACTTCAGACTTTTATGGACCATCCCCCCCAACCGCCAACACCCAAGCCCCCCATGATAGACCCCCCCCCCAATATCAGACTAGTGGACAAGTGGAAAATGGGAAAATACGGAGCCTCGGAAAACGTTCAACATGGGGGAAAGCACAGCCCCCCCCCCCCGCTTCCATTGATAAAAGTGCAGCCCCCCCCCCCCCCACCAGACACATAGGAACTTCACTTCAGAAAAAATGGGGATAAAAGGGCAGTACCCCCCCCCCCCACCCCCACGGAGAAGCGGGAACTTCACTTCAGGAAAATGGTGGGTTGGGGAAAATATGACTGCATGTGTGCATGTCATGTTGTTTGCTCTCCTTTCGCTTGCAGCGGTAGGTAAGGTGAGTAAGCCCAGGAGGGGCCACCCCCTGGTAGAGTCATTGAGCTTGGCATTGCGGTAGGTAAGGTGAGTAAGCCCAAGAGGGGCCACCTCTTGGTAGAGTCCTTGCGACGGTGTGTCCTGTGCATGCACATGACGCACTAAAGGGTAGGCCACGCGTGGTGCGCTCGGTAAACCCTTGTTTAGGTTACCCAGGGGCTCCGCCCTACGTTCTATAAGAGAACGGGCGGAGTTCCTTAAGCTTGCTTTCTTGGAAGGACCTGTTTTGCGACAGCGTATTATTTTCCACTCGAGGACCCGTATACTACGGCGAGGGTGGTTAGGTTCCTCAGCCCAAAACAGTGCTTGCATGTGAACCTCTCAGGTGGTGTAGGTGAGGGTGATTGGTGCACTTTGCTGTCTTCAACGGCGCAATTTGTTGCCCAGCAAAAACGGCACAGATCACACCAAAGAAATGGGGAAGCACCAAAGAAGATGCCGAACGACTCCGCCATGAATGACACGTACCCACACTGCGTCGCAGTGCACTCCTTCCCTCCAAGCCCTGGCAGGGGTACGCGTAATGGCGTCCCTGTCAGGCCACAGCAGCTTAGTAGCGCTGTGTTTTGCTTTTTTCTCTCACAGGAAGGCCAGTAGGGCCTACGATCTCGTTGACAGCAGCACCAACTAGCGTGTGCGTGTAGGAGTGGAAGGGCTAGATGACGTCATCCTTCGAAGGCTGGGTCCACAGTAGGGTGTGTAGGACCTACAGTGTGTGTGTCACTGTCCTGCCAGTTTCGTGCAATTTTAACAAGGTTTTCGGTGGGCAGTGGCAGTGGTAGCCTAGGTTTTGGCCACATAGCAAACAAGCGTTTTCATGCCTCATAGCTTTTGGCCACCCCTCCCCTGTAGTAGGCAGGCAGGTAGGAAAAACCAATACCTTGGCGGTATCGCTGGGTATTCCCCCAAGGATTTTTGGTGACAGCACAGAAATTGGGCACCTAGGGGCGGAGAGACCCGGGGTGTACCCCGTGGCACCGGTAAGACATCCGCCGGGTTTAGCAAGGGTGCAGACTTGGGTATAATTAGGACACCATTTCTGCAACTTGCTCCAAGACCTCAGGCTAGCACACTCACACAGACATTTTGCTGTTCTTTCAATCTGATTATGTCGAACACCCCGGAGGTGTTCAGGTTGTGTGTGGTCTAGGCCTTGGCGCCTACGACCATATACCCCTTCAGTGATGATGCTGACAACAGCTGACAAGGGGTTTTGACATGTTTGTTTCTACATCCGATCAGAATGTGCTCACAATTTCATTATACAGAACATCCTTGAGGTGTTTTAGCTATGTGTGGTCTAGGCCCTGGCGCCCAAGACCACAGACCCCTTCGATGAAGAATGACAACAACTGACAACAACTGAGAAGGGGTTCTGATTTCCTGGTATTTGCATCCATGTATTGCGAGCCCGTCCCGATTTGTTGTTAGTAGATGTGGGTTGTGCAGTTTCCAACCGTTTTCAGCCCCTTCGATGATGGCGACATTGTGTGTGCACGGGCCTGCTCCGTGGAACCTGGGTCTGGGCTGCAGCAGGGAGCCATGCGCAGACCCCTGCAGGGACCTTTTTCTTAGGCCCTGTTTTGTGTCCCACTGATTTTTAAAAATGCCACTGCCAGTGCCACTGCCCAAATCCTCATCCTAGTACAGCCAATACCGCACCTAATGTGGGTCCCCAAGCAAACAGTTGACACGCTTAGCATGTGACACTGTGGTACAACGCTGTGGTACACCGCTCCCCAAAAAACCATGAATCCAATGCAAGGTCCTTTGTGCACATGCAGGGGTATAGCTGAGAAGAGGCTCTTCTCTGTTGTTGTGTTGCCAAGTGTGTGTTACAGGTGTTATGCATGCCCTTCGATGATTTTTTGTTACCAAGGGCGCAAACGCACGGGGATGCTCCGCCGACATCGGGTCTGTGCTTCCCCCATAGCAGAGGCACAGACTCCCGCAGGGTCCTTTTTTCTTAGGCCCTGTTTGGGTCGGCAGAGCTGTTGAGAAAATGGGGCGTGAAAGAGCATTTGCCTAAGCCTGGGAAAATCAGTACCATCCAACTCTACGTTCCACCGGGAAGGGATCCACCTTCGCAGCAGCAGCATCCCTAAGGAGCCCCAGAGACACGTTTGAAACATCCCCACGTATGGCGCCGGGAGGCTGAGGTCTCCACCAAAAACAATGTAATGAGAAGGGGCTCTGCTTTGGCTATTTCGGTTACTTTGCTAATACTGAGACGTGGGTCTGCTTTGCTGATGTTTGTGTTTTGGTTTTTTTCCTTATTTGATGGTCTGCTTTGCTGATGCTTGGGGTTTTTGATTTGTTTTTATTTTATTTTATGGTCCCGATTTGTAGGTATCTGCATGCACATGTGTACCCGGGTTGTGCTTTGTATGTATGCATCCCCTTCGATGATGTGTCAGCCACGTGGGAACAATCCGCCCGGGGACCTACTGTTTTAGGCCCCATTTTGTGGGATGCAGCCAGGCATCCCCCCATACTCCAACGGATCTGCATGTTTGCCAAACGTGCCGAAAACCAGTGCACTCAGCCCTCCTGCACCCTACTGCTGCACAACATATGCCAGCCCCTACCTTGACAGCTTGTCTGGGTCATTGCGCAGATTCCGGCCCCAAGGTTTCTTTTTCATGGTGCCTTGCTGGGCGCAGTACTGTCCAATGTGGCGGACTGCATTTGAGTTGGGTGATGCAGAAGTCCCACTGTCATCCAAAAAAAAACCTGAGAAAGGGCTCTGCTATGTGTGTATTGGTGGTTGACAACTTGGAGGTAATTCGTTTTGATTTCATTTGGTCCCGATCTCTTGGTATTTGTAATTGTTGCATGTTGCGCCTTTTACTGAGACAAAGGGAAATGTGTGTATTGCATAGGAGACGCGTGTGCACTGAGCCTCTTCTACACATAGGGCACTCTTTTGTTACCTACCTCCCCTTTGAGGCGAGGAGGTGTGTCTTGGGTCTAGACCACTGCGTCTCTAACCCAGACATTGGAGTTGGGCCTGCCCCACCACCCGCTGCGCGCTGCAGTTTGCCATGTCGTCTAGCCGCCTTAGCGTGGCCTCTTCCGTCCCCTCCAGCCCTTCGTTCCCGGAATGCGGTTGGGGGGATCTGCCGGAGCTATTGCGGTTTGGAGACCAACCCCCCTCGCCACCGTGGGACTCTGATGCTGAGAAGTGTCTCAGCGAACTGGCCTCGCCCCAGCCTCCATTGCCAACACCGCCCCCCTCTCCCCCTTCACCAGCAACCTCTCCAACGCCAGTAAGCCCTCCACCGAGACCCCACGTTACCTCAACCCCATACCTGGTAGCCCTCGAAGCCGTGGAGGAGGCCTTGTTGTGCACTGCCGTTCCACCGCCATCCCCCCCACAACCCCCCAAGTACGTACCCAAGGACCCCCCCCAAACCCACTGTTCAAGGGCCCTACAGTGCCAAAACATTGCAGCTCATCCGGGAGAATCACGGGGGTGGGGTTCAGTATTTTCGTGGACGGGGTGCTTAACTGTCGTGCGATGTACCGGTTTGTGGTTCAGCAGCCCAAGAAAAACCCCTTGCGGGTGTGGCAGGAGGGCATGCGAATTAGCCGTTCGCATTTCCTTTCCAAGGACGAGGAGCATGCAGCAGTGGTGCTTGAAATCCTGTGTGCTACCCCAAAACCCCCCCGTATCCCCAAGCCGGCCCCACAACCTGTGCCTCGTCGGCCACTGCCCCCTCTAGCAAGTGATCAGGTGACACTGACCCAGTATAGCAGGCACCGCCGCTCCTCACTCCTTCCATTGGCTCCTCCCCAAAGCTGCCGTGCCCCACCCCGCAGTACGGTTCATCGGTCGAGCGCCGTGCGTCTCAGTCCGCCCCCCCGCCGGAGAGGCCGCAGTTTGGGTCATTGCTGCCTGCGTAGGCCCCCCCGCAACGTCCACAGACTTCGGCGAAACATTCCAATTTCCAGCTCTTCGGCAAGTGTGCACCGGGCGTCTCTTACACATAGGGCACTCTTTTATTTCCAACCTCCCCCTTGAGGCGAGGAAGTGCGTCTTGGGTCTAGACCGTCGCGTCTGTGACCCAGACATCTGAGTTGGGCCTGCCCCAACACCCACGCGTCTATATCTCACCCACTGCGGGCCGCTGAGCGGCAGGAGTTTGCCCTCGGTCCCCGGCCACAGCGCCCCGAGCAGGCTCGTCATTCCTCTCCGTACCCGCCCACTGCGGGCCGCTGAGCCGTAGGAGTTCGCCCTCGGTCCCCGGCCACAGCGCCCCGACCGGGGTCGTCGTTCCTCTCCGTACCCACCCACTGCGGGCCGCCGAGCCGGAGGAGTTCGCGCTCGGTCCCCGGCCACAGCGCCCCGACCAGGGTCGTCGTTCCTCTCGGTACCCAACCACTGCGGGCCGCCGAGCCGCAGGAGTTCGCCCTCGGTCCCCGGCCACAGCGCCCCGACCAGGGTCGTCGTTCCTCTCCGTACCCGTCCACTGCAGGCCGCCGAGCCGCAGGAGTTCACCCTCGGTCCCCGGCCACAGCGCCCCGACCAAGGTCGTCTTTCAACCCCCAACTCACCTACCGCAGGCCGCCGAGCCGCAGGAGTTCGCCCTCGGTCCCCGGCCACAGCGCCCCGACCAGGGTCGTCTTTCAACCCCCAACTCACCTACTGCAGGCCGCCGAGCCGCAGGAGTTCGCCCTCGGTCCCCGGCCACAGCGCCTTGACCACGGTTGTCTTTCAACCCCCAACTCACCTACTGCAGGCCTGTGAGCCGTGAGAGTTCGCTCTCGGTCCCCGGCCACAGCGCCCCGACCCAGACAACATGCCAAACGGAGGGCAAACACAGCCCCATGGCCATTGGCAAGGCAAAGGCCCTCAGCACGGCAAAGGCAAAGGCCCACAGCAAGGCAAAGGCACACAACATGGCAAAGAGTATGGCCTTGCGCAAGGCAAAGGCCCTTAGCAAGGCAAAGGCCATGGCCCTCAGCAAGGCATAGGCCCACAACAAGGCAAAGGGCATGGCCCTGCGCAAGGCAAAGGCACACAGCAAGGCAAAGGGCATGGCCCTGCGCCAGGCAAAGGCCCCTAGCAAGGCACAGGCAAAGTCCAAGCCCATCCACAAGGCAAAGGCCATGGCCCCCCACGAGGCAAAGGTCAGGCCCCCCCACAAGGCACAGGCCAAGGCCCGCCGCAAGGCAAAGGTCAGGCCCCCCCACAAGGCACAGGCCAAGGCCCGCCGCAAGCCAAAGACAAGGCCCGGACCTTTGCGGAAACCCTTACCCACGTGGACTATGACATCGACACGAACCCAACCGAGGGATTCACCACCCGTTGGGCTGATCGCGATGCGTATGTCCACAAGGCATCCTTGGTGCACACCGTGCATGAGATTGCCGCTGCCCGGAGGTGGGCATGGGAGCAAGGTGCGCAGAGGGAGCTGTGGTTTGAGAGGGTCGAGGGGCTGAAGGAGGACAAACATGGCAACATGGTCAAGATAATAGAATGGTCTCCTGAGCTCGAAGTTTGGGCAACTACGAGCTGGCCGATGGGGATCTCATCCGTGTATGGGACATGAGGCGGGCAGATGTCGACACCCTTGACGTGGCACCAAACCCGGGCTGGATTGGCAAGGTGCAAGGTGATGGCACCTCCGGTGACATGGTGACCATTGTTTGTGCGAATAAATCGCCCATCATGCACATCCGCAGGTGGTGGTGCTGTGTCTTGCCTGACGAGGCAGCGTTCCGGTCGTTGCGTCAGGAGATACGAACGGGGGAGGCCTGGAACGCGTTGCTCAATGCCACCCGACAAGAACCACGGCTGTCTAACCGCCTCCCTGCCGAGGACCAGCAGATCCTGCGTCACCTTGTGGAGCATCTCAACCTGAACCCCTCCCAAGCCTTGGCTGTCCGGCAATGTCTGGATGAGGGTGCTGTTGTCTCCTCCATGACTGGGGGGGCCGGCACGGGGAAGTCGGAGACCCTGGTGGCCTGCATCAAGGCAGTGATGTGGCAGCAGGGGTACTTCGACCCATGCATCCCGAATCCCAAGGCGCCAGATTCGATACACACTGGCAGGAAAGGGGGGGGGGGCACCAACCGACAAACACCCTCGGGCATGCATCTTGGTCACCGCCCCAACAAACGCACAGGTCGACAACCCGATGCTGCGGGTGATCCAATCGGCAGAACAGGATCTTGTCTTCTCAGAGGCGGTCCCGAAGGACCACCCCGTGCCCTGGATGTGGCTTCGAGCTGCAAGGGGCCGGACCCCCCCAGGTTTGCAGCCGTACAACCAAACAACAGTCCAAGAGACGTTGGCCAATCATCCGGACTGCAATGGCACATTGCAGTGTGCCCTCAACAGCTGCCGGGTTCTTTTTGCAACAACTGGTATGGTCGCCACACGGCGGAAGTTGTTGCTTGCGGGTGACCCACAAACCTGGTTCGCATTCAGCTTCGTGGATGAGTCCTCGAGGCATAGCATCCCAGTGGGTCTGGACTTGGCAGCTTTTGGGGCACAGTGCATGTTTTGTGGGGATGCCGGTCAACTGCGGCCATACAGTGCCGTCACTCTTCTTGCATCTGCAGGGAAAGCGGAAGCGAAAGGGGAGAAAGGGGAGAAAGGGGGCAAGGTGACAGCTCAACAAATTGCATGGCCGCAGTCCGAGCATTTTGCTAACCTCAATGTGCACCTCGACCAGGGACCAGCGATGCAGTATGGTGACTCGCAGCGCTTCGCCACAAGTAGTGTGTTGCAGTTTGTCGTGTACCGTACAAGGTGTACTGCGTGTGTCCTAACCCAGCAGTTCCGCATGGACCTGCCTTTGGCAACGGTGGTGCGTGGGCTGTTCACGGGGGGTCCTTGGGCTGGCACCCCGCCTCCTCCCCAGCATTACCCCCCCAGGGTGTTGGGAGGGCAACACATCCGCATAGTCAGCACAGACAATCCTGAGTGGAGATCGGAGCTGACACGGTACGGGATGTCGCACGGCCGGGTGGACATACTGAGAAGTGAGGTTGGCAGAGCATGGGAGTGCCTTGTCATGGACGAGGCCATGCGCAATCAGGGGAACACGACCAAGCGGGAGGCCTGGCTGGTGCTGCACTTTTTGGAGCATGCAGAGAGTGCAAATGTGTACCCCCCCAAGTCAGTGGCAATCGTCACCACACACTATGCGAAGATGCTATGGCTGCAGCACTGTGTGTGGGAGGCAGGGCGCCGGCTGCATGGGGACCAGGCATATGAGTGTGTGCAAACAATCGCCACCCTGGACCGGTACCAGGGTCTGCAGGGTTAGGACACACGCAGTACACCTTGTACGGTACAGGACAAACTGCAACACACTACTTGTGGCGAAGCGCTGCGAGTCACCATACTGCATCGCTGGTCCCTGGTCGAGGTGCACATTGAGGTTAGCAAAATGCTCGGACTGCGGCCATGCAATTTGTTGAGCTGTCACCTTGCCCCCTTTCTCCCCTTTCTCCCCTTTCGCTTCCGCTTTCCCTGCAGATGCAAGAAGAGTGACGGCATTGTATGGCCGCAGTTGACCGGCATCCCCACAAAACATGCACTGTGCCCCAAAAGCTGCCAAGTCCAGACCCACTGGGATGCTATGCCTCGAGGACTCATCCACGAAGCTGAATGCGAACCAGGTTTGTGGGTCACCCGCAAGCAACAACTTCCGCCGTGTGGCGGCCATACCAGTTGCTGCAAAAAGAACCCGGCAGCTGTTGAGGGCACACTGCAATGTGCCATTGCAGTCCGGATGATTGGCCAACGTCTCTTGGACTGTTGTTTGGTTGTACGGCTGCAAACCTGGGGGGGTCCGGCCCCTTGCAGCTCGAAGCCACATCCAGGGCACGGGGTGGTCCTTCGGGACCGCCTCTGAGAAGACAAGATCCTGTTCTGCCGATTGGATCACCCGCAGCATCGGGTTGTCGACCTGTGCGTTTGTTGGGGCGGTGACCAAGATGCATGCCCGAGGGTGTTTGTCGGTTGTTGCCCCCCCCCCCTTTCCTGCCAGTGTGTATCGAATCTGGCGCCTTGGGATTCGGGATGCATGGGTCGAAGTACCCCTGCTGCCACATCACTGCCTTGATGCAGGCCACCAGGGTCTCCGACTTCCCCGTGCCGGCCCCCCCAGTCATGGAGGAGACAACAGCACCCTCATCCAGACATTGCCGGACAGCCAAGGCTTGGGAGGGGTTCAGGTTGAGATGCTCCACAAGGTGACGCAGGATCTGCTGGTCCTCGGCAGGGAGGCGGTTAGACAGCCGTGGTTCTTGTCGGGTGGCATTGAGCAACGCGTTCCAGGCCTCCCCCGTTCGTATCTCCTGACGCAACGACCGGAACGCTGCCTCGTCAGGCAAGACACAGCACCACCACCTGCGGATGTGCATGATGGGCGATTTGTTCGCACAAACAATGGTCACCATGTCACCGGAGGTGCCATCACCTTGCACCTTGCCAATCCAGCCCGGGTTTGGTGCCACGTCAAGGGTGTCGACATCTGCCCGCCTCATGTCCCATACACGGATGAGATCCCCATCGGCCAGCTCGTAGTTGCCCAAACTTCGAGCTCAGGAGACCATTCTATTATCTTGACCATGTTGCCATGTTTGTCCTCCTTCAGCCCCTCGACCCTCTCAAACCACAGCTCCCTCTGCGCACCTTGCTCCCATGCCCACCTCCGGGCAGCGGCAATCTCATGCACGGTGTGCACCAAGGATGCCCTGTGGACATACGCATCGCGATCAGCCCAACGGGTGGTGAATCCCTCGGTTGGGTTCGTGTCGATGTCATAGTCCACGTGGGTAAGGGTTTCCGCAAAGGTCCGGGCCTTGTCTTTGCCTTGCGGCGGGCCTTGGCCTTGGCCTTGTGGGGGGGCCTGACCTTTGCCTCGTGGGGGGCCATGGCCTTTGCCTTGTGGATGGGCTTGGACTTTGCCTGTGCCTTGCTAGGGGCCTTTGCCTGGCGCAGGGCCATGCCCTTTGCCTTGCTGTGTGCCTTTGCCTTGCGCAGGGCCATGCCCTTTGCCTTGTTGTGGGCCTATGCCTTGCTGAGGGCCATGGCCTTTGCCTTGCTAAGGGCCTTTGCCTTGCGCAAGGCCATACTCTTTGCCATGTTGTGTGCCTTTGCCTTGCTGTGGGCCTTTGCCTTTGCCGTGCTGAGGGCCTTTGCCTTGCCAATGGCCATGGGGCTGTGTTTGCCCTCCGTTTGGCATGTTGTCTGGGTCGGGGCGCTGTGGCCGGGGACCGAGAGCGAACTCTCACGGCTCACAGGCCTGCAGTAGGTGAGTTGGGGGTTGAAACACAACCCTGGTCAAGGCGCTGTGGCCGGGGACCGAGGGCGAACTCCTGCGGCTCGGCGGCCTGCAGTAGGTGAGTTGGGGGTTGAAAGACGACCCTGGTCGGGGCGCTGTGGCCGGGGACCGAGGGCGAACTCCTGCGGCTCGGCGGCCTGCGGTAGGTGAGTTGGGGGTTGAAAGACGACCCTGGTCGGGGCGCTGTGGCCGGGGACCGAGGGCGAACTCCTGCGGCTCGGCGGCCTGCAGTGGGTGGGTACGGAGAGGAACGACGACCCTGGTCGGGGCGCTGTGGCCGGGGACCGAGGGCGAACTCCTGCGGCTCGGCGGCCCGCAGTGGTTGGGTACCGAGAGGAACGACGACCCTGGTCGGGGCGCTGTGGCCGGGGACCGAGCGCGAACTCCTCCGGCTCGGCGGCCCGCAGTGGGTGGGTACGGAGAGGAACGACGACCCCGGTCGGGGCGCTGTGGCCGGGGACCGAGGGCGAACTCCTACGGCTCAGCGGCCCGCAGTGGGCGGGTACGGAGAGGAATGACGAGCCTGCTCGGGGCGCTGTGGCCGGGGACCGAGGGCAAACTCCTGCCGCTCAGCGGCCCGCAGTGGGTGAGATATAGACGCGTGGGTGTTGGGGCAGGCCCAACTCAGATGTCTGGGTCACAGACGCGACGGTCTAGACCCAAGACGCACTTCCTCGCCTCAAGGGGGAGGTTGGAAATAAAAGAGTGCCCTATGTGTAAGAGACGCCCGGTGCACACTTGCCGAAGAGCTGGAAATTGGAATGTTTCGCCGAAGTCTGTGGACGTTGCGGGGGGGCCTACGCAGGCAGCAATGACCCAAACTGCGGCCTCTCCGGCGGGGGGGCGGACTGAGACGCACGGCGCTCGAGCGATGAACCGTACTGCGGGGTGGGGCACGGCAGCTTTGGGGAGGAGCCAATGGAAGGAGTGAGGAGCGGCGGTGCCTGCTATACTGGGTCAGTGTCACCTGATCACTTGCTAGAGGGGGCAGTGGCCGACGAGGCACAGGTTGTGGGGCCGGCTTGGGGATACGGGGGGGTTTTGGGGTAGCACACAGGATTTCAAGCACCACTGCTGCATGCTCCTCGTCCCTGGAAAGGAAATGCGAACGGCTAATTCGCATGCCCTCCTGCCACACCCGCAAGGGGTTTTTCTTGGGCTGCTGAACCACAAACCGGTACATCGCACGACAGTTAAGCACCCCGTCCACGAAAATACTGAACCCCACCCCCGTGATTCTCCCGGATGAGCTGCAATGTTTTGGCACTGTAGGGCCCTTGAACAGTGGGTTTGGGGGGGGTGGGGGGGTCCTTGGGTACGTACTTGGGGGGTTGTGGGGGGGATGGCGGTGGAACGGCAGTGCACAACAAGGCCTCCTCCACGGCTTTGAGGGCTACCAGGTATGGGGTTGAGGTAACGTGGGGTCTCGGTGGAGGACTTACTGGCGTTGGAGAGGTTGCTGGTGAAGGGGGAGAGGGGGGCGGTGTTGGCAATGGAGGCTGGGGCGAGGCCAGTTCGCTGAGACACTTCTCAGCGTCAGAGTCCCACGGTGGCGAGGGGGGTTGGTCTCCAAACCGCAATAGCTCCGGCAGATCCCCCCAACCGCATTCCGGGAACGAAGGGCTGGAGGGGACGGAAGAGGCCACGCTAAGGCGGCTAGACGACATGGCAAACTGCAGCGCGCAGCGGGTGGTGGGGCAGGCCCAACTCCAATGTCTGGGTCAGAGACGCAGTGGTCTAGACCCAAGACACACTTCCTCGCCTCAAAGGGGAGGTAGGTAACAAAAGAGTGCCCTATGTGTAGAAGAGGCTCAGTGCACACGCGTCTCCTATGCAATACACACATTTCCCTTTGTCTCAGTAAAAGGCGCAACATGCAACAATTACAAATACCAAGAGATCAGGACCAAATGAAATCAAAACGAATTACCTCCAAGTTGTCAACCACCAATACACACATAGCAGAGCCCTTTCTCAGGTTTTTTTTTGGATGACAGTGGGACTTCTGCATCACCCAACTCAAATGCAGTCCGCCACATTGGACAGTACTGCGCCCAGCAAGGCACCATGAAAAAGAAACCTTGGGGCCGGAATCTGCGCAATGACCCAGACAAGCTGTCAAGGTAGGGGCTGGCATATGTTGTGCAGCAGTAGGGTGCAGGAGGGCTGAGTGCACTGGTTTTCGGCACGTTTGGCAAACATGCAGATCCGTTGGAGTATGGGGGGATGCCTGGCTGCATCCCACAAAATAGGGCCTAAAACAGTAGGTCCCCGGGCGGATTGTTCCCACGTGGCTGACACATCATCGAAGGGGATGCATACATACAAAGCACAACCTGGGTACACCTGTGCATGCAGATACCTACAAATCGGGACCATAAAATAAAATAAAAACAAATCAAAAACCCCAAGCATCAGCAAAGCAGACCATCAAATAAGGAAAAAAGCCAAAACACAAACATCAGCAAAGCAGACCCACGTCTCAGTATTAGCAAAGTAACCGAAATAGCCAAAGCAGAGCCCCTTCTCATTACATTGTTTTTGGTGGAGACCTCAGCCTCCCGGCGCCATACGTGGGGATGTTTCAAACGTGTCTCTGGGGCTCCTTAGGGATGCTGCTGCTGCGAAGGTGGATCCCTTCCCGGTGGAACGTAGAGTTGGATGGTACTGATTTTCCCAGGCTTAGGCAAATGCTCTTTCACGCCCCATTTTCTCAACAGCTCTGCCGACCCAAACAGGGCCTAAGAAAAAAGGACCCTGCGGGAGTCTGTGCCTCTGCTATGGGGGAAGCACAGACCCGATGTCGGCGGAGCATCCCCGTGCGTTTGCGCCCTTGGTAACAAAAAATCATCGAAGGGCATGCATAACACCTGTAACACACACTTGGCAACACAACAACAGAGAAGAGCCTCTTCTCAGCTATACCCCTGCATGTGCACAAAGGACCTTGCATTGGATTCATGGTTTTTTGGGGAGCGGTGTACCACAGCGTTGTACCACAGTGTTACATGCTAAGCGTGTCAACTGTTTGCTTGGGGACCCACATTAGGTGCGGTATTGGCTGTACTAGGATGAGGATTTGGGCAGTGGCACTGGCAGTGGCATTTTTAAAAATCAGTGGGACACAAAACAGGGCCTAAGAAAAAGGTCCCTGCAGGGGTCTGCGCATGGCTCCCTGCTGCAGCCCAGACCCAGGTTCCACGGAGCAGGCCCGTGCACACACAATGTCGCCATCATCGAAGGGGCTGAAAACGGTTGGAAACTGCACAACCCACATCTACTAACAACAAATCGGGACGGGCTCGCAATACATGGATGCAAATACCAGGAAATCAGAACCCCTTCTCAGTTGTTGTCAGTTGTTGTCATTCTTCATCGAAGGGGTCTGTGGTCTTGGGCGCCAGGGCCTAGACCACACATAGCTAAAACACCTCAAGGATGTTCTGTATAATGAAATTGTGAGCACATTCTGATCGGATGCAGAAACAAACATGTCAAAACCCCTTGTCAGCTGTTGTCAGCATCATCACTGAAGGGGTATATGGTCGTAGGCGCCAAGGCCTAGACCACACACAACCTGAACACCTCCGGGGTGTTCGACATAATCAGATTGAAAGAACAGCAAAATGTCTGTGTGAGTGTGCTAGCCTGAGGTCTTGGAGCAAGTTGCAGAAATGGTGTCCTAATTATACCCAAGTCTGCACCCTTGCTAAACCCGGCGGATGTCTTACCGGTGCCACGGGGTACACCCCGGGTCTCTCCGCCCCTAGGTGCCCAATTTCTGTGCTATCACCAAAAATTCTTGGGGGAATACCCAGCGATACCGCCAAGGTATTGGTTTTTCCTACCTGCCTGCCTACTACAGGGGAGGGGTGGCCAAAAGCTATGAGGCATGAAAACGCTTGTTTGCTATGTGGCCAAAACCTAGGCTACCACTGCCACTGCCCACCGAAAACCTTGTTAAAATTGCAGGAAACTGGCAGGACAGTGACACACACACTGTAGGTCCTACACACCCTACTGTGGACCCAGCCTTCGAAGGATGACGTCATCTAGCCCTTCCACTCCTACACGCACACGCTACTTGGTGCTGCTGTCAACGAGATCGTAGGCCCTACTGGCCTTCCTGTGAGAGAAAAAAGCAAAACACAGCGCTACTAAGCTGCCGTGGCCTGACAGGGACGCCATTACGCGTACCCCTGCCAGGGCTTGGAGGGAAGGAGTGCACTGCGACGCAGTGTGGGTACGTGTCATTCATGGCGGAGTCGTTCGGCATCTTCTTTGGTGCTTCCCCATTTCTTTGGTGTGATCTGTGCCGTTTTTGCTGGGCAACAAATTGCGCCGTTGAAGACAGCAAAGTGCACCAATCACCCTCACCTACACCACCTGAGAGGTTCACATGCAAGCACTGTTTTGGGCTGAGGAACCTAACCACCCTCGCCGTAGTATACGGGTCCTCGAGTGGAAAATAATACGCTGTCGCAAAACAGGTCCTTCCAAGAAAGCAAGCTTAAGGAACTCCGCCCGTTCTCTTATAGAACGTAGGGCGGAGCCCCTGGGTAACCTAAACAAGGGTTTACCGAGCGCACCACGCGTGGCCTACCCTTTAGTGCGTCATGTGCAGGCACAGGACACACCGTCGCAAGGACTCTACCAAGAGGTGGCCCCTCTTGGGCTTACTCACCTTACCTACCGCAATGCCAAGCTCAATGACTCTACCAGGGGGTGGCCCCTCCTGGGCTTACTCACCTTACCTACCGCTGCAAGCGAAAGGAGAGCAAACAACATGACATGCACACATGCAGTCATATTTTCCCCAACCCACCATTTTCCTGAAGTGAAGTTCCCGTGTCTCCGTGGGGGTGGGGGGGGGGGTACTGCCCTTTTATCCCCATTTTTTCTGAAGTGAAGTTCCTATGTGTCTGGTGGGGGGGGGGGGGGGGGGGCTGCACTTTTATCAATGGAAGCGGGGGGGGGGGGGGCTGTGCTTTCCCCCATGTTGAACGTTTTCCGAGGCTCCGTATTTTCCCATTTTCCACTTGTCCACTAGTCTGATATTGGGGGGGGGGTCTATCATGGGGGGCTTGGGTGTTGGCGGTTGGGGGTGATGGTCTATAAAAGTCTGAAGTCTGAAGTCTGATAGCCCGTTGGGTTACTATACCCATAGCTGAAAGCCATGTGGATTTTTCGGCGGTTGATCCAGTGTTTGATCCGCCGGAAGAAGGGGAAACACAGAGGCACCTGGGGTAGAGATGCCTCCAAGGGGGGGGGGGGTCTGGGTCTGGAAACCCCTCCCTGGTGACCCCCTTGCCCCCATGCCACAGGCAATCACTGTGGGCGCCTTGCCCGCACTGAATTTGCTTTTCGACCCCCACGGCGTCCGTTTTGGGACGCCGCATTACCTGGTGCTGCTGCAGCACTGGGCCCAGGTGGGCTGGGTCAGGCAGTGGCGCCAGGGCAAGGCTGTGGCCTTCGGGGTGGACTGGGCCACTGTGCTGGCCCTGCCCCGCCCCATCTACGACCCGGGGTGCCAGCCCTCGTACGAGGGCTTGGTCCCCCAGTCCAGCGCGGTCAACACGGCGACCGCGGCCGCGACCGCGGCCAAACCGGGGGCCCAAGCGGCCCGAATGGCCAGCGCGGGAGCCCTTGTGGCCCCCGTGGAGGCCCCCAGTGCCGCCGCGCTCTTCCGGGAGGCCATGGGGGCAGTGCGGGCAGGCGGAGTGAACGGGAGTTTTGATGTATGTTGCTTGCCTACCTGCATTAATTTGTAGGACGCCACCTTTAATTTCTCGAGATTAATATTTAATCTTTGCGCCGCCGGTCGAAATATTAAAAGTTAGGAGTTAACATTAAAGTCGAAAAATTAAAAATGTCGCCGAAAAAATTAATTGACGCCGTGGTCAACGCGACGAATGCCAGGCCCATCCGGGTGGCCTGGCGAGATGCTGAGGCCTCCCAGGAAGGGGCCAAGGGGCCCTCCATCGCATCGTGGCCCACAATCCACGCCTAGGCCTTGATCTCTTGCGCGGTGTCCGCGATTGGGAGACTTCGCCCGTGGTGAGTGACGTATGGGTGGCGCCGCGCCACTTCCGGCCCGCAAAGTGGGCTCGGATGCAGGAGGTGGGGTACACGGCGGGGGAGGATGAGCAGATGTGGTAGAGCATGGGTGGGGGCGGGGTGAGCGAGGGGGAGGAGGGGGGGGGGGGAGGGGTCCATCACCACCGCCCCAAAAACCCCGCCCCAAGAGAAGCCCAACCCCCCCCAACCCGCCCGCAAGAAACGAAAGTGTTCTTTTGAGTCGTCCGACAAAAGCGACGACGGGGCGATCCCCCGGCCCGAAAGGCCCAAACCCCCCCCCCCCCCACCACCACCAACGCACGGCCTACGAAGGCCGCCCCCGCCCCCAAACCCACCAACCCCCCCAAGACCGCCACCACAACCCCCCCCCACCACCAAGACCGACACCCCCAAGCGTGCCGAGAAGAAGGACGACCGTCCCGGGGATCCGTTCATCGGGACGGTCGTCCACGTACCCTACCCCACAGGGGTAGAGAGGGGCACCGTCCGCGGTATCCAAGGGCGGAAGTACGGTGCCATTGGGGTGGAATACCCACGCGGCACCACCCTCTATGAGGTGAACCGCTCCCTCCTCTTCCCCACCCCCGAGGAGGCCCAGCGGCACGGGGAAGAGGCCCAGACGGCGGGCCAAAAGAAGGCCAAACCCCCCACCCCCACAAACGAAGCGTCTAACCCCCCGAACGCAAACCCTACCACGGAACCCACTAACCCAACTAACCCCACTAACCCCACTAACCCCCCATCCGGACCCGCGAAGATGTGGGACCCCACTACGGGGTCCCATGAGGTATGAGGGCCCGGATAGGGACCCAAGGGCCACAATGGCCATGGACAAGAAACATAAACACACACATGATGCATTCCATGTTGCGTTGTGCCATTGTCAGGAGGGTTAATATTTGGGGAAATGAGTAAGTATTTGTGAGATTAATATTAATGCCGGCGACCCTTTAATTTTTAACTTTTCAAAAATTAATGGAAAAATCAAAAACAAAAATTAAAGCCAAGAGCCATTTTACCATTTTGAAACAACCACATGGGTAGGACCCCCCCACCAACCCCCGGGGAAAAATGACACCCAAGCCCGTAAGGCAACCCGTGGGGGTCATTTTTTTCATGGCAAACCTCCCAACCCCCCCTAAAAAAATTGAAACTTGAGATTAACGTGTTAATTTTTGGCCAAATATTAAACATATTGACTTTAATCTAGGTCACTAGGGGTATCAACACAACATGTGTATTGCCCTGCACAACGGCCGTGTTGATATATAGCAGCAAGGTCTAGATCCTACAATGAATCACACACGCCTCGTTGATACATGGCAAGGTCCACACCCTATACTATATATCAACGTAGCCCTTGTACAGTCGAAGAGATCCTTGCGTTTATACATTGCACGGTCTAGACCCTGCACTATATCAACAGAGCCCTTCTACAAGGGAGTAGACCCCCTTCGTTCATGCAGACCAAGGGCTAGACCCTACAATATATCAATGCAGCACTCAAAAATGGGATTAGATCCCGTGCGTTGATACATTGTACGGTCTAGACCTTGCAATATCTGAACGCACCCGTTATATAGGGGCGCAGACCCCGTGTGTTGATACATTGCAGGGTGCATATCCCGCAGCATATCAATGCGCATGTGGTATAGGGGAGTAGACCCCGTGCGTTGATACATTGCAAGGTGCATATCCAACGAAAAATTGACACGGCCCTCGTATAGGGGATTAGGGTATGTGTTGATTCATTGCCGGGCCTAGACCCTGCAATAAATGACAATAGCCTTTGGATAATGGAGTAAACCCCTGCGCTAATACATCGCACAGTTTAGAATCTACAATGTATCAACTTCGACCCTAGTACAAAGGATTCCACCCGCTGCATTGATACATTGCAGGCGTGCAATGTATGAGTGTAGCCCTTGTATAGGGCAGTAGACCAACTGCATGAATAGGTTGGACGGTCTAGACCCAGCAACGTATCCACACATGTGGTCTACTATTGCAAGCCCTAGCCAATACAAGGTGTCAACGCGCCGTCTAATCCCCTTTCTTAGTGCTGCAATGATATATTACCTGGCTATGTATGAACCAAGGGGGTTTACTCGCTTGTACAAGGGCTGTGTTGGTATACTGTAGGGTCTAGACCGTGCACCGTATCAATTCCAGAGGTCTAATCCACTGTACAAGGGTTGGGTTGGTATATAGTAGGGTCTACACCTTGGCACGTATCAACGCAGGGGGACCTTGTAATATGTCAATGCCGCCCTTGTGCAGGGGAGTAGAGCCCCGCATTGATACATTGCAGGGTCTAGACCGTGCCATATATGAATGCAGCCCTTGTCTATGGGCGTAGATCCCCTGTGTTGATACATTGCAAGGTCTGGACCTTGTAACATATCAACAGAGCCCTTGTGTAGTGCACCTCAGCGCACCAGTTGTATAGGGGCGTAGACCCCATGTGTTGATACATTGCAGGGTGCATATCCCGTAAAATATTCACACAGCCCTCGTATAGGGGAGTAGACCCTGTGCGTTGATACATTTCTGGGCCTAGACGCTGCAATGAATGACCGCAGCCCATGGACAATGGAGTAACCCCGTGGGTTGATACATTGTACGGTCTAGGGCTTGCAATATCCGAATGCACCCGTTGCATAGGGGCGTAGACCCTATGCCTTGATACATTGTAGGGTGCATATGCCGCAAAAAATTGACGCAGCCCACGTATAGGGGATGGGACCCGGTGCCTTGATACATTGCTGGACCTAGACCTTGCAACAAATGACAGTGGCCCTTGGACAATGGAGTAACCACCTACGTTGATACATTGCACGGTTTAGAATCTACAACGTATCAAATTCGACCCTAGTACAAAGAATTCCACCCGCTGCATTGATACATTGCAGGCCTGCAATGTATGAGTGTAGCCCTTGTATAGGGCAGTAGATCAGCTACATTGATACGTTGGACGGTCTAGACCGTGCAACGTATCAACACATGTGGTCTACTGCGCTGCACAAGGGCTCTGTTGATATATTACAAGGTCCAGACCTTGCAATGTATCAACATAGGGGATTTGCGCCCATAGAGAAGGGCTGCATTCATATATGGCACGGTCTAGACCCTGCAATGTATCAATGCGGGGCTCTACTCCCCTGCACAAGGGCGGCATTGACATATTAAAAGGTCCCCCTGTGTTGATACGTGGCAAGGTGTAGACCCTGCTATATACCAACCCAACCCGTGGATTACAGTGGATTAGACCTCTGGAATTGATACATTACAGGGTCTGGACCCTACACTATACCAACACAGCCCTTGTACAAGCGAGTAAACCCCCTTGGTTTATACATAGCAAGGTAATATATCATTGCAGCACTAAGAAAGGGGATTAGATATGGCGCGTTGATACATTGTATTGTCTAGGGCTTGCAATACCTCAGCGCACCAGCTGTATAGGGGCGTAGACCCCATGTGTTGATACATTGCAGGGTGCATATCCCGTAAAATATTCACACAGCCCTCGTATAGGGGATTAGACCCTGTGCGTTGATACATTTCTGGGCCTAGACACTGCAATGAATGACCGCAGCCCATGGACAATGGAGCAACCCCGTGGGTTGATACATTGTACGGTCTAGGGCTTGCAATATCCGAATGCACCCGTTGCATAGGGGCGTAGACCCTGTGCCTTGATACGTTGCGGGGTGCATATCCCGCAAAAAATTGACGCAGCCCACGTATAGGGGATGGGACCCGGTGCCTTGATACATTGCTGGGCCTAGACGTTGCAACAAATGACAGTGGCGCTTGGACAATGGAGTAACCACCTACGTTGATACATAGCACGGTTTAGAATTTGCAATGTATCAACTTCGACCCTGGTACACACTATTCCGACTGTTGCATTGATACGTGGCAGCCTGTAATGTATGAGTGTAGCCCTTTGACAGGGCAATAGACCCAGTGTGTTGATACATTGCACGGTCTAGACCCTGCAATGTAGCAACACAAGGGGTCTACTCCCTTGCACAAGGGCTGTGTTGATATATTACAAGGTCTAGACCTTGCAACGCATCATGGCAGAGGGTCTACGGCCCTTTAGAGGGGCTGCATTCATATATGGCAGGCCCTAGTCCCTACATATATCAACGTGCGGGGTCTAATCACCTATTTCAAGGCTATGTTGACGTTTGGCAAGGTCTAGATCCTGCAATGTATCAACGCAAGGGGTCTTGTCCCATGTACAGGGTATGTGTTGATACATTGTCGGGTATATAGGCTACAATGTATCAATGCGGCAACTGCACTGCCCTGCAAAAGGGCGGTGTTGACATACTGCACGCCTAGACCCTGCAATGCATCAACGCACGAGGTCTAATCCCCTATACCAAGGCCATGTTGATATATTGCATGGTATAGACCCTATAATGTACTAATGCAATGGTATTCCCCTATACAAGTGCCGTGTTCATATGTTGGAGGGTCTAGACCCTGCAACGTATCCACACAAGGGATCGTACAAGTTTCAAAGTTTGTCATGTAGCAACACAGCATCCGGTGTAGGGGGAACACCGCGTGTCTTGATGAGTTGCAGGGTCTAGACCTTGTAATATGTCAACGCAGCCCTTGTGCGGGGGAGTAGACCGTGTGCGTTGATACATTGCAGGGTCCATACCCTACAATATATCAACGCAGCCCTAGTACATTGGATTAGATTATCAACGCAGGCAGTTTGATCCCTTGTACCAGAACTACGTTAGTATATTGCAGTATTTAGACCTTGCATTGTATCACCGCAGGGGGTGTACCTCCCTGCACAAGGGGTGTGTTGATATATTGCACGGTCTAGACCTTGCAATGTATCAAGGCAAGGGGTCTACACACGTTTACAAGGGCTGCAATCATATATGGCAGGTATGATGCCTATAATGTATCAACACAGGGGGTGTAATGCCCTATTCCAGGGCTACGTTGATATATTGCATGGTCGAGACCCTACAATGTATCAATGCACGGGGTCTACTCCCCTATACCCTGCAATGTATCAATACAGAGGAGCTACGCCCATATACGAGAGCCACATTCATATATGGCGGGGTGTAGACGGTGCAATCTATCCACGCAGGGATTTGAATCCCGTATACCAACGCCACGTTGATATATTGCACGGTATAGACCCTACACTTAGGCGGCTCTATACGCACGTAGCAAAATTGCCACAGTTCCCAAATGGGTACCACCCCAAAACGGGGGCTCAAAAACCACTTTGAAAAATTGCACAATTGTGCCTTGCAGGGAACACCCCCAAAAACCTGTGAATTATCCAAAATGACCCTATGTAGGGGGTACAACATGTGCCAGTCAAAAGTGATGTATCCCCTTCAAATTTGGGCACAGCAGTGTCCATCCAAAGAAAAATCCAATTCTTCTAAATCATCTGCTGCTGCATTTCAAACCACACCGTAAAATGCAACCTGAAAAATGAAGCAAGGAGGACGACAGGCAAACACATGCAAAACTCTCGTTTGCTTTTTGTTACCGCGTCTGCTGACCCAGTCACTGTGATTGTATGCGAAGCGTGACAAATAATGCACCACCAGTGGTGACGACAAACAACGGAGGCGCCGCCAGTGCAGCCAATGCAATAATAAATGACGGCAACAATGCCTGCAAAAGAAGTGGCGCAGCAGGGGTAAAAAAATGGCGAGTCGCTGAATTTGGGCACTGCAGCGCCCGAAATTACCAAAACATGAAAAAGGGCACCAGTCTCACACCTGCATAGAACAGGACGCACGATAGTGTGCAAATCGAGGCGAAAAAACTACTGACATGGACACAGGCAGCGCCAACCGCACAACGCAGTCTACTTCTTCTTTGGTGGAGCCTTCTTACCCTTGGCCTGACCTACTTTGGCGTGAAACATATTGAGGGGAGTGCTGTCCTTGGCCTTTTTGGCTGGCCTTTTGGGGGGATCATCAACCTCATCCCCACTGTCGTCGGAGGACGGGGGTGCTCCTCTTCTTGCTGTCACCACCTTCGACCAGCACGATCTCGTTATCCTCCTCTTCCTCCACATCGTCCCCCCCCTCCTCATCTTCCCCTTCCCCAGGCCGCTGCACCACAACTGGCATACAGTCCCTAATCCTTGGCATCCAAGCGTCCCAGTTAACCAAGTAGACACAGTCCATCTCCTGCACATACGCCGCTAGCTGTTCAACGGAACTCGTTAAACAAACCCTGGCGCCCAGTGAAGCAAGCTGCCAGACAGGGGGACTCAGGAAGGCAGGACAGGAGCTGTGCTGGCAATACAGCCGATGCTGTCAAAGGCAGGAGCCAAACTTCATCCTCGGACTGTCTGTCGCGTCGGGGAACAAGCACACGTAGGAGCCAACAAGCCGCTGCCAGACCAATGGTGCTGCCATATGCACCCTGATCGCAAATGAAAATATTCGGGACCTTCACCCTAATCTTGTCGGGCACACAGAAGCAAATAGTCCTCACCTCGAACCGATAGGTCGGGTGACCGACTGCCTGATCAAAAAAAGAGGTCATAATATACTGCCAGCCTCCACACTCTTCAGAGTCGCGCAATTGATTAACCAGGTACTTAACGTCGGCCGCCATTCCACCAATAGCCACAGGTACCAACTTCGCAGCAACCTTCAGCACCAGCGGATGGATATCGTCCATTTGTTCCTTCGTACACTCAATGAAGACCTGTTGTCAAAAGCACATTTCATTACAGATGGCCACTGCAATGCCTAAAGTGTTCAGCAATGCGAAATCGATCCCATTCTTATGCCCAATGGTTGCATACCGCTTTGTACTCCCTCAATGCAATGGTATACGGGATAGCCTTGCCGGGAACCAACGCAATTGCCTCTGCCCGAGCTCCGGTTGCTTCAGTCCCATCCTGCGGCTTGTTGAGCCAGATAGTTGTTGATTTCTCCCCATCAGTCGTTGTCACTGCAGTTTCCTTGACAGGCCTCGCCGGCGCAATCCTCAGGTCAGCCCCTTCCTCATCCTGCCACACCGGTGCTTTCTGGATGGTGTCCCAGCTTGGTAAGGGATTTTCGGCACTCCAGGTCCATTTCCCCAGTGACAATTTGGCGTCCCTCGGCGACTTTGCAAGCAGTTTGCGGACTCTTTGCATTTCATGCACGTTCACGAACACAAGACCACTGGTACCACTGGGATCGAAACAGCCTTACGTCGTGGGTCCGGGGGGGGGGGGGGGGTCAACAGCGATCGCGCCAGACCCTGCCGCCCCATAAACATACGTCGAGAAGGATGGATGAGCGTGTTGTCCGGGTGAAGGTACAGCATCTCCCACAGGCGGTCCCGCTTCAACAGTCTGGCCTTAGCATGTAGTCCTGCGATCTTGGCCCCATCTCCAGCCATGTACAGCAGTATTTCATCCATCTGGTCACCATGCAGTCCCGTCAACGGCCGCAGAGTGTAGGGGTTGAGCACTGCAGTGCAAAAATTAGGGCCGCATCGAATTTGGGCACTGCAATTCCCCTGATCACCAAAATCACAGTCGGATGCACCTGGTAAAAATCGAGGGTCAAACTCATTCAGCTCCGAAAGGACAGCCACGGGGGCGTCGGAATCATCACTGTGAACAGACACTGCTTCTGGAGAGGGGGGCTCCGGGTCCCATCCATCATCACCCACAAAATCAGCAGCCCTCAGGTCTGGATCTCCGGCTGCCCCACCAGCGGGGGGGGGGGGGGTCCTCATCACTGTCACTGTCGCCATCAGCATTCGGGGGGGCGGGTATCCGGGCGGGGTCCCTTTGCGTAAAAGCGCGTGCTGGCCGGCGTCGCTTGTACCGGTCTGGTGTATTACATGCGCGTAACATGTCCTGTGCCTGTGCTACTGTTCCGTCCATATCACCTGGAGGACGTTGTGGCACGTGTCTACCCGGCTCTGTCATCACGTCAGCATCAACTTTAACAGGTTTAACAAGTGTCTGCAATGTCTTGGCACATAGATCTCGGTAATGCTCTGCAGTGAGCACCGTATCTAGCGCGCAAGGAAAATCCATCTTGGCAGGATCCCACCTGTCTTGCACGATACTCGACTTCTGACCGGACCAGACCAGGGGGGGTATAACACCAACATCAAATCGCGCCATCAATCTGGTGAAACAACGATCAACCAGTTGTGGCAGTCCCTTGGGAACATTAACGTACTGCAGGTCCTTTGGGGTCTGGTCTGCAACGGGAGTGAGTATAAACAGGTCATGCACCTGTTGCAACGTACAGTTCCCAGGGTGTTGTGGCATTAAGTGCACAACACGGCTTAACAGGCCCTCACACGGTTCCTCACTGTGTGCCACACCAGGTAAGCGGGCAAACCACTGGGACCACAACAGCCTAGCAACAACAATGGTGCGCACATATTCAACCTTGTCCTCATAACCTAGGGTGAGCCTCAGAAGGACGTGTAGGCAACGGCTCAACAATGGCCCTGCAGCGTGCTGCTCTCCCTGTGCAGACCAATGACAATCCCTCAGTTGCGACCCAAAAATAAACAAGGCTGGAATGTAACCATACAGCAGTGTTACCAACCCTTGCACCTGTGTAAGAAGTGTGGGTGATTAGCGTTACCCGGTCGGTGCAAACCCCTTAGAGTCTATAACTTCTGTTCCAAAGGTTGGCGCCACTTGTGGGCCAAGTGCAGGAGAACCAGAATCATACGCTCCATATAGATGAGTTTCGGAAAGTTGGGCACTGCAGTGCCCAAATTGAGTGAACCATAGGAAAAATAGGTAAATAAAGGGAAGAATGTTCTGTAGCACAGGGTTACACAATATTTATATGGGTGCCATGTGCCATACACTACCGGGGTACGTGTAATGAACAGGGGCACGTTGTACCGAGCATAGCTGATGCTGTAAACGAGCTTAAGGACACGGTAGTGGATATTTTCGTCAACCAACAATGGAAGACGGTGCTGTGTGTGCTGCTGCACATCCTGGAGCCCGTGAATAATAGAGACAAGGTCGGGGGTAGCGGACACAGTTAGGTCTCTGAGAAAAAAGGGGGTCCAAGCTGGGCTGGTAACATTAGCCCGTCGTATGTCCAAGGGACAACGAACATGTTGAAGGCGGATGGGGTCGTCCATCAACCCTTGCAAGCCATCAATGAAGTTTTTATGGCTCTGCACCAACAAGTCTGCAGTGTACCCAATCCTCTGCCGCGAGACCGAGAGGCTAGGAAAAGACGGCATAACATCAAAGTCGTTTCAAGAGTATGATAGCACCAGCTGTACAATTAAGGGGCCGGTTCTCATTACCAGGCACAGGCCGGAAGTTACGTCTATAAAAATTATCAAACCACACAACAGCGGGTTTACCTTCCAAGGTCTGCCAAAGACTGGTGCACGCAGTTGCCCCTTGAACTGCAAAGGAAGGTCCATTGTAAGAACATTGACCCATGTGAGCCAAACACCTACGTTGCACACGACTCTTGGGTTGAACACCTACAGCCCTCTTGGCACGTGGACGAGACCTCTTGTGTAGAACAGACCATATATTAAAAATCTCTTGCTCAGCAACACGGAACCATTGGTCCGGCAGACAATTAACGGTCCGCCTGTCCCTTTGTTGGATGTATTCACCAACAGACCGCCTACTTCTCCACTCCAACCGGAGATCTAACACCCACGTACAAAACGCATCGGCACCCTTATGCACACCCACAGCCTCAGACAGATCCTCCTTTGAAGCATATACCTTCGAACTAAGGAACTGCCGGAAGGGAGCTGCATCCATGGACAAAAAGTCCTGTTCGCAGGCACCAAAGGTAAGGGGACAAAGAAAACACAGGCACTATCACAAAACAAACCTGATGCGGGATAGACCAAAAGCAGCTAGCGAAGATCCAAACAATGTATCCCCCAATGGACGTGGAACGTTCCAAAGCCTGCGTACACTCCAAGGTGGCATTCAGACAACCGGCAATATATTTCCAATGAGCAGAGGATGAGTACCAACGTCCGATGATTCATACGTCCTTTGTCAGGTGTTACGCAATGGGAACCAATAGGAGTGAAATACGGAGTTTTCAATTTTTTGGACACTGCAGTGCCCAAAAGTACAGGAAGTCCATTTTCAAGTGCACATTTGGACAGGAATGGAAGTGATTGGGCAAGGTACATTGTACGTGGCTTTCTGAGTATAACACCGCGGTGCGATGACCCATGGATAACGGGTATGCCAAGTTTTGATGCATGTTGCTGCAGTATGACATCACCTGTGGAGATGACTACAGAGGTGTGCTGGATAACCCACTGAAAAAAGCCATTTCAAATTTTTGGGCACTGCAGTGTCCAAAAATTTTAAATGATACAATTTTTAGCCCGGAATAGGGGGTGTATACGTACACCTCTGGAAGCAACAAAAGGCGAGGTTGTTGTATCCCACGATGAAAATCCACGTGGGGTTGGCCGAAAAAATGATATGGCTTTTTTAGGTGCAAAAAACGGATGTTGAAATCGCCATGAATTGTGCCTTTTAGCAACGAAGTCTACGTGCGTATACAACCGCCTAAGCTACACCGTATCAATGCACGGGTCTACTCCCCTATACAAGTGTTGAGTTCATATATTGGAGGGCCTAGACCCTTCAACGTATTAAAGCACAGGGTGTACTCCCATGTACAAGGGCTGTGTTGCTATATTCTAGGGTATAGAGCATACAATGTATCAACGCACGGGGTGTACTCCCCTGCACAAGGGCTGCATTGACATATTACACGGTCAAGACCTTGCGAGGTATCAAGATAGGGGTCCACTCCCCTACACCAGGAGTGGTGTTGCCACACCACAAGCGCCATAATTTGCAAAGTATCAACGCACGCGGTTCGATCCCTTGTACCAAGACTACATTGGTATTTTGCAAGGTTTTAGACCTTGCAATGTATCAACGCAGGATGTGTACTGCCCTGCAAAAGGGCTTCGTTGACGCAGTGCAAGGTCCACACCCTACAATGCATGAGACCCCGTGCGTTGATACATGGCAAGGTCTAGACCCTAAGATACAAGTCAACGTAGCCCTTGTACAGTGGATTAGACCTCTTGGGTTGATACGTTGCAAGTTGTAGACCCTGCATAAACACGGCCCTTCTACAAGGGAGGAAACCCTCTTCGTTCATACATAGCAAGGTCTAGACCTTGCAATATATCAATACAGCACTCATAAAGGGGATTAGATATCGTCTGTTGATACATTGTACAGTCTAGACCTTGCAATATCTCACCGCACACGTTGTATAGGGGCGTAGACCCCGTGTGTTGATACATTGCAAAGTGCATATCACGCAAAAAGATGACACAACTTGTATAGGGGATTCGAACGTGTGCGTTGATACATTGTCGGGCCTAGACCCTGCAATAAATGACAGTAGCCCTTGGACAACGGGAGCAACCCCCCGCGCTGATACATTGCACACTTTAAAACCTGCAACGTATCATTTTCAACCCTAGTACAGAGGATTCTAGCCCCTGCATTGATAGAATGCAAGCCTGTAATGTATGAGTGTATCCCTTGTACAAGGGGGTACACCAACTGCATTGATACGTTGCACGTTCTAGACCCAGCAACGCATCAACACAGGTGATCTACTACCCTGCACAAGGGCTTTGTTGATCTCTTACAAGGTCCAAATCTTGCCATGTATCAAGGCAAGGGGTGTACACCCCTTTACAACGGCTGCATTCATATATGGCATGGTCCAGCCCCTGCAATGTATCAATGCAAGGGGTCGAATCCCCTATTCTATGGCTACGTTGATATGTAGCCTCGTCTAGACCCTGCAATGTAGTAATGCACGGGGTCTACTCCCCTATACAAGTGCGGTGTTCATACATTGGAGGGTCTAGACTCTGCAATGTATCAACGCAAGGGGTCTAATCACATGCATAAGGGCTGCCTTGATATAATGTAGGGCATAGACCCTGCAATGCATCAACACGGGGGTTCTCCTCACGTGCACAGGGGCAGTGTTGAGATATTGCAAGGTCTAGACCTTGCAACGTATCAACGCATGAGGTCTAGTCCCCTATACCAAGGCTACGTTGATATATTGCATGGTATAGACCCTATAATGTATCAATGCACGGGTCTTGGGATTGTTTATTCACCCCCGTGGATTTTTTGATGCCTGCGTGAATTATTTATGCCCCTCCGTGAAATATTTGATGTCTCCACGAATTATTTCTGCGCCTCCGTGAATTGTTTCACCCCTCCGTGAATTATTTATGCCCCTCCGTGAATTATTTCACCCCTCCGTGAATTGTTTATGCCCCTCCGTGAATTATTTGATTCCTCCGTGAATTATTTGATGCCTCCGTGAATTGTTTATTCACCTCCATGAATTATTTGATGCCTCTGTGAATTATTTATGCCCCTCCGTGAATTATTTGATGCCTCCGTGAATTATTTATGCCCCTCCGTGAATTATTTCACCCCTCCGTGAATTATTTATGCCCCTCGGTGAATTATTTCACCCCTCCGTGAATTATTTATGCCCCTCCGTGAATTATTTCACCCCTCCGTGAATTATTTATGCCCCTCCGTGAATTATTTGATGCCTCCGTGAATTGTTTATTCACCTCCGTGAATTATTTGATGCCTCCGTGAATTATTTATGCCCCTCCGTGAATTATTTGATGCCTCCGTGAATTATTTCTGCCCCTCCGTGAACTGTTTCACCCCTCCGTGAATTATTTATGCCCCTCCGTGAATTTTTTCACCCCTCCGTGAATTGTTTATGCCCCTCCGTGAATTATTTGATGCCTCCGTGAATTATTTCTGCCCCTCCGTGAATTATTTGATGCCTCCGTGAATTGTTTATTCACCTCCATGAATTATTTGATGCCTCTGTGAATTATTTATGCCCCTCCGTGAATTATTTGATGCCTCCGTGAATTGTTTATTCACCTCCGTGAATTATTTGATGCCTCCGTGAATTATTTATGCCCCTCCGTGAATTATTTGATGCCTCCGTGAATTATTTCTGCCCCTCCGTGCATTGTTTCACCCCTCCGTGAATTATTTATGCCCCTCCGTGAATTATTTCACCCCTCCGTGAATTATTTATGCCCCTCCGTGAATCATTTGATGCCTCCATGAATTATTTGTGCCCCTCCGTGAATTATTTCACCCCTCCGTGAATCATTTATGCCCCTCCGTGAATTATTTCAGCCCCCTCTGTGAATTATTTCTGCCCCTCCGTGAATTATTTCACCCCTCCGTGAATTATTTATGCCCCTTCGTGAATTATTTGATGCCTCCGTGAATTATTTATGGCCCTCCGTGAATTATTTCACCCCTCCGTGAATTGTTTATGCCCCTCCGTGAATTATTTGATGCCTCCATGAATTATTTATGCCCCTCTGTGAATTGTTTCACCCCTCCGTGAATTGTTTCTGCCCCTCCGTGAATTATTTATGCCCCTCCGTGAATTATTTGATGCCTCCGTGAATTATTTATGCCCCTCCGTGAATTATTTCACCCCTCCGTGAATTATTTATGCCCCTCGGTGAATTATTTCACCCCTCCGTGAATTATTTATGCCCCTCCGTGAATTATTTCACCCCTCCGTGAATTATTTATGCCCCTCCGTGAATTATTTGATGCCTCCGTGAATTGTTTATTCACCTCCGTGAATTATTTGATGCCTCCGTGAATTATTTATGCCCCTCCGTGAATTATTTGATGCCTCCGTGAATTATTTCTGCCCCTCCGTGAACTGTTTCACCCCTCCGTGAATTATTTATGCCCCTCCGTGAATTTCTTCACCCCTCCGTGAATTGTTTATGCCCCTCCGTGAATTATTTGATGCCTCCGTGAATTCTTTCTGCCCCTCCGTGAATTATTTGATGCCTCCGTGAATTGTTTATTCACCTCCATGAATTATTTGATGCCTCTGTGAATTATTTATGCCCCTCCGTGAATTATTTGATGCCTCCGTGAATTATTTCTGCCCCTCCGTGCATTGTTTCACCCCTCCGTGAATTATTTATGCCCCTCCGTGAATTATTTCACCCCTCCGTGAATTATTTATGCCCCTCCGTGAATCATTTGATGCCTCCATGAATTATTTGTGCCCCTCCGTGAATTATTTCACCCCTCCGTGAATCATTTATGCCCCTCTGTGAATTATTTCAGCCCCCTCTGTGAATTATTTTTGCCCCTCCGTGAATTATTTCACCCCTCCGTGAATTATTTATGCCCCTTCGTGAATTATTTGATGCCTCCGTGAATTATTTATGGCCCTCCGTGAATTATTTCACCCCTCCGTGAATTGTTTATGCCCCTCCGTGAATTATTTGATGCCTCCATGAATTATTTATGCCCCTCTGTGAATTGTTTCACCCCTCCGTGAATTGTTTCTGCCCCTCCGTGAATTATTTGATGCCTCCGTGAATTATTTGTGCCCCTCTGTGAATCATTTGATGCCTCCGTGAATTATTTCTGCCCCTCCGTGAATTATTTCACCTCTCCGTGAATCGTTTATGCCCCTCTGTGAATTATATGATGCCTCCGTGAATTATTTCACCCCTCCGTGAATCATTTATGCCCCTCCGTGAATTATTTCACCCCTCTGTGAATTATTTCTGCCCCTCCGTGAATTATTTCACCCCTCCATGAATTATTTATGCCCCTTCGTGAATTATTTGATGCCTCCGCCAATTATTTATGGCCCTCCGTGAATTATTTCACCCCTCGGTGAATTGTTTATGCCCCTCCGTGAGTTATTTGATGCCTCCGTGAATTATTTATGCCCCTCTGTGAATTGTTTCACCCCTCTGTGAATTGTTTCTGCCCCTCCGTGAATTATTTGATGCCTCCGTGAATTATTTGTGCCCCTCTTTGAATCATTTGATGCCTCCGTGAATTATTTCTGCCCCTCCGTGAATTATTTCACCTCTCCGTGAATCGTTTATGCCCCTCCGTGAATTATTTCACCCCTCCGTGAATTATTTCTGCCCCTCCGTGAATTATTTCACCCCTCCCTGAATTGTTCATGCCCCTCCGTGAATTATTTGATGCCCCTCCGTGAATTCTTTCACCCCTCCGTGAATTATTTATGCCCCTCCGTGAATTATTTCTGCCCCTCCGTGAATTATTCGATGCCTCCGTGAATTATTTCACCCCTCCTTGAATTATTTATGCCCCTCGGGGAATTATTTCACCCCTCCGTGGATTATTTATGCCCCTCCGTGAATTATTTGATGCCTCCGTGAATTATATATGCCCCTCCGTGAATTATTTCTGCCCCTCGGTGAATTATTTCACCCCTCCGTGAATCGTTTATGCCCCTTTGTGAATTATATTATACCTCGGTGAATTATTTATGCCCCTCCGTGAATTTTTTCACCCCTCCGTGAATTGTTTATGCCCCTCCGTGAATTATTTGATGCCTTCGTGAATTTTTTTTGACCCTCAGTGAATTATTTCACCCCTCCGTGAATCATTTATGCCCCTCCCTGAATTATTTCACCCCTCCGTGAATCATTTATGCCCCTCCGTGAATTATTTCACCCCTCCGTGAATTATTTATGCCCCTCCGTGCATTATTTCACCCCTCCGTGAATTGTTTATGCCCCTCCGTGCATTATTTCACCCCTCCGTGAAATATTCCTGCCCCTCCGTGAATATATCACCCCTCCATGAATTATTTCTGACCCTCCGTGAATTATTTCACCCCTCCGTGCATTGTTTATGCACCTCCGTGAATTATTTGATGTCTCCGAGAATTATTTTTGCCCCTCCGTGAATTATTCCACCCCTCCGTGAATTATTTATGCCCGTCCGTGAATTATTTCTGCCCCTCCGTGAATTATTTCACCCCTCCGTGAATTATTTATGCCTCTTCGTGAAATATGTCACCCCTCCGTGAATTGTTTATGCCCCTCTGTGAATTTTTTGATGCCTCCGTGAATTATTTATGCCCCTCCGTGACTTATTTCACCCCTTCGTGAATTATTTCTGCCCCTCTGTGAATTATTTGATGCCTCCGTGAATTATTTCACCCCTCCGTGAATTATTTATGCCTCTTCGTGAAATATGTCACCCCTCCGTGAATTGTTTATGCCCCTCCGTGAATTATTTGATGCCTCCGTAAATTATTTATGCCCCTCCGTGAATTATTTCACCCCTCCGTGAATTGTTTATGCCCCACCGTGAATTATTTGATGCCTCCGTGAATTACTTCCGCCCCTCGGTGAATTATTTCACCCCTCCGTGAATCATTTATGCCCCTCCTTGAATTATTTCACCCCTCCGTGAATTGTTTATGCCCCTCCGTGAATTATTTGATGCCTCCGTGAATTATTTCTGCCCCTCCGTGAATTATTTCACCCCTCCGTGAATTATTTGATGCCTCCGTGAATTTTTTTCCCCCTCCGTGAATTATTTCACCCCTCCGTGAATTATTTATGCCGCTCCGTGAATTATTTCACCCCTCCGTGAATTGTTTATGCCCCTCCGTGAATCATTTGATGCCTCCGTGAATTATTTCTGCCCCTCCGTGAATCATTTGATGCCTCCGTGAATTATTTCTGCCCCTCCGTGAATTATTTATGCCCCTCCGTGAATTATTTGATGCCTCGGTGAATTATTTATGCCCCTCCGTGAATTATTTCACCCCTCCGTGACTTATTTATGCCCCTCCGTGAATTATTTTCGCCCCTCCGTGAACTATTTGATGCCTCCGTGAATTATTTCACCCCTCCGTGAATTGTTTCTGCCCCTCTGTGAATTATTTGATGCCCCCGTGAATTATTTATGCCCCTCTGTGAATTATTTGATGCCCATGTGAATTATTTCCGCCCCTCCGTGAATTATTTCACCCCTCCGTGAACTATTTGATGCCTCCGTGAATTATTTCACCCCTCCGTGAATTTTTTCACCCCTCCGTGAATTGTTTATGCCCCTCCGTGAATTATTTGATGCCTCCGTGAATTATTTGATGCCTCCGTGAATTATTTTACCCCTCCGTGAATCGTTTATGCCCCTCCGTGAATTATTTGATGCCTCCGTGAATAATTACTGCCCCTCCGTGAATTATTTCACCCCTCCGTGAAGTATTTCTGCCCCTGCGTGAATTATTTCACCCCTCCGTGAATTATTTATGCCCCTCCGTGAATTATTTCTGCCCCTCCGTGAATTATTTGATGCCTCCGTGAATTATTTATGCCCCTCCGTGAATTATTTGATGCCTCCACGAATTATTTCTGCCCCTCTGTGAATTATTTGATGCCTCCGTGAGTTATTTATGCCCCTCCGTGAATTATTTGATGCCTCGGTGAATTATTTCTGCCCCTCCGTGAATTATTTATGCCCCTCCGTGAATTATTTGATGCCTCGGTGAATTATTTATGCCCCTCCGTGAATTATTTCACCCCTCCGTGACTTATTTATGCCCCTCCGTGAATTATTTTCGCCCCTCCGTGAACTATTTGATGCCTCCGTGAATTATTTCACCCCTCCGTGAATTGTTTCTGCCCCTCTGTGAATTATTTGATGCCCCCGTGAATTATTTATGCCCCTCCATGAATTATTTGATGCCTCTGTGAATTATTTCCGCCCCTCCGTGAATTATTTCACCCCTCCGTGAACTATTTGATGCCTCCGTGAATTATTTCACCCCTCCGTGAATTTTTTCACCCCTCCGTGAATTGTTTATGCCCCTCCGTGAATTATTTGATGCCTCCGTGAATTATTTGATGCCTCCGTGAATTATTTTACCCCTCCGTGAATCGTTTATGCCCCTCCGTGAATTATTTGATGCCTCCGTGAATAATTACTGCCCCTCCGTGAATTATTTCACCCCTCCGTGAAGTATTTGTGCCCCCGCGTGAATTATTTCACCCCTCCGTGAATTATTTATGCCCCTCCGTGAATTATTTCTGCCCCTCCGTGAATTATTTGATGCCTCCGTGAATTATTTATGCCCCTCCGTGAATTATTTGATGCCTCCACGAATTATTTCTGCCCCTCTGTGAATTATTTGATGCCTCCGTGAGTTATTTATGCCCCTCCGTGAATTATTTGATGCCTCCATGATACATTCGCCCACTCCATACTTGTGCAAGTTGTGTGGTGCCTCTTTGTGCAGACTTTGTTACGACCTTTCTGCCACTAACTTCACCAGTCAGGTGAAGAAGTTGTCTGTGGTCTTGATCATAGCGTCTACGACCCAGATACCTGTACCTCATCTGTGCTAGCCTCTGAGCTGCAAGAGTTGCCCCTTGGTCTCTGGCCGGAGCGCCTCGACCAGGGGCATCCCGCATCCCCCAACCCACCTACTGCTGGCCATTGAGCCACAGAAGTTGGCCCTTGGTCCCTGGCCACAGCGCCGCGACCACGGTCATTAGCCGTCCCCCCACCCACACACGCAGGCCACCGAGCCGCAGGCGTTGGCCATTGGTCCTTGGCCGCCGCGCCTCGACCTCGGTCGTCGTCCATACCCCACCACAACCACTGCAGGCCGCCGAGCCGCAGGAGTTCGCCCTTGGTCCTTGACCGCCGCGCCTCGACCTCGGTCCTCGTCCATACCCCACCACAACCACTGCAGGCCGCCGAGCCGTAGGAGTTCGCCCTTGGTCCTTGGCCGCCGCGCCTCGACCTCGGTCATCGTCCATCCCTCACCCCTACCCAGCTACTGCTAGCCCTTGAGGCGCAGAAGTTTGCCCTTGGTCCCCGGCCGTTGCGCCTCGACCGGGGTCTACGTTCATACCACGCGGTGGCATCAAGTGGGCCCGCGCAGGAACCCAAGGAGGAAGCAGCCTACCACTTCGAGTATCGGGGTCCGGGACCAGATTGTCCTCCAGTGTTGGTTACCAACAAGTGCCCATCGAACTGCACCTTGTGGACCACGCAAGAGGCCACACCCATTAGCCGTTGTGAGGCAGCCTCCTACAAATGGCCCAGCATCCTGAATGGCCCCCAAGGGACACCATGGAAGCTGCCCAGATGAAAATGGGATTCCGTCTAGCCCTCGGCGAGGCAGGGTGGCATGCCCCACCACAACGGGAGGCCATCTATTGCGAAGTTGGCAATGCACATGGCGACATGTCCCCTTGATGTCGTCCATACCCATGGACTTGCAGCACTGTGCCGCCTGATGTACAGCCAAGAGGGCAGTCCAAAGTGCACGCGGGAGGATGGAGGTGCTGTTGTGGAGTACCATAAGGTAGCCTCAGACCTCTGGGACCGGATAAAAAAGTATGAGCAAGACCCTGGGAAAGTGGGGAGTCGACGAGGGGCCATTGCTGGACACCCCTTGAGCGTTAGCAAAGTTGCTTGGCTAGAGGCATGGCATGACATTGTGTATGCCTTGCCACTTGTGGACTCATGGCCTTTATGGAGAGGGGGGACCAAGTACCCCACACCCGCTGTGGAGAGGATGTATGTGGTTTTTGTACGGAGAGTACCCTTGGGCACAATGCAGTACTTTTGGCCACAGGCAGCAAGTGCAGCACGGACGTTCACAAGTGATTTGGTGGCACCTGCGAGCCGCCAGAACTCACTGTTACCGGCCAACGGGAAGGGATCGAAAGCACAGGGGACCCCAGGATCCGGGAGTGGTCGACAGAGAGTGTCAGCGCCAGCCGGTAGCACAGGTCCCACTGGATAGGGGACCCCTGGATCTGGGGGTAGTCGACGAAGCTCCCTGTTGCCCGAAAGCTCAACGTCCACTTGCAGTCCCGGACCTCAACCCAGCGTCCCACCCAATCCAGCACCTATGACGGTGCAGCTGACCAGACAGCAACAGTTCGACCAAGCACTGATGACAACGTGCCATGGAATTGCCCGGTGCGTCCGCATTGCGATGCAAGGCTTGGGGGAGCAACGGCGGGAGCCCCTGTCAGAGGAGAGCATGGTGGCTGCCTATACGGTGGGACGCCACTTTGCATAGTCCATGCGGATTCCCATGCAAGAGAGTAGCGATGTGATACTGAGGGGCACCCCTTTCGGCCCCGAGGTACCCCGCAACCATTTGGGATACCTCCATGCTGGTGTCCGTGTGGTGAATAATGCATGGACAGATGATGCAGGGGAGGAGGCCATGGAGCTTCTATTGGAAGCCATGGCAGAGGCTGGGGTGCAACCCCCCCCCCCCCCTCCAGGACCCCCGACACCTGACCAGGATCCCCCCAGAGGTGATCCAAGCCAGTCCGACGTCCCAGCTTGTGCGCTACGACTCACATCCCAAGATGCATCTGTCGTTGTCCCTGATGACAACGGTACACCCAACGATGCATGTGCTATGCACCTGGAAGGGGACACAAAGGAGGCCATAGGCACAGCTGGCACCCTCGGTGAAGCACAGCAACCCCCCCCCCCCACCCCCCCCCCCGCCTTAACTCCTATGACTGCTGACCAGGATCCCCGCAGAGGTGATTCAAGTGCGTCCAACGTCCCAGCTTGTGCGCTGCGATGTGGACCCCCAGGTGCACCCGAAGTTGCAGGTGGTGTGCATGCTACGATGAGAACCAGGGCCGAGAGGTAATGGAGAACATAGGGCCAGGTGCTGCAGAAGAATGCCTAACGCCACACCCCGGTTGCGGTGCTGAGTCACTCTCTGATCAGGGATCCCCTGTGCCCCTAGCACAGCGCCCACCACAGATTTCATTGAGTGGGCAAGATAGTGAAATGTCATCCCCAAATATGGATAGCAGCTTGGGGACGGCATGCAACGTCGTGGCACCTAGTCAGTCCAGCACAGATGGCTCACAACCATGTAACAGCCCCCCCTCAGGCAAGAAAGCAATGCCTAGGGAACCCAACCCCATGCCTGCTGCAAAGCGTGTGCGGCTAGGGGCGGATGGGGCCGCAGCAATTGACTGTGACGATCCTAACCAGAAGTTTGAGGTGGATAAAATCAAGGCTCCTGTAGGGAGCTACCTACCATCCGGCAACTGAAGTTACGGTTGGCACGTGATGAGTATGTTGTTGGTGCATGTTTTTTTTATGCAACTGCCCTCAGCCTCCATGCGCTCCGCAGTCAGACCCCCTTAACTGGAGTGGACCTGCGAGTCTAGGCAACCACAATGTACAGGGAACGGTGTGGGATACAGGTTAAGGAGAGTGCTCTAAGTGTTTGTAGGGCCCTGGAAGAGAATAATTGGGAAGGGAAGCCCTGGGGGGAAGGCCCGACCATTTTCGACACCTCGCCCACCACATCGATGGGAAGGTTGTGTTGTTGCGTACAAACACACGCAAAATAATGGATTCAAGGTTTGGCCCGGACACTGCTGTGACGTCTGCTGCAGCTTTGAGTCCGGGTATGGGAGAAGCCAGAGTGTACCATACAATCCAGGAGATGGAGGAAGCTTGTGAACAAGCATGCGTGATCGTCGTTGGTGAGGCCAAACGTGATGGGCACCGGCCGGGAGGACATTACCGGGGCGCCAGCTACGACCGCTTGTTGCAGGTAGCACCTTCGTGTGTCTTGCATGGCATAAAGGGGACACTGCTGTACACTAGAGACACGTTAGGGCAATTCTCCTTGCGAAGGTTGCAGTTGGGTGTCGGTGGGAGCAAAGGACATACAGCGAAAGGGGATCGTCGCCGGTCGCGGCTTGTGCAAGGGACACAGGAGCATGGCCCCCTTGTGATAATGGTGAACCGCATTGCAAGGAAGTTGGTACCAGAGTGGTTCACATGGACTATACATACAGCTGTCAACCAATGAGACAACAGCTCCCCATCAACATCGTTTTGATAGTACCCCATGGTCAGCAGTGTTCTCCACGGGGCGGCACGTGGGTGGTGAGATCCGGGTGGAAGAGGGAGGCGTTGGCAGTGGTCCGCATGGCAGACCAAGGACAAGGCAGTGCCCAGATGGCATTAGCCGTCCGGGGCATAGGTACCGTGTCGATAGGCAACCTGTAGTGGTCCGCACTGGGGCATGGCATGTTACTTGCCCATGGAAAGGGGATAGGCGATTGGTGCTGCTTTACGGCCATGGAGAATGGCAAAGTTTGCCTCCTTCGCACCGCAAGTTCTTGCAGCAAAATGCCCTCCGCCTGCCTGCAAGTTAGTGGCGGTCCGCAAGGTGGAGCACGGCAACGGCCATGTGGCATGGCGAACCCCCCAAGTCACCATTGGTGTTGGCTTGGTACAATGTTGCAATGCCTCCTGCTAGCCTCTGGTGGACAGGAGGCCTTCCATGATGAGTGCCCGGATGATGTGGCGGTGTGGGCTACACGTTGGGGTGACATTCTGGCAGGTATGACAGGTGCTGTGTACCGTCCACATGCCGTTGCACGCCTGTTGGCGGATGAGGGACAACCAACTGTTACTGTGTGCCAGTGTAGTGGTCGGTGTCAATGTGTCAGGAGGGCTCCCAAGTTTGAGTGGATGCAGCAGTCCGAGATGGCTGAGTGTTGGAAGCACATGGTACCGAAACTGGTTCGTGTTGGTGTTTGTTCTCTGTCTGACTGCTTGTCTCATGAGCAATGGTGGCAGCGGTGCCTAGTGTGTGACGCGAAAGTCCACCAAGCTGGAGGTGAGTTGGGAATGCCTGCCCAAGTGTTGCATGTTACTAACCAGGGCCAGAGCGTGCGGGTGCGAATGAGGGAGGGAATGAGGGGCCGTTCGTTGGTCCGCCCTTCAAACGCCCCCCCATGTGGCTGTGGGGAGGTTCTCTAGGAGGCCATTGTACTATCGTCACTAGTGTTCAACAAGTGGGCTCCACTCCATGTCCACAATCAACAGCTTCATAGCGTGACGGTGGATCATGAGTTTGTGGATATCAATGGGTACCATTGGTCCCTGCGGGCCATGGTGCTACATGTTGGACCAACTAGGGAGCAAGGGCATTTAATTGCTCACATTTTAGTTCGCGATGTGTGGTGGTTGTGTGATGATGCGTCAGTGACCAAGGGAAGGCCCCCAGCCACTTCACGAAAGGTGACATTCCTATTGTATGGGCGTACTCCCACGGAGATGGTGGGTGTGTCACAGGGCGGTTCACAAAGCAATCGTGGTGTACGTGATGCCCCCTCTCAGTCTGCAGCAACAACTGTCGACAGGCCTGTCCGGAGCATGCCAAGTAACACCCCGTTGCCAGCCATGGCGCTGGCAACAGGTGACCCAGAGTCTACCAACCACATTGGGGACGCACAACCCTCCCCTTCACAGTTCGCAACACCAACTGTCAACAGGCATGCCCCGAGCGTGCCAAGTGACACCCGGTTGCCAGCCATGGCGTTGCCAACGGGTGACCCCGCATATACCACACATGTGGGGGATGTGCAGCCCACCACCGAGTACGGGGGGGGCGTAGCAACGGGCCATACGCCGACTCCCTCCCACTTTCCAGCCAATTCCGGGGCGGGGGGGGGGGGGGGGGGCTGAGTCTTGGGGGGGGTCTGGCGCCGGCTGAAGGGAAGGGGGCCACCCGGACCCCAACATATATGGCTTAAAATGACCCCCTCATCGCGGTAGACATTTTTGCGGTATGTATGTTGGCAAAAAAAAATTGCAAGAGGGGGGGGGGGGGGGCATGGTAGGTGGTACTTGTGTTTAAGGGCATAGCACCCCCGAGTCAATTCCCAGCCACTGTTGCCAGTGGGACCCCACCCGGGCCGAACCATGCGTGGTGTGAAGAAGGAGTTGATGTATGTTTCGAAACCCTTTGGAGGAGAGGGGGGGAAGGGCTTGCAACGCGCGCAATACATTTTTTTTAAAAAAAAAGTTCTCTCCGCGCACTACGTGCCTACAACGTGTGCACGTACTATGCCCGCACACCGGTTGTACATTGTGTGCACCAACGCGCCGCCTGCCCGTCATCGGGTTCTCCTCCTTGGGGCCTCAAAACATGGGTGATTGGAGTGGTGGAGTTGAGGAAGGTGATGGAAGGGGCGCTAAGAGCGCTTGTCCACCGGACGATCAAAGTAGTCCTCGTCGTCACTAGACGAATCGGTTGCTTCCCGGGCCAAGTGGGCGGAAATGCTACATCAACCTTGCATTCTGGGGGGTCCCCAAAGAAATGGGGACAAAATCAGAATTGGTGGTGCCCACAAGTGGGCAGAAATGCTATATCACCCCTGCATTCTCGGGGGTCCCCAACAAAGGGGACAAAATCAAAGTGGGCCCACAAGTGCCTAAACCGTGCCTTTTGGGAGGCCCACAAGTGGGCGGAAATGCCACATCACCCCTGCATTCTCGGGGATCCCCAAAGAAAGGGGGACAAAATCAGAATTGGATGCCTAACACCTGCCTTCTGGGAGGCCCACAATTGGGCGGAAATGCTACATCAACCTTGCATTCTGGGGGATCCCCAACAAAGGGGACAAAGTCAAAGCAAAAAAAAAGCAAAAAAAACAAAAACAAAAACTGTCCCATGGTGTACCTGATCCTACCTACAGCCCTGCAGATTGCCCCCACTGGGATTTGAACCAGGGACCTCCAATTGCAGAGGCACTGCTTTACCACTAGGGTATAGCCCAGATCTGATATACTTCTGCACAGGGGTGGTATTCATATTTTGCCCAATTTGGTTTTGATCCACTATTGGGTTCTCCCAAAAAAACTGAGCATTTTGAGTATAGACACATGGGGCGGAAACCCATTTTTTCACCCTCTACTAAGTCAAGCAGAATTTGCTTAGGGCGCCTCCGGCGCCCATGGTGCGGCACTTTCCAGCCAATTTCCAGGGAGGGGGGGGGGAGGGGGGGGGGTCGGCGTAAAGGGTCCGGTCCCGGCGCCCCCCCCCCCGTGCCACCAAGTTTATTGAAGCTGTGGCAAAGCTTGTACAAAAGCAAAGGGTACAGGTGAAACAGCATCTGCAGGTCCGTGTGCAAGCCCACCAGGCTCATCTCCCGGCACGTCATGAGAAGGAGTGGGATGAGAGGCATGCAGGTCAGGGCATGTCGCACCGGTCTGTTTCCGAGTCCATAGAACAGGATAGAGCCCGATCTGCTGCATTGGCAGCAACGGGGAGCAATGCTTTTTCTGTGATGATGGGGGCAGCCCCCAAGCAACAGACAGCAGGGCCAAAGACACTGCAAGCGTTTGTGGATGAGCATTGGCAGTTGCAGTTCACCGTTCAAGGGGGTGTAATGTGCATATGTTTTTCATGGGCTGCTGAAACGGATTGTCCTAGGGTGAAGCGGCCACCGAAGGTTGCTACAGCCTTGGTGAATGGAACATATGGCATGGGCATGCGTATGATGATCGCTACACCAAAGGGATGGCGTAAAGATGTCCTGGAGGGTCACCTTGGTGTGTCACATGGCACGACCAGCAGCCGCAAGAAAATTGATAATCCTGGCCGCCGAGGAGAGTCTCCGGGTGCATTGTGCAGAACGTTTTCGGGCACTGTGCCCTAGTGCATCTGCATGTGCAGTCAATGTGGCAGAGAGGAGCACTGTGTTCATTAGGGGTGAGGGCATGGACCTCGGTGTACCTATGAGCGATGCGGTGGCAGCCATTTTGTCACGCTTGGTGGAGGTGTACATTGGCCTCTGCATGTGCACATCCATCCGTGCAAGCAGTGAACGCATTCTTCTGCATTGTGCGTTGACCTCCGAACCGGGCTATCATGCCTCTCGGCGATGGATAGTTGAGAAGGCCATGGTCGCAATGCATGGCGCCATGCAAGATGGTGTGTCAGAGACCCTGCAAACGGCATTGTTCATTGCCTTGTTGTTGGATGGAACTGACCGGCAACGGCATCGCATCAATGAGTATGCCATCCTGCTCCTCTTTCCAGGCACTGGGCCGGGGGGAATCTGTGAGGTGTTCCTTGGTGTGGTGGATGTGGCTTCAGGGGAGGCACAAGAGGTGACGGCACAGGTGGAGGCAGTGCTGCTGTCCTGGATGCCTGACCGTGCCTGGTGGGCTCAGAAGGTTGTGGCTTTTGCGGTGGATGGTGCCTCTAACCTTGGTGTGTGTGGTGCCACTGCAAGGCAAGCTGTTGATGTGTCGGCAATGGAGCACAATGTGTTTGCCATGCTTGTGAAGTGGCTGTCCTTGCTAACCCCCTTGGGTGAGCCATGCCATGTGGTCCAGCGCAAGCTAGTCCTTGCCTTGGAGGCTGCCAGCCAAGTGCATGGTGACTACCTGGCAGCTGTGGGTCGCCAACGTGCATTGCACAACGGTGCGCGCCAGTGGAAGGACCTCGAGAGGTGTGTCCAAGAGAACACCAGAATAGATACACACAGCGGGTTGCGTTTGATCCCTGCTAGTCACCGTATCCGGTGGTCCGAGGCAAATGCCCGTCGCCACAAGGTGTTCTTGGCCAATGTGCCATGGGTGGCAAGGCATTTGGATTCCAAAACACACCTCACCACCAAGGAGGAGGATGTGTGGGAGGATTGCCATGATAGAGGTTTGCTGTCATGGGCACTGGTATATGGGGACATACTACACGGTACGCGCAGCTTCAACAACGTTGCACAGTTGCATGCACCAACAGGTGCCCACTTGACCAAGACAACCGAAATGTTACAGGCACGGGTGGAAAAGGTGGCGAGGGAGGAGGGGCCAGGGTGGACTCAATTCAAAGAGCAAACTGTGACAGGTGCATGGCATGGCGTTGAATTGGTCCGGTTTGATACCGATGGCCAGAGGTGCACAACCAGCCCCCCTTTTCCAGCCACAGAGGCACGGGCAGTCACAGACACACTGCTTGCTGGCATCAGGGAGGGACAGGGGACCATTGACCCCCGGGGTGTTCTTGAGTGTGCTGTGTTGCTTGACCACGGCCGTTGGCTCGCTCTACCAGCGGCTGAACGAGCCACATTTGCGGTGGATCTACTGAAGCAGTTCATGGGCACACACCATGCTGAACTGGCAGCTGCGCATGTTAATGCTACTCGTGCATTGGAAGAGTGGGAATCCTTCAAGGAGCATGTCGTTCGGACCTTAGCCAAGACCCCCATGTCCCGGATGTGGGAGGCTTTGACGCCGGAGCGGGAGCATGTCCAATGGGTGAATGTTTGGTGTGTTTTGGCATTGCTGCGCACATATTGCCCTGCTGAGGCTGCTATTGAGCGTGCCATTTCGTTGCGTGGGAGGTTCACCAACAATATGCACCATATGGAGGACACACATGTCCTTAGCATGTGCATGGCTTTGCATTGTAATGTGCCACCTTTGCGGCAGTGGGTGAAGGGGCAGGGTGTCGAGGAAGCCAGCAAGCTGGCAGCCAATGCACGCTTCGATGTGCGTCCCCGGCATAGGGTTTCGCATCGCATTGATCCACGTACATCAGTGGAAGCGGCCATGTTGCAGTGCCTGGAAGGGGAGGCTGTAGTGGCAGACGATGGTGACATTTTGCCATCTTTTGGGGGGTCGGAAGTGCCACTGGCTTGTCAAGGCGCAACACGCAGACGCGCTGACCGACAAGCCCCGTCTGAGCACACTGAGGGCACTTTGGTCGAACATGATGGTAGTCCTGCTCAGCATGGTGGCAACCATGACTTCTTCACTTTCCGAAGGGGCATGGACTGTGTAGTTTGCAGGGAGTCTGTGCGCATCTGGTGCAACACATGTCTGGTTTGCCATACGTGCTTTGTCAAGGATCCAAGACCGTGTGGTGAGGCAGTGGTGCAGGTTGTGGATGATGCAGCTGAGGCTGCTGAAAATAACAGTGAAGTGGAGGCAGTGGCACCACGGAAGTCCGACCCAAAGCGTGCCTTGGCCCGTGCACAGGCCAAGTTGGTATGTGCCGCAAAGTCAGGCACATTGCGTGATTGGACACGCGCTCGAATCCGTGATTGCTTGGCAAGCATGGGTGTGAAGGTGCCAAATAGCAAGACCCGGGGACAAGGCCGAGAACTTGCTATGCAACAGGTGTTGCCTTTGCTAGCCCAGATGGACTCTGATTGGGTCCCCCCAACGGATCGTGTTACCCGTTGTGCTGCACCTCCCAGCAGCTCACAGCCATGTTCCCAAGTGCCGGTGGATGACATGGACGGACTCATTGATGAATGACAGTGTTGGGGTTGCAGTGGTATTGTGCTTTTGCATGCTTGTTGTGCTAATCCCCATGTTCTCCTTCTGTGCAGGTCCATTCATACATTAGCAACCATCAGTACGGTTTTCCCATTTCCCTTGGTTTTCCCTTTTCCCACATTTTCCCCAACGCCCCATTACTCAAGAGGTATGTGTTTTTTTTTGGCGGGGGGGGGGGGGGGGATTTTGCCACATTGTTTCCAGATTTGCCTTTTCCGCATTTTCAAACCCCCTTTTTTCCCCAACCCAACCCATCATTTTCTTGAACTGCGTGGTTGTGTGTTTTTTTTTTTCGGGGGGGGGGCTTGTATCAGACTTTTCCTAGTGTTCCCTTGTCCACATTTTCCATTCCAACCTATTTTCCCTAACGCACCATTTTCCCGAGGTGAAGTGGCTGTGTGTCTGTGGGGGGTGGGGTATTGCACTTTTATCCCCATTTTCCTCTGAAGTTGCTATGTTTCTTGGGGGGGGGGTCCGCACTGCTGTAACCATTTTCTTGAACTCAAGTTCTTGTGTGTGTGTGGGGGGGGGGGGGCGCACTTGTATCAGACTTTTACTTGGATGTGCTCTAATGGTGGGTCCGCAACAGGACATGCCAAATCAGACTTCAGACTTCAGACTTTATACCCATAGCTGATGATTGTCATGTGGCTATGGGGGGGGGGAGGAAAAAACGGCTTGATCCCCCGCGCACCCCTCCTGCAGCACCCGGGCTGACCAGGGGATCGGCCCCGCCTTTCGGGCAGTGGCAGATTGGGGGCTTTGAGAAGCCACTGGGGGAGGGGGGAGGGTCATTGGGGGGGTCAACAACCTGAACTCCATCCCCGTCCCCGTCCCCATCCCCCTCGTCCACCACCACTTCCCCCTCCCCCTCATCCTTGACACCCCCCCCCCCCCCCCCAGGCTGGCCTCTACCCCCCCCTCCCCTGCCCCTGGCTGCTCTCCCTCTCTCTCCTCTCCCTCTTCTCCTTCTTCTTTTTCTTCTTCTCCTTCTTCTCCTTCCGCCGCCTATCCAAGGAGTCTTCGCTTGACTCCTCGATTGGCAGTTGTGCGGCGGGAGGTGGAGGAGGTGCTTGTGCTGGTGTTGGTGCTGGTGCTGGAGTTGCTGCTGCTGCCGGAGGAGCTGCAGCCAGTCGCCGCTCCACTTGTGCCATCTAAGAGAGTGACAGGATGAAAAAAAAATTAATTTTTGTGCCCCCGACTTAATTTCTTGAAATTGATATTATCTATCGAAAAATTAATTAATATATTAAATATTAATGACCGCGCCTATTAATATTAATCTCGAAATATTAAACGGATCGACGGAAATATGAATTCGTATACGCAAGCAAGCGTGCACAAGCAAAACACACCAAGGCTTCGTTGTTCGCTTTGAACATGTCGGCCAACATCTTTTGCATGGCCGAGGCGTCCATGGCAAGGAAAAAACAAAGCTAGTTGTGGGCAAGCAAGGGTGGAGGGCGGGGGGCTATGCGTGGCCATGAGTTTGGCCATGGTGCATGGGGCGGTATGGGGGGTCCCGTAGTTGCGTAGCGGGAGGTCAAATTTTAAAAACCACCACTCCCACACTTGAAAAACTACCTCCCCCTCCCGCTCTACTTGGGTTGCCCCCGGCATCCCCCCCAGCCCGAGTGGTCATTGTATGCGCGCTTAAGGATGGCGTTGAGGCTCTCAACGACATCCGCGCACAGGGCACCCAACCCAACCCCCAAGCGGCGTGCATTGGCCACGGCCTTGGTGATATCCTCCTCCAAATAGAGGAGGTAGTTTGATTGACACGCCTCCTTGCAACAATGTGCACGGTAGGCGCGTGCCACCTCGGCCGCACGTAGGTCCCCGCGGGGCGGCTTGTCCGTGTACAACTCCCGGAGGAGGTCACGCATGGCCACGACAGGTTGCCATTCACCATCCTCCGGGACGTAGTCGAACAACGGACCAAGTTCCTCCCACGCGAGGAACAACGCACGGGCCTCCTCCCCGTCGTGTGCCCCCATCGCACCCAACTTCACACCGGTGCGGGCCCGGTAGAGGACCCGTTGCACGGCGTCGGTGTTCTCCTTGGGGAGGCCCACAAGGCGTGTCTTGATAAACGCCACTTGGAGCCGGCCAATGGCCATGCACAATGGAGGATGCATAGGAAAACCATGCACCGGTCAACCACAATGTGTGGATCCCCTATGCATCCCCCATTCTCCAAGCTACGGCCGGTCTCCTTGTAGCGGCGGCGATCCGCCTCCTCACGGTCCAAGGTGCGCCGGGTCGCCACGTTGACCCATGCCGCCGCAACCTTGTCCCACACCCCCATATTGTAAATTGAGCCCACCAAGGGCGAGGTGGACACACCGATAAGGCGCCGCACGAACGGTTGGTCTCCCCCGATGACCAACCTGCTTGGCACCCAGCGCGACACCCAATGAAACTTCTCGTAGTCTTGTATGGACTGCAATACCTACAAAATTGACATGGATTAATTATTACATTAATTTCTCGAGATTAATATTAAGTTAATTTTTCAGTCGGCGTTAATATTAACTCAAAACAAGATATTAATCTCGAGAAATTAACGCAAAAAACGCAAAAATTAACAAACAACGAATGGGCCACAAACCTTCAAGTGGTCGGCCGATATCGTTGCAAGTGCCGCCATGTCCTTGTCCCCGCACACGGCCATCCCTATCACCCGCAAGTACGCGGGTGTGCGGCCCCGTGCGCCGTGGTTGAGGAGCATAATTGAGAGTTGGGTCCAACTACCACCGGCGCACGGGTGCGCATCCCCACGCACAATGAAGGTGAGGGGCCTTGTCCAATCGATGGTCTCCACTAGCGATGGGCGTGATTGGACGTACCGGGCCCATGAGGGTAGCGGCCAATAGCGCCCACTGGCGGGGGGATCGGGGACGGACACGGGTGGTGGTAGGTCAAGGGGGGTGACCAACTCCTTCCACGTGTCCGTGAACGTATCCCGAGTGGGGATGGGGCGGGTGAACGGGAGGCCCGTTGCGGCCGAGTAGGCCGACCCCCGGCGGCTCATGTACTCCGACACGTGCCGGAAGCCGAGTTTGGGGACGTTCAAGTCCATGAGGAGGCCGATGAGGTCCGGGGCCGGGAAATATTGCTTCACCGCCTCCACTTGCTTAGTACGAATAAGGGAGGGGTACCCAACCTCCATGGCCTCGGACCATCGGGCCCGGGCTAAAGGGGATGAGGCCACCCACTCACCAAGGAGTTGGGAGACCAAACTCGCTCGGCTATACAAGGGAACATGGTGGTGTGGAGGGGGGGGGGATGCGGGCAACCGGAGGGGGGGTGTCCAAGACGCCCGCCAACACAACATCGGAACCTCTCTACTACACCGTTGTGCAACAATATACCACGTAACACCCCTTATAGGTCCGCATATGTGCATGGAAAAATGGGTACAAATGGCCCGATCGCAAAAATTTGACTTTAACCTCTTAATATTTGCGAGATTAATATATTAACGCCTTCATATATTAGAAATTAAAAATTAACATATTGACTTTAATCTAGGTCACCGGGGACACTGCAAGGTCTAAAACCTTGCAAACTACCAAAGTAGTCGTGGTACAAGGGATCACACCACGTGCCGTGATACATTACAATTTCCAGAGCTTGTGATGCAGCAACACAGCACCTAGTGTAGGGGAGTAGACCCCTTGTCTTGATACTTCACAGGGTCTAGACCATGTAATATGTCAGTGCAGCCCTTGTGTAGGGGATTAGACCCCCTGCGTTGATACATTGCAGGGTCTATACCCTGCAATGTATCAAAGCAGCCCTAGTACATGCGATTAGACCTTGTGCTTTGATATGTGGCAAGGTCTCGACGCTCCAATATATGAGCGGGGCACTTGTATAGGGGAGTACACCTGTGCATCTATACATTGTAGGGTCTATACTATGCAATATATCAATGTAGGCTTGGAATAGATGATTAGACCCACTGTGTTGATACATTTTAGGGTCTAGACCCTTCCATACAGGAATGCAGCCCTTGTCTATGGGCGTAGACCCCTTGTGTTGATAGATTGCAGGGTTTGGACCTTGTAATATATCAACACAACTGTTGTGCAGGGGAGTAGACGGTGTGTGTTGATACGGTGCAGGCTCTAGACCGTGCAGCGTATCAATGCACTGGGTCCAGTGCCCTGTACAAGGGCTACACTCATACATTGCAGGCGTGCAATGTATCAATGCAGCGGGTGGAATCCTTTGTACTATATATATATATATATATATATATATATATAGGGTCGTAGTTGATACATTGCAAATTCTAAACCGTGCAATGTATCAACGCAAGGGGTTACTCCATTGTCTGAGGGCTTTTTCTCATTTATTTCAGATTCTAGGCCGAGCAATGTATCAACACACAGAGTCTAATCGCCTGTATGTGGGGTATGTCAATTTTTTGCGGGATATGCACACTGCAATGTATCAACGCACGGGGTTTCCTGCCCTATACCAAAGGTGCATGTATGTGCTGGGGGATATGCACCGTGCAATGTATCAATGCACGTGGTCTACGCCCCTATACAGCGATGCGTTGAGATATTGCAAGGTCTAGCAACGCACGGGATCTAATCCCCTTTCTCAGTGCTGCACTAATATATTGCAGGGTCTAGCCCTTGCTATGTATGAACAAAGAGGGTTTACTCCCTTGTAGAAGGGTTGTGTTCATATAGCGCATGGTCTAGACCCTGCAATGTATCAACCCAAGAGGTCTAATCCACTATACAAGGGCTACGTTGATATATAGTATAGGGTCTAGACCTTGCCATGTATCAACGCAGGGGGTCTGATACATTGTAGGATCCAGACCTTGCAATATATCAACGTAGCCTTTGTGCAGGGCAGTACACCCCCTGTGTTGATACATTGCAAGGTCTAAAACCTTGCAAAATACCAACGTAGTCCTGGTACAAGGGATGATACCGCCTGCGGTGATACATTACAAGTTCTAGAGCTTGTGATGCAGCAACACAATACCTGGTGTAGGGGAGTAGACCACCTGTCTTGATACCTCGTAAGGTCTAGACCATGTAATATGTCAATGCCACCGTTGTGCAGGGGAGTAGACCCCATGTGTTGATACATTGCACGGTCTATACCCTGCAATGTATCAACGCAGCCCTAGTACATGAGATTAGACCCTGTGCTTTTTCACATTGCAGTGTTTGCACTCTCCAATATATCAACACGGCACTTCTACAGGGGAGCAAACCCGTGCATTGATACATTGTAGGGCCTATACCATGCAATATATCAACGTAGCCTTGGTATAGGGGATTAGACCCCCTTTGTTGATACATTGCAGGGTTTAGACCCTGCCACATATGAATACAGCCCCTATATATGGCCGCACATCCCCTGTGTTGATACATTGCAGGGTCTGGACCTTGTAACATGTCAACACAGCCCTTGTGTAGGGGAGTAGAACGCCTGTTTTGGTACATTGCAGGGTCTAGACCGTGCAACATATGAATGCAATGGGTCTAGTGGGTCTACTGCCTTGTACAAGGGCTGCACTCATGCATTGGAGGCGTGTAATGTATCAATGCAGCAGGTGGAATCCTTTGTACTAGGGTCGAAGTTGATACATTGCACATTTTAAAGCGTGCAATGTATCAACACATGGGGTTACTCCATTGTCCAAGGGTTACTGTCGTTTCTTGCCGGGTCTAGGCCCAGCAATGTATCAACGCACAAGTTCTAATCCCCTATACGTCGGCTGTGTCAATATTTTGCGAGATGTGCACCCTGCAATGCATCAACACACGGGGTCTACGCCCCTATACAACGCGTGCGTTGAGATATTGCAAGGTCTAGATTGTACAATGTATGAACGCACGATATCTAATCCCTTTTCTGAGTGCTGTACTGATATATTGCAAGGTCTAGACCTTACGAAGAGGGTTTCCTCCCTTGTAGAAGGGCCGTGTTGATATAGTGCAGGGTCTACAACCCGCAATGTATCAACACAAGGATCTGTTCCACTGTACAAGGGTTAAGTTGACATGTACTAGGCTCTAGACCTTGCCATTTATCAACGCAGGGGGTCTCATGCATTGTAGGGTGTGGACCTTGCAATATATCAACGTAGCCTTTGTGCAGGGCAGTACAACCCCTGTGTTGATACATTGCAAGGTCTAAACCCTTGCAAAATACCAACGTAGTCATGGTACAAGGGATCAGACCGCCTGCGGTGATACATTACAAATTCTAGAGCTTGTGATCTAGCAACATAGCACCTGGTGTAGGGGAGTAGACCCCCTGCCTTGATACCTCGCAGGGTCTAGGCCGTGTAATATGTCAATGCAGCCCTTGTACAGGAGAGTTGAATTCCCGCATTGATACATTGTTGGGTCTATACCATGCAATGTATCAACGAAGCCCTAGTACATGGGATTAAGCCCCCTGCGTTGATACATTGCAGGGTCTAGAGGCTGCCATATATGAATGCAGCCCTTGTATATGGGCATAGGCCCCCTGTGTGGATGCATTGCAAGGTCTCCACCTGGTAATGTATCAACACAGCCCTTGTGTCGGGGAGTAGACCCCCCGCTTTGATACATTGCAGGGTCTATACCCTTCAATATATGAACACAGCCCTTGTACATGGGATTGGGCCCCTTGCGTTAATACATTACAGGGTCTAGACCCTCCAATATATGAACACTGCACTTTTATAGGGGAGTAGACCCGGTGCATTGATACATTGTAGGGTGTGGACCGGGCAATATATCAACGTAGCCTTGGTATAAGGCATTAGACCCCCTGTGTTGATACATTGCAGGGGCTAGGCCCTGCCATATATGAATGCAGCCCTTGTAAAGGGGTGTACACCCCTTGCCTTGATACATAGCAAGGTCTAGACCTTGTAATATATCAACACAGCCCTTGTGCATGGGGTAGACCGCCTGTGTTGTTATGTTGCAAGGTCTAGACCGTGCAATATATCAACACAGCCCTTGTACATGGGATTAGACCCCTTGTGTTGATACATGGCAGGGTCTAGACCCTCCAATATATATGAATACGGCTTTGGTGCAGTGGAGTAAACCCTGTGCATTGATACATTGCAGCGCCTAGACCATGCAATATGTCAACGTAGCCTTGGTGTAGGGGATTAGGACCCCACGTGTTGATACGTTGCAAGGTCTAGACTCAGAGGCCCTGCCATATTTTGAATGTAGCCCTTGTACATGGGATTTGACCCCCTGCGTTGATACATATGCAGAGTTTAGGCCCTCCAATGTATGAACACAGCACTTGTACATTGGCTTAGACCCTTGCATTGATACATTTCAGGTCCTAGACCATGCAATATATCAACGTAGCCGTGGAACAGGGCATTAGACCCCCTGCGTTGATACATTGCAGGGTCTAGACCCTGCCATGTATGAATGCAGCCCTTGTAAAGGAGCGTAGGCCCCCACTGCCTTGATACATTGCAAGGTTTAGACCTTGCAATATATCAACACAGACTGTGTTCATATATGGCAGGCTCTTGACCCTGGAATGTATCAACGCAGGGGTCCAATACCCTATTGCAGGGTTGCGTTGATACATTGCAGGGTCTAGACCCTGCAATGTATCAATGCACGGGGGTCTAATCCCATGTACAGGGGCTGCGCTGATACATTGCAGGGTCTAGACCGTGCGATGTAGAAGCAAGGTGCTCTACTCCCCTGTACAAAGACGGGCTAATATATCGCAGGGTGTACACTGTGCAATGTATCAACACACGGGGTCTACCCCCGTGTAAAAAGGCTACTTTGACATATTGCACAGTCTAGACCCTAAGCTAGAGGAGTATCTTCGCCGCACGTGCGCCCTGCACGCGCTACTTTTCCAACGTGTTTAATCGTAAGGGGGTAGCTTTGACACATCTCCCAAGATGCCGCCGAGGCAGAGATAACCCTTGGGTACCAAGGGGTCTAGTCCGCATAGGTCCCTATAGGTCCAACGCAAGGGGTCTGCTCCCCTGCACAAGGGCTGTGTTGATATATTACAAGGTCTAGACCCTGCAATGTATCAACACAGGGATCTATGCCCATAGACAAGGGCTGCATTCATGTATGGCAGGGTCTAAACCGTTCAATGTATCAATGCAGGGGGTTCAATCCCCTATACCACGCCTACGTTGATAGATTGCATGGTCCAGACCCTACAATGTATCAATGCAGGGGTCTACTCCCCTGTACAAGTGCTGTGTTCATATATTGGAGGGTCTAGGCCCTGCCATGTATCGACACAAGGGGTCTAATCCCATGTACAAGGGCTGCGTTGATACATTGCAAGGTATAGACCCTACAATGTATCAAAGCGGGGGGTCTACTCCCGTGCACAAGGGCTGTGTTGATATATTACACGGTCTAGACCCTGCAATGTATCAACGCAGGGGGTCTACGCCCACAGACAAGGGCTGCATTCATATATGGCAGCCTCTAGACCCTGCAGTGTATGACACCATAGGGTTTACCGCCATGTACAAGGGTTGTTGTGACATATTGCACCGTATGGACCCTGCAATGTATCAACACAGGGGGTTTACTCCCTTACACAAGGGCAGCGTTGATGTGTTGCAAGGTCTAGACTCTGCAAGCTACCAACGCAGGGGGTCTAGGTCCATATACAAGGGTTGCATTGATATATGGCAGGGTATAGACCCTGCAATGTATCAACGTGGGGGGTCTAATCCCATGTACAAGGGGTGCGTTGATATATTGCAGGGTATAGACGTTGCAACCATCAACACAGGGGGTCTACTTCCCTCTTCAAGTGTTGCGTTGATACACTCTAGGGTCTACACCATGCAATGTATCAGGGCACGGGGTCTTCTCTCCTATACAAGGGCTGTGTTCATATATGGTAGGGTCTTGACCCTGGAATGTTGAAGCAAGGTGCTCCACTTCCTTGTCCGAAGACGGGCTAATATATGGCAGGGTCTACACATTGGAATTCATCAACACACGGGCTCTACTCCTGTGTAAAAAGGGTACTTTGACATATTGCATGGTTTAGACCCTACAATGGATGAGTATGTGCGCCGCACGCGCGCCGCGTGCGCGCTACTTTTCCAACGTGTTTAATTGTAAGGGGGTAGCCTTGACACATCTCCCAAAATGCCCCCTAGGTAGAGATAACCCTTGGGTACAACACGCCGGGCTGAGCTTGGAGGGCGGGATCTTCAAACAGCAACAAACCACATTGGTATGGCACCTCGTCTTGCGCGATCTCGCGCTCAAAGCATGGGCAGTTTGATGGAACAATTTAGTGCAGTACTTGAACTCAAGAGCATTAGCCGTGCGCGCGCCGCGCCAAGTGCTCCCCCAATGTATCAAGACAAGGGTCCTAGTCCCCATAGGTTCCTATAGGTCCAATGCAAGGGGTCTGCTCCCTTGCAGAAGGGCTGCGTTGATATATTCTAAGGTCCAAAATCTTCAATCTATCAACACAGGGGGTGTACACCCCTTTACAAGGGCTGCGTTCATATATGGAAGGGTCTAGACCCTGCAATGTATCAACGCAGGGGGTCTAATGCCTTATACCAAGGCTACGTTGATATATTGCATGGTCTAAACCTTGCAATGTATCAATGCACGGGGTCTACTCCCCTATAAAAGTGCGATTTTCATATATTGGAGGGCCTAGACCCTACAATGTTTCAACGCAGGGGGTTTACGCCCCCTTACAAGGGCTGCATTCATATATGGCACGGTCTAGACCCTGCAACGTATCAATGCGGGGGGTCTAATCCCCTATACCAGGGCTATGTTGATATGTTGCATGGTCTAGGCCCCGCAATGTATCAATGCACGGGGTCTACTCCCGTGCACAAGGGCTCTGTTGATATACTACAAGGTCTAGACCCTGCAATGTATCAACGCAGGGGGACTACGCCCCTTTACAAAGGCTACATTCATATATTGAAGGGTCTAGACCGTGCAATGTATCAACGAAGCGGTCCCAATCCTTTATATCAGGGCTACGTTGATATATTCCATGGTCTAGACCCTACAATGTATCAATGCACGGGTCTACTGCCCTGTACAAGTGCCGTCTTCATATATTGGAGGGTCTAGACCTTGCAATGTATCAAAGCACAGGGTCTTTATCATCCCATGTACAAGGGCTGCGTTGATACATTGCAGGGTATAGACCCTGCAATGTATCAATGCCGGGGGTGTACTCCCCTCTACAAGGCTTGTGTTGATAAATTGCAAGGTCTACACCCTGCAATGTATCAACGCGCGGGGTCCTAATGCCCTATACCACGCCTACGTTGATAGATTGCATGGTCTAGACCCTACAACGTATTAATGCAGGGGTCTACTCCCCTGTACAAGTGCCGTGCCCATATATCGGAGGGTCGAGACCTTGCAATGTATTAAAGCATAGGGTCTAATCCCATGTACAAGGGCTGCGTTGATACATTGCAAGGTCTAGACCCTGCAATGTATCAATGCAGGGTGTCTACGCCCCTTTACAAGAGCTGCATTCATATATGGCAGGGTCTAGACCCTACAATGTATCAACGTGGGGGGTGTACTCCCCTGTACAAGTGCCGTTCTCATATATTGCAGGGTCCAGACCCTACAACGTATGAACACAGGGGGTCTAATCCCATGTTTCAGTGATATGTTGACATATTGGTGGGTATAGACCTGCAATGTATCAACGCAACAGGTCTACTCCCTTGCACAAGGGCTATGTCGATATATCGCAGGGTGTAATCCTACAATGTATCAACGAAGGGGTCCCAGTCCCCTATACCAGGGTGACGTCAATGTATTGCATGGTCTAGATCCTACGATGTATCAATGCACCGGGGTCCACTCCCTTGTACAAGTACCGTGTTCAAATATTGGTGGGTCGAGACCCTGCAATGTATCAACACAAGGGGTGTAATCCCATGTACAAGGGCTGCATTGATAAATTGTAGGGTATGGACCCTGCAATGTATCAATGCGGGGGGTCTCCACTCCAGAAGGCTGTGTTCATATATTGCAAGGTCTAGACCTTGCAATGTATCAACATAGGGGGTCTACGCCCCTTTACAAGGGCTGCATTCATATATGGCAGGGTCCAGACCCTGCAATATATCAACGCGGGTGTTCTAAACTCCATGTACAAGGGCTACATTGATATATTGCATGGTCTACACCCTACAATGTATCAATGCAGGGGTCTAAGCCCATGTCCCGGCAATATATCAACGCATCCCTTGTGCATGGGATTAGAGGCTGTTCTTTGATGCATTGCACGCTCCACCCTCCAACATATGAACACGGGACTTGTATAGGGGAGTAGACCCCGTGCGCTGATACCTTGCAGGGTCTAGACCCTGCAATGTACCAACGCAACACTTGTACAGCGGACCCCCTGCATTGGGCCTATATCGACCTATGAGGACTGGACCCCTTGTATGGATGCATTCAACACAAGGGGTCTAATCCCCTATACAAGGGCCGCGCTAATGTATTTCAGGGTCTAGACCCTTCAATGTCAGGGCAGTTGCTCTAATCCCTTGTACAAAACGGGTTGATGTATTGCAGGGTGTACACCCTGCGATGTATCAACGCAAGGGGTCTCCTCGTCAGTACCAAGGCTACTTTGACATATTGCAGGGTCTAGAACGTACAATATATTGCAGGGTCTAGACCTTGCGATATATCAACACAGCTATTGTACACAAGAGTACACCACTTGCGTTGGACCTATGGGGACCTATGAGCACCTATACGGACCTATAGGGGTCTACACGGACCTATGGGGACCTAGGGGGATCTATGGGGACCAATGGAGAGTTATGGAGACCTATTTCCGGGGACCAAGGATACCTATGGGGACGTACGGGGACCTATAACCTTTGGGGGCCTATACGGGAGCTGTTGGGGCCTAAGGGATGTATGGGGACCTATAGGGACCCATGCGGGCGTATGGGGACATATGTAGACCTATGGGTACCTCTGGGGACGAATGGGGACCAATTTGGACCTGTAGGGTCCTTTGGGGACCTATAGGGACATATGGGGACCTATGGGGACCTATGGGTACCTATGGGGACCAATCGAGACCTATGAGGACCTATGGGGGTTTCCCGGGACCTAGGGATACCTATGGGGTCGTACGGGGACCTATAGCCACCTGTAGGGATCTATGGAGACCTATGGAGACCTACAGAGATCTATAGGGACCTATGGGAACTTCTTTTTTTCCTAGTTTGCTGTTTTTCCACTTATCACCTATGCTTTGCCAAGTTGCATCATACACCACAACATACGAACACCGCCTTGCGAACAGAACCTACCACCTCGGACATCAGGCATGAGACCTTATACGCATACCTGGAACGGCCCTCGACCTCAGCTGATGCCACGTCTAGGAACCTAGACAATGCCTGCAACTGGGGGATGCCATGGGCAGTGTTGCATTGATCAAGTGCGGGCATTGCTGTCATCATCTTCGTGTCCAATGAGTGGGGCGCAGCCCATGGCAATTGCCAAGCTTAGAAGTCCATCCTCAAGGACTGGGGTGCGCTTGAATGGCAGCTGCAGAGCTCAAGCCTCCACCCTGGCACCTTTCTTGGATCACACGTGTTGACGCTGTGGTGGTGCATACCAGCATGTAGTGTTTCCGGTGCCGTGTAGGCTTAAGATTAGGGTTGGGGTTCATGTTAGGGTTAGGGTTGCATGGGCGGCGCCCATGTGTGTGTGCGCCCATGTGTGTTTGTTGGTGGTCATTGGGGACAGGTTGTACATTTCACCTTTTCGGCGCTTGGGTTGCCCTTCCCTCCCTCACGGTGTGACCTCCACAAAGCTCGGTCCACGGCATTCTCGGCTACTTGCTTTGTGCTTTGTGTGTCATTCTCACTTTTGCAAAAGGAAAGAAATGCCAATCACACCAAGAAGGCCAAGGCGCGGGTGTGCAGACACCTGCAGACGTTTGCAGACCACATCAACGTACTAAGGTAGTGCACTTTGCGTTCCCATCAAGCCAAACGGCAAATGGTTGGTACCCCCAGACCCCCCCCCCCCCCAAGTTCCTCAATCCACCCGTTCACTTGGTTGGGCGGCGGTGCTCTGCACTGCAGACCGCACAGCTTCTTTTGCAGGACGAAAGGAGGTGACCGGCGTCCCCAACCGTTGACACAAAATGGGTAGTAGGGGCTATTAGGGAAGATGGCCGCGTTGCGCACGTGTACCACACAGACACGCGTGTGTGCCTACTAACGCGCGCATGTGTGGATTCGGCGCTCATGGTGGTGGACGTGCGTGTAGACACAGACGCGCGTACGCGTTGGGGCTGTTGGGAGCACCCTGCTAGGGCTTGACAGCTGGGACCACTAGGGGTGAATAGTTGGAGGCAAGGACTGCGAAACACATTGATACGCCAAGCTCAAGGGATTGGGCACCTTGTGGGCTATCCCTTGAAGGGCGAATCCATTGCAGGTCGAATAGTCGATTTTTTCAATAGGGTATCGGGCGGAGGCAGTATTGGGGTTCTACTGCTTCTTGCCGAGGAAGTAACGCTCCTCCTCCTAAACCACAATACAAGGGTGTGATTCCCTACCACGCTATGCATGTTGAGCTGTGGCCTTAGCGTCTTGAAAAGAGCGATGGTGTCAACAGATCAACATGCATCTTGAGAAACATAGGCGTTGGGGGGGGATACACCATTACAAGAAAACTGTTATTTCCGTTGCATTTTTTGCCGCATTTTTACGCAGTTTTTGCAAATGCCGGTGACTGCATACCCCCCCCCCCCCCCCCCGACCAGGGCACAGAATTTGGCGCCCCCATTTCCTAGCAGTTTGCCCCTTTTGTGGAGAATGGTAAAAGGGGATGTTGCTCCTTGGCGTTGTGTATTTTCAATGCTCAAAACGAAACAGTGAATTCAAAAATGCCCCCCAAACCCAAAAACATTTGCCCCCCCCCCACCCCTCTGAGTTACCAACCCAGCATCAGTGGGGGTTGGGGTTGGGGGTGGGGTCGGAACCCCCCCCCCCCCATTCACCCCAGACCCTGCCCCAATCTTATGATTGGGTAAAATTCTCCTCCACGGACACACTACCCTCTCCATGCACTGTGTGTCCTCCTCATGCCCCCGGCTACCACATCCCCTCGCCCTGCGCGCACTGCCCACTGCATCCCCCTTCCACAGGTGATGCCCGGCGTTCTGACAGAGCACGGCAAGACCAAGAACCCCTACCCCAACGTGGACTCCCACTCTGGCGTGCTCCTGTGGCACTATGGCTTCACCCAGTACGACTACTACACGGTCCTCTTCGGCGTGTCCCGCGCCATGGGGGCCCTGTCACAGCTGTTCTGGGACCGGGCGCTGGGCCTGCCCCTGGAGCGCCCCAAGTCCCTGACCCCCGAGTGGATTGAGAACTTCGCCAAGAATGCCAAGAAGTAGACAGGTACCACGATGTACTCCGCTGCCAACAGCCCCACGGCGTTTCCCCCAGGGGTAAGGACTGCGCTTTGGGCAGCAGCAAGGCAAGAAGTCTGGTTTCAGCGTTCTTGGAGGAGTGTGTTTGTCTTCCATTGGCTTTGCCTGAGATTGCCTCAGCCTAGGGCTTTCAGTGGCCTGGGGCTGGTCGCAAGGAGGCAGGCTGAGCCCTTGCGTTTTCTGTGGGACCGCTACCCACTTTGGTTTGTGGGCTTCTTTATGGTGAATGGAAATGTGACACACCCGCGCGCGCACACACACAGCCTGATCAAGCAGAAGACAGCAAGGGTTGTACAGCGCTTGACTGTCAGCATTATTGAATGTGACCCCTAACTTATTGCCGTAAAAGAGTCTCTGCATACACACACACACACACACAGGGCATGCTGCTGGACAAGAGTGCGGATGTATCACGCACCCTGTTTCCACAGGGTCATGGAAGAGCATCCATTGAAGCCACCTGATCTCACTTTTCTTATCAGGTTCTGACTTTGTGGAAGAGTAGGGCACAGCACATATACCCGGCCCTGCCCCCGTGCCAGGCTAATATGGTGCCTCAGCTCACGGCCACACATAGGGCTCCCTTGTTAATAATACATAGTGCACAGCATCACGGCTCAGGTGACCTGCCTGTACTGTGCAGGCCCACCTGAGACTGAGGCGCACTTGCTCTGGGACTGCCCACGCTGGCAGGCATAGTGGGCCTGATGGCTGCCATTGGTGCTGGGCGGAAGCGGCCCCGCTGCCAGCGTAGGCACTGCCACCCGCATGGCCGCCGTTGACCGGAGCATGGGGCTTTTGCCGGCTGCTCATGTCAACCTGCCGGAGCCGGCTGATGTACCGCCTGTACAGCATGTACCCAGCTGTACAGCATGTACCCAGCGGTGATCTTGGTGAGCGTTGGGGCAGACGTGGCTTCCGGGCCAGGGGCACGTCACGATGTTGAGCTAGCTGTGGCTTTTGAGGCACACGTGGGCACGGCACTCCCATCGCCTGAGGACCACCGGTTGCAGTAGTCCCCCCACGCACGAGGCGACAGGTGTTGAAGCAAGCTTTGGACCGGCAGTCCCGCGTTTAGACGGCGACCTCCTCCAGGGGAAGGAGGCATGGATGGCAAAACCCTTTTCGCTCCTGCAGGGGTTGGTGTGTGGGGTGCACTGAGCGCCCGTGCTTTGCGCACCCGGTGGTGGTTCTCATTATGATGCTAGGTTGTGTCGACCCCAACCCCCCCATCGCGTGACTCGGGGGAGGCGGCACACAACGTAACGCGCTCCAAGATGCTAGTGAGGGATGGGTTGCACCCCCCCACCCCCTGTTCACGGGCCATCGCCATGGTTGGGACGCATAGCGGGGAGCCCACCGGATACCTTGTTGATTGGGCTCCACGACCCCCACCCCCAGCCCCCCTCCACACCGGTTTGCAGACACATTTTGTCGGAATTTATGGCGGGCTTCTTGTGATGGGGGACCCCTCCACCACCTCCTCCACAGTGGATGTTCTTTGACTCTTCACGCCTTTTTGACGTGCGTGCATGGGTGCTCTCCACCAGCACTTGTGGTCGCACGAGCGACATCAATCTCGGGCGGGAATATGGCCGCCAAAAACTGGCAAGCAATTACCGAGTCAGTATGCGACTGCACCCCATCACAAAGTTTAAGGACACGGATGGGTCTCGACGGATCTCTGTTTTGGGATTGGAGGATGCTAAGTGGATTTTTCAGAGGAAATCGTTCATTAAGCTACGAAAGCTGATTGTTGTCTCTACTAATGTGCTCAAGACTCTCACCGCGCCGCAAGTGGACAAATTGTGCTTGTTGACGTCGTCTCTGGGATTTGTGTTCGTCCTAGTTGATGAAGATGTGCGGAAGGCGCTGTTACCAGAAGGCAATGGCCGGGATGTCTACCCACGGGTACAAGTTAACGGGAGGGCTGTGTGTGTAGCGCGTGCGCCGTGTGTTAGTGTGTGGTTATCGGCGGAAAGACGGGGAGCCGGGGAAACCTGGATGTCACCCTCCTGGCGACAATTGTCATCCTAGAAGTTCCCGCTGTAGTCCCTCTCTCTTTGCCCGCTGGTGTAGGCGTAGCTTCTACAATACCCACGCCATCGTGCTGCCTGGGCCTAGGCGGGCTTTCAGCAACGTGGCACGTGTCTTGGCGTGGGCGTACCAGACTCTGATGGACTCCTCGATTACGTGACGTATGACCTCCGTTCCTAGCGTGTGGGGCCCTGAGCACTCTATGTGGGCTCGCCGCATGGAGGGGGTACGCAAGGCCGCCGCCCACTGCTCCAGTACGGTCGGCTCCCACAATTGGTGGCGCACCGAGGTAGCCCGTTTCCCCACCTAGTGGTCGAGCCACTCCGCGAGCCGCTGGCGAGATGGTCCCCACTCATGGGACTGGGCCGAGCAGGCCGAGTGGGGCTGCGCTCCACAGAGGAGGCACGTGGTGTCCAGCACTGTGTCCCGCTGGGAAGTCCAGTGCGCCAGGACAATCATCGTGGAGATGTTGTCCATGCGGTGCGCCATGATGTGGTGCTGCTGGTCGCCATCGAACCAGTGGAGGGGGGGTCCACTCCCCGATGTGCAGTTTGCCCCCCATCGGGCCTCATAGCCGGCCCGCGCTGGTATGGAGGCCCGATCTTGTAACCAGTCGCGCACCGCCGTCGGGGAGAGCTGGCACTGGTCGCGGTAGCTTATCGGGGGGAGGAAAGAGAAGGGGCGCCGGAGGAGCCACGTCAGGTCTACCTCTGGCGGCTCCTACGTCGCTGCATCAACATGGACGTTCAGGTCCGTTATCCAGTGCGACGGCGTGGTAACCATGTTGATGGCTGAGGTTGGGGAGAGGTGTTGGCCTCCCAGGACAGTGGCGTACAGGTGGTGTATACCATCTCCACAATGGCCTCCTTCTTGATACGTTCAGAGGGACCCCACCGCCGCCTTTGAGTCTGGCACGAGCCAAAATACCCTTGGTGGTTGCGCCAGCCTGCGGACGTACAAGAGGAGTATCATGGCCTCCCCCTCTTGGGAGGTGCCTACCCCGGAGGCCACGTGGGTCCGGTAGGCCTCAGGCCCGCTGAGGGCGACCCCTGCCATAGCCACGCCTGCCTGCGTGGTTCCGGCATCCACTGCGGCCACGGTGCCGCGGAGAGTCGCCAGCGCCGGCAGGTCATGGAACCAAATGCCCGGCTGGACCTCGGGGGCCAGCACCTGCGGGGGTTGGTAGCCCGGCCGTGCGGCGCCAGGAGAGCGAGGTCCCCATGGTTTTCACGGAGGTGGGTTCGCAGGGCAGAGCCGAGCTCTGCCGGTGCTGTTCCCGCCGTACCGAGCGAGTAGTAGAGGGGCCCCTTATTTGGGTGCCCTGGGCACTTGTGCGCCACACACCTGTGGGGTACTTGAACTTTGCCAGCGCGGCCGGGGCAATGGCTATCCACGGCCACGGCGGCAGTGTTGTGGTGACAGTGACCAGGGGGGCCGGCGATGCCTGGCCCACTGCTAGTAGGCGTCTGTTGGAGGCTCGGACATCCACACGATGGTAGGTGCCCATACCCATGCGCTCTGTAGCTGGCCCAGGGACACATGGTGATGGTCATCCCATAGTTGGGCATGTAGGGGTGCGTTGACCTGCACTTGGACGCCCAGAAGGGCCACCACGATGCGGTGTAATCGGGTGTCGCTCGGCAGCGTGTTTGGGGGCTCGCAGCACACCTGCAGCCCGGCGCCTAGTCTTTGGCCTCCACGTCCTTCATGGCAGTTGTCACCTTGATCGGATAGCCCCCGTGGTATACGGTCTCTATCCAGGTGGTCTTGGCCACCAGGCCTCCAATGACCACTTCCGCCCGGTATGCGGGCACGGCGCCCGGGATCCAGTCCTTAGGCGCAGTCTGCCACCGCGGCGGGGGCATCCGCAGTAGGGGCGCTCGGACAGTGCCATGGCGGGCCAGCCATGCCCGAAGCCTGGGGATACCCTTGCGGGCTGGCGTCCGCTCCTTAAGGGTTCGTTCCCCTTTGATGCGGTGGTCTTCTGTGTACAGGTGTCCCAGCTGGTGGTATCCCAGAGCCTGCACCGTTTTGTAGACGGTCGGGGGGATGACCACCTGCAGGACATCGCCGCACTGGGTTCGGTACACCCCCACCTGGGGGGCGGGCCCCGCCGCCGCCCCTACCTAAGAACCACCCGGGCCCTGCACTAGGATGGGGTCGTCCCTAAGCAGGGATTCGGCATCCACATGGGCATGGACACTTCATCCACTACCTCCTGCTGCGTAGCGATGAGGTGAGGGCACCTCGGGTGGTGGGTGTACTGCCCGGGGGTGAGTACCGCCGGGCACCCTCCTTTGAGCGCTTGGTGTGCCTGGACGGTGTAGGTTTGGGACTGCCGAAAGTCCTCCTTAGCCCAGGCCCCCTGCCGGACCCATTCCCGGGTGACCGCAGTGTGCCAGGTTTGTGAGGACCCGGTCAAACCTTGGCAACCATGCTCCCAGGGCTCCGAGAGTGGTTCGGTGTGCGCATGGCGGGAGATTCCTGCCATGTGTTTGTATGCCCGCACCATCACGGCGTCGTTTGCTGCGTGCACGTGGGCCGTGGGGCGGTACACACTGGCCAGGAGCGCCATCATGGCCGCGTCCAGGGAGAGTCGCTGGGGGCAGAGTTGCCTCCAGACCGACGCCCTGACCTCCAGTAGGTTAAGGGGGGCCGTGGGTGTTCCCCAGCGTTGTGTATAGTAACCAAATGGGCTCTCAGATTTCAGACTTTAGCCCTTTATGGACCATCACCCCCCCCCCCCCCTCCCCCACCCCCACCCCAACACCCTTTTTATTCCCCCCCCCCGTGTCCCCCCCTAATATCAGACTTGTCCCATTGTCACCAACCAATTGCCACCGCACCCTGGAGGTGTAGAACTGGGTAGTGGTCTAGACCCTAGCGTCTACAACCCCCCCCCCCCTCCCTCAATCCACCCCCCCGCCATGCCCCTGCCCATGCCCATGCCCATGCCCCTGCCCTTGCCCATGCCCATGCCCATGCACATACACCTACACAGTAGAGCACTACGAAGCACAACACAACACATCAGTGCACGTCACAACATAACACAGCACAGCACAGCCCCCGGGGCTGCCCGGTAGCGCCTCTCCCCTCGCCTTGAAGAGTTGCACGATGCGAGTCCAATGTCACCCTTCCCTGTATACCCACCTGTCCGAAAACGGAGATGCAGCTGCCAGCCTGGCAGTGGTTCCTGCCCAGCCAAACGCCCATCCACGATTTATACCCTTCTCAGAGGACGCCTCTCAGTAGGTTGCCAATACCAAGCTGCAAGCAAGCAAGACAAATTAGGGACTCCCCCCATTCTCTTATAGAACGTAAGGAGGAGCCCCAAGAGGGAAGCAAGGTTGTACTGTGTGCACAACGCGCGGCCTACCCTTTAATGCATACGTGTATCAATAAACACAAGCCTATGAGATTCATAGGGGGCGACCTATAAAATTGAATGGGGGGGGGGGCTATGAAATTGATAGGAGGGAGCTATGAAATCGATGGGGGGGGGCATGAAATTGATAGGGGGGGGGACCAATGAACTTGATAGGAGAGCTGGCTATGAACTTGATGGGGGGGGGGGCTATGAAATCGATGGGTGGGGGGCTATGAAATTGCTAGGGCGGGGGGCTATGAAAGTCATAGAGGGGGGGCTTACGAAATTGATGGGGGGGGGCTAAAAAATTGATGGGGAGGGACTTTAAAATTGATACAGGGGGCTATGAAATTGATTGGGGGGGTTTCTGAAATTGATAGGAGGGGGCTATAAAATTGATGGGGGACCTACAGGGACGTACACCACAACACTGCACAGCATAGCATGGCACACCTGCAAGTTGTGAAATGATCTTTTTGATTGTTGTCATTTTTATTGTATGAAAAGCGACACCTATGAGATAAAGAAAAGAACACCCTCCCACACCCCTGATTGAACCCCCCCCCCCCAAAAGCAGTTTCTCAAGCCCCCCCCCCCCCCCCCGCTGAAAAGCGTGTAAAGAAAGGAAAGGCAGCCCCCCCAACCAAGGCTTGAAGCAAGGGCACCCCCACAGTGCCTATGCCTATTGGGGTGCAGCCAAGGAAGGATGGCCTAGGAACCCCCCCGTTCCTAGGGGTTTTCTACTCCTACACGTTAAGACGGCACCCGAAGCTTTTGAACACAAACACCGCGCCTTCAAAGCGCCTGCGTTGGGGGACATTGGGTCCCGGGTTGGTGATGCCCAATTTTGGGGTGTTTTTGGGAACCCCGTTTTGGGCAGGAACCCCCCTAGGAACCCCCCTTCCTGGCTCGGAACCCCCCTTCCTAGCCAGGAAGGGGGTTTCCTAGGGGGGTTCCTAGGCAGGAACCCCCCCGTTCCTGGGCAGGAACCCCCCTTCCTAGACCCTTCCTATGACCATCGTGTCCCGAGGCAATAGCACACAAATCCGTTCGCCGGGGTTTGAATCGCATTGTGCCACCGCATTGATGTTGTAACTAGTCCACATGCCGCTTGCGTCGCTTGGCAACGGCCGCACCGCGGCCTTGCTGCGCCTCGTACAATTGCAAACCGACACTCAACGCGTCGGTGTGCACCACATGCCTCATTCGGAGGCGTGTGATGCGGGGTCGCCGAAGACACCAACCGCGCATTGAGTTTTTGAGATGCCGCTTGAACGGTTGGTTTCTGTATTCTGTCGGAATACTGCGAAAAACGTACAAACTCCCAAAGCGACGCGCAAAATGTGCGATGTGAACACATGCCCAATGTACCCAAGGGGTCACACCCCATTGCAATTTACCCCAACGCTCCCCTAAACGGTCACTTGCAGACTCCAATTCCTTGAGTTCGGCCTGTGTTAGCCAATCCCTTTTGCGCCAGAGCGCGTGCATTCGATGCATTGATAATAACACATGCTTCATCAATAGGAAAAATTTAATGCTACCAAAGGCCACGTCAGGTAGGTTGTCCCGCAATACGGCCACAACTCGGCCATGTAATGCACTGTCTGCAAAAAACATTTTGCCACCTGTTATATCACATTTTCCGGCCTTGGTTGGCCGGGGAGCCAACCGCTCAGCATGCGGAACATTTTTCACCTCATCCAAAAGCTTGTGAAGCTCCAAAACCAAAGCTTTCCCTGCCTCCCTTGCAGCACGGGCAACGTCGGGTGCACCATTTTCAATCAAATCTTTCAATGTTTCATTGACTCGCTTAACAATGGCGTTCGCAATACGACACGAGCCATGCTCCACGTTACCAACGCGGTTGCATGGTCCAATTGCCCTCAAAAATGAGCCCCACCTGCATTGGGCCGGTACAGAATTGGCACGTGCCAAGGAATCAATGCAATGGCAGCCTACCCAACATTTCCCCTTGTGATAATTGGCCGAAAACATGGCCTTGCCATCACCTGTCAAGGCACATACACTGGGGATGCAATTCCCCAAGTGCCAAACATCCACAGTGGACAAAACATCCAAAACATCCTGATTAAGGTTTGCCTTAGTGTCAATGGCCCGGAGACAGTGCGTGTCATCCGGTCCGTCAAGCGCCCACCACGTCGCCCAGCGTCGCACGTCGCCTGCAGCTGCTACACCCTCTGACCAAACGGTCACGTGGATGTCGCACTTGGTGGCCGAGGTCTGCCACAGTGGTGTGGCATCTGCGCAAATGATAATCAAGAGCCGGTCTTGACGAGGGATGTTAAAGGTACCGCATGCCCTACTCAACGTTCGTTGGGTTTGCACTACTTCAAGGAGTGGACATACAGCGGCAGATCGGCGTGATACCACCCCCGATGAAACCTCCAGGGCCATTGCGACATATGGCAGCAGCTTGCTGTGCCCCTCCATTAATTTCTCTTCGTGTACAATTGCGCTCCAATTTTAACATGTTGCGCGTGGAGAGGCTCATTTGGTGTGCCGTTTGCAACACTTGTATCACTTCCTCGGAGGCATGTTGGTCGTCGTCATCGCGCACCTCGTGGTTGTTGGACTCAATCAGTATACCGTTACCGGCTGTGCGCACAACGATGTCGTCATCTCCAAGCACAGCGCCCACAACGTCGCGAATTCATTTCCGTCTCTGTCGCCGTGCATCAACCTGTGGATCCCAATACGGGGTCACTCGAACGACATCGCCAAGGAAATTGGCAATGGCCTTTTGCATTGCATTTAAAATGGAAGCTTGCCAAGAATTGCGAGGGCAGGATGTGCACAGGAAGTGCCACAAAAACCCCACAGGAACCCCCTTCCTGCACAGGAACCCCCCCCCCTTTCCTGGCCAGGAACTGTCCCAGGAACCCCACAAGAAACCCCCCTTCTTGTACAGGAAGACCCTTCCTGGACCCTTCCTAGACCCCTTCCTGCACAGGAACCCCCCCCTTCCTGCACAACAACCCCCTTCTTGTACCCCTTCATAGACACTTTCTGCAAAGGAATCCCTCCCTTTCCTGTACCTGGTGTTTCGGTGTACTGCCCCATCGGGTCCTCTCAAACACCGCTGTCACATCGGGGCATTGCAACCACACATGCCATGCAACTGCGTCCATGCTTGGAGACCTTGGGAATTTTGGTGGTGCCCCCAAGGGTGAAGCTATGTGAAGCTCCCCGCTCGTGGCAGCACCGTACGCGCCCTGCGCACGACGTGACTACTATCCTACGCGACTGTGGCGCACAAAAAAAGATAAGGGTTAGATATGCGTTAGGGTTACGCCAAAAAGGACTAGTTATTGGTTATGGGTTAAGGTGTGGATTTTTTTTGCGCACCGCGTCGCACAACCCTTGGCGCGTTCGTACAGCTATGCATGCATGCGTGCAATCTTGGGAGTGGGCTGGTCACAACACACGTGTACTGCAACCACCAGGACGCAACTCGCTCGCAGTGTGCCACCAAGGGTTGTCTCTGCACGTCTCATGCCCACACAGGTTGGCAGAACCCGAGCACCCCTCAACAGCCACCAGGCCACAGGGACACTTCGGATCCTTGCGCTCTCATCGCCACTGTGCCTGGCCACTCCTCATCACTTGCTGTGGCTGGGGCCCTGGCCGTACGTCCGGTTGAGGATGCTCAACGCCCGGTCACATTCCGCAGCTTTCTCCTCCAGCAGAGACTCGGCCTTGACCTTGCCTGCCTGCGCCTCGCGCGCCGCATCCTCAGCAGCCTCCAACCGGTCTTCCAGGGCAATGAGTCGTGGCTGCATACTTGCAATGGTTGCCTCGTGCTTGAAAGCCTGTTCCTGTGCTTCGCGCTGCTTCTTGGTTGCCTGCTCTGTGGCCTGCTCTGCACGGGTCTTGCCGCCACTTGCCATCGCCTTTTGAACGGCATCAGGCAACACCCCCTTCAACTCCGTGCGCACGACCTCCTGCAACCGAGGGGCCAGCTGCGTGATCACTGTCCCCGTGTCCATTGCCATTGGACTTGCCCGCCCCCGACTGCCTCGTTCGCGCCGCTTGGAGGGGGAGTCGGTGATGACGGTCCTCTAGGCAGGTTGCTTCACGGATCCCCGCGCTGCCCTTTCTGATTGCTCCGACTTGACCTTGGCCCCAGTTTGCTGCCACAGTGGCTGTGTACGTGCATCCGTGCCGGGCTCCTTCTTCACGTGTGAGCGTCCACCCAATTGACCCTGTTCTTGCCGCTTGCGGTACTTCTCCAGCCACCCGTCAAATGCGTCCTGCACCTCAATGGGGACACCGGCATCCAAACGCGTCAGCCTTGCTGGCCTCTTTGGTGTCTTGAAGCTGGTGTGCTCGCTGTGCACCAAGAACGAGCATGTGTTGCCGGCCTTGGCATGGCCAACAAGGCACAAGTACTGCGCAACCACGTACGCCTTGCCATGTCCTGCATGCCCTTGGGGCAGCTCGGCCAGACTGTCTGTACATGCCACTGGCAACCGCAGTTGCAGGGCAGTGGCTGCCTTCCCTTTCCGGACGGTCAGTGTGCAGTCGCGATACCAGAACGTGCCCCCCTGCCTGGTCATAGGACTGTGCATGCCTGTGATGGTGAGCGTCGATTGCAACAGCCATGTCAGAGGGTCTTGAAGACTTGGTGCTTGCCCATCCACAGTCCGCGCAGCCTCCGATGGTGCCATTGGCAGTGGGGCTGCCCGCTCCTCCTCATCGACGGACTTCAGGACCAGCCGCGGGTACACTTCGACATCAGCCTGAAGAGAAGTACGGGAAATGCCAGCGACGAGAGGGAACAAGAAGTGGTCCAAGAAGGGCGTTCTTGCGCAGAAGGGGGGGGGGGTTCGTGTGCAAGAAGGGTCCAGGAAGGGTCTAGGAAGGGGTCCAGGAAGGGGGGTTCCTGTGCAGGAAGGGGGGGAGGTTCCTATGCAGGAAGGGGGATGGTTCCTGTGCAGGAAGGGGGTTCCTAGGGGGTTTCTGGGATGGTTCCTGTGCAGCAGGGGGGGGGGGGGTTCCTGTGCAGGATGGGGGTTCGTGGGGGGTTCGTGGGACAGTTCCTGTGCAGGAAGGGGGGGGGGGTTCCTAAGTGACATGCACATGCCACAACCCACACAGTGTGCCCAGTTCAAACCCTCAAACAACCCTCCCCTTGCATTGCCACTGCCGCTGACCCTTGGCAAGCAGTCCGGACCATATATTTGCCCCATTGCATTGTGAACCCCTCCAACCAAAGGCCCTGCGATTCAAAGGGGACAGAGTGTCAACCTGCTGGCATGCACACTAAAGGGCCTGCTCCTGTGCCACCTTGGTGTTGTGAACGATCGCCCCGGCGGCCATCAACGAGCTCGGGTCCACGGGTCTGAGCTCGGGTGGTGCCATCTCCATCCGGTACACCAAAACGTCACTGCTCTCCTCGGTACCCCGGGTGAATCCTCCAAAGCGGCCGTTCACCACCACCAGAATGCTCCCAGGCGGCGTAACCAACAAGGTGTGGTGTTCCGATCTTGGCCAAGGCAGCCACTCGCTCTCCTGTGCATGCCCCGCCAGTGGGCAGTGCTTCGGCTTGGGGTTTGTGTTAGCGGGAATCACATGTGGTGCCGGCGCTGCCTCGTAATGCCCGGTGTAAAGCGTCGTCCCATCCGATGGAATGAAACAGGTCACCATGTGCTGCAGGGCCGGGACACGACTTGGATCAACGGCCTCGGCACTCCCCGGATCGGATGCTGCTGCTGCTACTGCTTCGGTGTCGCACTTACTGCACTCGATCCCCGTGTGATTGCGGCAAAGGACTACGACTCCACACCCAAAGCACTTCTCACTTGTCGGCTTCCGGCGGCATCCGTGGACTCCACAACTGACAGCGGCCTAGTGCGCGCAGAACGGGGGCGTGATGGCGTGGGTGGTGGCGTAGGATACGGTGTGCGTCGGCAGCCCACATAACCCAATAATACGGCGGGACCCCGGTTCCGCAGCCAATGGCAGGCCGCCTCCTTCATGCACCACCGTTGAGCAGATCACCCACAGGGAACCCCTTCTCATTGGCATGCCGTGGATGATCCAAGGCCGAGGGAAGGCACGGGCAGACATGGCGACGAACTGTGCGCAAATCTCATCATCAGGGATATCCATTGACATTGGCCAGAAAACGGAGAGGCCGATGCCATCCACAGGAAGTGACGCTGCTGGGAAATCTCGGTGCGGCAGTTGTCGAACGTGGGTGTTGGGCTCGATGTACCCTTGTGTCATGACGTGCAGCGTCTTGCCCAAGATTGCCTCCAACGACTGTTAGCTTTGCTAACTAGGGTTTTATGTATCTGTCTTATTTGTCCCTGATTGTTTTTGTAAAATTTGCCTGGGGAAGATGGCATAATGCATGGAATTTCAGGATTACCTCTCGGCCGGAGTGCACGACTCTTTGCGAGAGGGAACCCCAGCAGCGTCTTGGGCAAAGGCAGAAATGCGGTTAACCAAGTCCCTTCGCCATCTGGGGGATTCGCGTTCGCAATGGCTCCAGACATTTGCCGGTGCCTCAGGATTTGGAGGGACAGAGGAAGCGCTCATTGAGAATCCGATTGGCTACACGTTGACAGAGCAGGTCCAAATAAACATGACCACAGGGGCTTTTGAGAAAATCAAAGTGCAGCCAGACACTGTCAACAGGACTTCGGATCCCGCCCTGATGAGCTTGTTAGAGGGACAGGCTGCCCTCATCAAGTCCCTGACGGAGAAGGTCAACAGTTTATCGGAAGCCCCCACACGGTCGGAAAGGTCTCTGCCACCCCTGTGCCTCAGGGAGCTGCATGAACTGGCCTTGGTATGGAACCACCCGCAGTGGGTCACCAGAGTCCTGTACTACCTCAAATGCGCGATTCTGAAGGAGGCCCTGCCGCTGGATGCCATGAGAATGACACCCAAGTGGGATGACGAGGCGCAGAAGCCCCTCCTTTTCAGCCTCTCGGACGACCAGAAGAAAGACACCGCGGTATGGACTGAGGTGGTGGGGGCTAGAGATCCGGCAGGGGACGCCCCCATGGATGACAGCTCAGGCACACCCCCCCCGGTGTTGTCCTTGAATAGTTCTGCGGTGCTCATGGCGGAGTCCTTATGGTTGCTGGTGTGGTCAGAGTCCACTTCATCAAAGCAGGCCTCAGCGGATCCGGACTTTACCTCAGGCCTGACTACGGCGGGGGCACTCCTTAAAAAGGTTATGCGACGCGGTTTCAAAATGGTTGATGGGACTGAGTACTTCGAGGTCCATAAAGGAAAGTGGGTGCGGTCGGACTCTGCCCCAGTGGGACCCTGTAAAACGTGCAAAGGCCATGGGCTCATCGAGAGGCACTTGGTATGGAACTGCCCCAGACTGGAGTGACGGGACTTGGCGGCCCAGCCGGTGGACGCGACATCAATGCTACAACGGCTGGACCGCTTTCGTGGGGGGGGGGGGGGGGGGGGGGGGGGGCTGCGCTGGCACCCACCCCTGTGGCTTCCCAGGACGTCATCGAATGGCCGGCGCTGGTGGAGGCATGGCAAATCCTGGGTGAGACCCACCCCACGGAGTGCCCAGCGGCTTGTTTGGTTTCAACATGGTGGCCAGCGACACGAAGGACCTATACGAGCCACCTTCGACGATTCGCCCACTTCGAGGGCACTGTCCAGCCGAAGGACATGCAAGCGTTGGCGGAAAAGGTTCTGCTCTCCATGTTTGCACAGGGACAGAAGGCAGCGGCGGCCAGAGGATGCATATCCGCCCTCAAAGCAGTGGCTACCTTGGGGTGGATCCCCCTGCTGCAATGGGACAGGCTGTGGAGAATTTCCAAGGCGGCAGTGGATTCCCTGGGACAACGACAGTTCGGAGGGCCCGACTTGCTCTAGCTCATGGCCGAATCGTGCTCCAGGGCGGGGGAGTGGAAAATCTATGCCGCAGCGGTCCTATCCTTCGCCACGCTGTGCAGAGTGGGTGAAATTTTGTCCCTCCGCCGGTTGAACATCTCCAAGGTGGGAATCACGTACCAGGGGATCAAGCGAGACCATCGCCAGATCACACGACGACTGGGGCCGTACTCGCCGGTCTGGGCTACGTGGCTCCGCAGGATCGCACCCGGTGACGCGCCAGCATTGGGACGGGCGGTAGATCTCGAGATGGGTATGGCCAAGCTCTTGCAGGCGACCGACAGATCAGAGGCCAGGTGGCATGCCTGGAGACGAGCGGACGCAGCCTAAAGAGCCTCCGCGGTGCGGGCGGTCATCGAAAGTCGCCGAGAGCAAGGAAGCCGCAAATTCCGGCGTACGGTATCGAAAGGAGTTGCAGGAGCGGGGGGCCCACCACAAGTGGAGCCTCCCGGGGGTACGAGGTCCATGGACCCGATACCGACACGGGGTAGGGCTCACAGCGAAAAACCAACAACGCCGGCTACTTCCAAGGAGAGTCCCATCGACGTTGATGAGGACCAGGACGTGGAGATGGGTCCCGCGAGACAGCATGACGCCAGTGGAGGGGCACAAAGCCCAGGACAGCCTCGAGGTGGTGGACGGTTCCAAGGAAGGCCCCGGGGTTTCACAACATGGAGGACACGGCCCCGAACCACGGCGGGTCTCGGATCGGCACCTGGCAGCGCTGGCCCGACGTGCAGCCGGCGGCGCCGGTAAACGTTGAATGCCTCCGAGAGAGGGCTGTGGAGAGACTGATCCGATCAGAACGAGGACACGGGTGGCTGGACGAAATTTCCACGGGCCTCAGACTGAGTGGGGGCCTACGAGACCTGTTGCACCTGCAAATCCGTTTTTTGTTCATCCAGGGGGGGAGGGTAGCCAGGGACCTGGGTATGGTAGACGTGGATGATCAGCTAATCACAGCCTTAGACTCCCTGCGAGGGGATGTGTGGTCCTGTGTGCTACGGGATTCTACCTGCCCGGTCGCCCTCCTCCTAAGCCTCGACCCTTCTGTGTGGGATAGGGGATTAGGACAGGTGGGGAACATCCCCATTCCCGAGTTTTTGTGGGATTTCCTTGCCCCGCTCGATTTTCAGGAAGTGACGGAACGTGATTTGGGGGAGATGCCAGAGATCTCCCTTGAGGGCCTCATTATGGCGCGTGCTTTGGTCAGGGGTGGGATCCTCCGGCAGTGTGCTGAAGGGGGGGGGGTCACCGGGGGCCCAATGGCTACCTGTTCCCCATCCCCAAAAACGCCGTGAAGGCCTCCATGATTGTGCATTTGGTGCGCCTCAATAAGTGCCACCAGTTTCGCCCGCCACGTTTTAGCTTGCCTTTGGTTGAGGACCTTGCCTTTCTTATACAGGCCCACAGCATGGGCCTCTCGAGGCTTTCGCTGGGGTCCCGCTGTCTGGACCACCTGAACGACCCCTTCCTGCGTGAGCTTGAGAGCTTACGTCTTTGAGCGGAACCGGGTGCCCCCCTCTTGGCCTGTCACATGGACCTCACCAATGCCTTTTGGTCATTGACTTTGCCAGAGCCTTATAAAAATAGCTTTAGAGTGCGCATCGACGGAAAATCCTACGCCTTTTCCTGCCTACCTTTTGGTTGGCGTTTTTCGCCAGTGATATGCCAATATGTACTGGCTTTTGTGACGGTTTCCTTGGACACCAGTGGTGTCCTGGTGTTGCACTATTTGGACGATTTTCGGTCATTGGCTATAGAAAAGCCGGGGTGGCATCGGTGTCACAGCGCCTGTGCGATGCTCTGCGCCAGGAGGGGGCTGTCATTAGCACCAAGAGTGTCCTTGAGCCGGTCCCTGGGATTCAGTGGTTTGGTGAATGGCTGGTGCTCTCGGGGGATGGGGCGGGGGTCTTCCCAAAAGGGGCAGGGGCGGGGCTGCTTTACTTGGTCTCTGGATTCGGGCTGTGGTGCTGCCCCTTACACGCAAGCACGCCCGTCGTATCTTGGGACATTTTATTTGGAGCCTGCGCCCGACGGTTGGGTTCGCCCCTTTTTTAAGTGACTGGTGGGCCCACTGTCAGTGGGGGCCAAACTGGCTTCAAAATTGCCCCCTGTCCTTGGTCCAGAGCCTCCTGCACTGCCTCTTGCTTTCCTATACGGCTTGGAAACTGCAGGTATTGCTTCCCCTTAACATTTGTGTGTGTGGGGGGGTCCTGTATGTGGATGCCGCCTTTGATGTTAACAAATTTAAAGTTGGTGTTTGGGGTCCGACCTTGAGGGGCCGAGTTTTCCCCTGCTCCCCGGGGGTCGGGACTCAGCAAGAGGCCGAGCTCGAAGCCCCGGTGCGTGGGGTCCGGCTCTGCATCAGGGTGGGCTGGCTTGTGTGGCGTCTGATAGGGGATGATTCCTCAGCTTTGGAGCAGGTAGCTTCCCTTAGGACCAGTGGAGGCCTGCGACGCCAAAATAGGCACCTGCGCAGGTTGTCTTATTTGATCCAACGCCTAGAGGGCTCGGTGTATCTGGAATATTTTCCGGGGGATCTGAACCCGGCTGACAGCGTCTCTAGGATAGACTCGGAGTGCAAGGGGCGGATGCAGGATGCCTATGCGGGGACTGCAGACCGCCACATGGCTTTGCAGTCGTTCCCTAGGGTTCCCTCCCCAGTATGGGATTTGGGTTTCCCTAAAGGACGTCGGGGGGTAGCCTGTAACCTGGATACAGCGGCAATGGGTTCGGCTGACCCTCTATCCTGATTTTTTTTGTGGACAGGGCCATTTGAGGTGCTCGGATTAAGCCTGTGCGGTAGTGAACAAAAATAAGCAGCGAGGAACCACAATATGCCTCAATTGTGTTTTGCTTTGTTCTTAAAACGACTGTTAGCTTTGCTAACTGAGGTTTTATGTATCTGTCTTATTTGTTCCATATTTTTTTTGTAAAATTTGCCTGGGGAAGATCGCCCGCCCGCCCGGAATGACAGGAGGCCCGCCCTCCCACCCTTTGAACAACATGTGTATCTATGGCGTCATAGCGCCTTTGTGGTGTATGGTACAGCAGCGAGGAACCACAATATGCCTGAATTGTGTTTTTTTTTGTTCGTAAAACTTGGCCTTCACCCGCGTCACCATGGCCGACAGGCGCGGCAGGTCCCAGAGCTGGATGTGTTCCTCCCCATCCGGATGCTTGGACATGTCCTCCGGCTTCCCGCACACCATCTGGCGGTCCGGCGGGTCCTGAGCTCGGCCAGCAACTGGGCGGTTGTGGTTGAAGATCCGGGCCCAACGCTCCTCGGCGATCGCCAGTGCCTCCTTGTGCGCCTCCTGCACCTCATACTCCGCAAAAAAACTCCGGATGAACAAGTGCTGCAGGCTGGCCCGCTGACTTGGGTTGCTGTTCACGGCAGTGGGACAGTCACCTGGCAGCTCCAACAGGGGATCCTCGTGCGCGACAAACAGCGGCGTGGAGGTGACGTGGAGGGCAAGTGGCCCGCTGGCCGCATACACACTCGGCATGGTGAGCCCGGGGCCGTCGCCGTCCCATTCCCACGCTGAGCGATTGGAGAGCGAGTAGATGGGTAGGGTCTCCTCAGGGGACTGCCGCGGATCGAAGAGGAAGAGCTTCCGCTTGGCTGCGTCCTTGTGCCACCCCTCCTTGGCGAAAGTGGCAGGCTGGGGCTTCGTGGAAGCGAAGCAGAGGGTGGTGGGCGGCTCGGCATCCACAGGGTGGGCAGCCATGTAATGGCTATGGATCCGGGCGTGGTCGCTGGGCAGGTGGGTGGACAGGGACTCTAGCAAGGAGGAGTAGTCTGCTCCGCTGGGCGGCACGTGGAAAGCGGTGATCTTGGGGTTGCGGCGCACCGTCTCTGCAATGAGGTCTGAGAGACCACAGGGGTCCCTGTTGCGGAGGTTGGACTTGGTGATGCGCACCTGGCCGATGCTCGTGCCCGGCGGCCAAGTCACGGCGGAGTTGGTTGCGATGGCCGTGTCGTGGAACGTTTGCCCCTCCGGAAGGGAGCAACCACGTGTACGGGCCGGGCTTGTGACGGCCGCCATCCAATCCCAAGCGAAGGGACAGGCACACTTTGCGAAAACCGGGCTGCCTTTGAGGGGCAGGAAGGGCCATAGGAAGGGGGGTTCCTGGCCAGGAAGGGGTCTATCCAGGAAGGGTGCAGGAAGGGTCTAGGAAGGGGTTCCTAGCGGGGTTCCTGCCCGAAAAAAGTTGACTCCCTTGGTCCCAAACCGGGGTCCTGATAGTTCCTATACGCTTATTTTGACCCCCAAAACACCCCCGGTGCACTACCATGTCATTTGGAGGGGGGTTCCTAGGCCACCCTTCCTTCACCCAATGTCAAAGTGTTTGTGCGTGTGCGTGTGCGTATGTGTGTGTGTGTGTGTGTCTGTGTGTGGGAGCACATATGCCTATACATGCGCCAAATCTGTTGGTTTACGGTGCAATGGTGTCTGATGGCCCTACAACACTAGGGTTGAGGCCACATAACGAAAAGTCTACACCTCGAAGAGTGTAGTGAGTGCGTGCAATTTCCATATTTCTTACAAACAAAGATACATAGCACCAAGCGGGGGGTCTTTTCCGAATCATTTTCCATACCTCATGCTGTTGTAAAGCACTCATGGTTGGGGTGGTAGGACTGGGGAAGGGCCAGAGGGGGGCGGGGGGCATCTTCCATTGGGCGGGGGATGTACTACATCACAAGGGGGGTGGGGGGGGTTTATGGTTTGGGTCATGTCGGTCCACAAAGGTTTGAGGTTTGATGTCTCATGGCCAATTCGGTCTCTATACACAATCGTGGCCGCCCCAAGAAAAAAGTGGTGACTCGCTCGCAGGCCCTTGGCCTTGCCCCACTGGACAAGGCTTCTTCAAACGCATCTGTCCACGGCGAGAGGGGCCTAGACCGCCAACCCTCCTCTCCTCATTTGGAATTTCACAATTACATCCACAAAGGCAAAGACACATGCGCCAGGCATAGGGAAGACACCTCGCCAACTCTGAGCCATAGGAGGACAACCACACACACCATCAACAATGCTCAAGGGTGCACGCCAACTCTCTCCACCAGGACGCATAGCCCCTCGGGGGACAAATACGGCCGAAAGCCCTTCCGGGACGCCGCCTGCGCGATGCGCTTGTGTAGGCGTGCCCTCTAGACTAGTGTAGAGGGCACACGATGATTCCTAGGGGGTAGTAGACCCCCCTGCGCATCATCCCGTGCCCTCTACACTAGTATCGGGCCCACACGACTCCCTCTATACTAGAGGGCACACAATGATTAAGGCCCACACGATGCACTCTAGTCTAGAGGGCACGCAATGTTTTCTAGGGTGGTGTAGACCCTCCTAGGAATGATCACGCCCCCTCTAGCCTAGTCTAGAGGGCACACGATGATTCCTAGGGGGATTTAGGCCCCCTCTAGGAATCATGGTGTGCCCTCTAAACTAGTGTAGAGGGCACGCGATGATTCCTAGGGGGGTGTAGACCCCCTAGGAATCATCGCGTGCCCTTTGGGGACCTATGGGGACCTATAGGGTCCTTTGGAGACCTCTGGGAACCTATGGGGACCATTGGGGATCTATGGGGACCCACGTGGAACTTTGAGGACCTATCGGGGCCTATGCGGACCTATTGACACCTATGGGGACCATTGGGGACCTATGGGCACCTATGTGAACCTATGGGCACCTATGGCAACCTCTGTGGACCTATGGGCACCTATGGGGATCTTTTGAGAACCATTGGCACCTATGCTGTTTTGGGCACCTATGGGCACCTATGGGAACCTATGGGGATCTTTTGAGAACCATTGGCACCTATGCTGTTTTGGGCACCTATGGGCACCTATGGGAACCTATGGGGACTTGTGGGGACCTGTGGAGATGTTTTGAGAACCATTGGCACCTATGTTGCTTTGGGCACCTATGGGCATCTATGGGAACCTATGGGGACCTATGGGGACCTATGGGCATCTGTGGGGACCTATGGGGACCCGTGGGCACCTATGGGGATCTTTGGGGAACCATTGGCACCTGTGGGCACCTAGGGGATTTTTGGGGGCCTATCGGGAGCTATGGGGACCTATGTGAACCTATTGGCACCTATGGGTACCTTTGGGCACCAATGGTGACCTATTGCCACCTATGGCGACCTATGGGGACCCATGGGTACGTTTGGGGACCCATTGGCACCTATGGGGGCCTATGGGGGCCTATGGGGGCCTATGGGGACCTATGGGGGCCTGTGGGGACCCATGGGGACCCAAGGCAGCCTAAGGGGACCTATGGTTACCTATGGGATCCTTTGGTGACCTACACACTTTGTGGGGACCTATGGGGGCCCATGGGGACCAATGGGGACCTAGGGGGGCTATGGGGAGGTACAGGGACGTTATGGGTGCCCATGGGGACGTATGGGGACCTAGGGGTCCTTTGGGGACCTATGGAGACCTTTGGGGCCCTATGGGGACCCTTGTGGACCTCTTGGGCCCTTTGGGTACATGCGGGGAGCTTTGGGGACCTTTGGGGACATACAAAGACCTATCGGGACATGTCGGGGCCTTTTTCCGGATTGTGGTTGTTTAGTTTTTTTCCAGCTTTTCCATGTAGGGTTGATATTTCCCAACCCCTGTTTTTTTTTATTTTTTTCTTGTGTGGGGCGGGGGGGGGGCATCAACTTTTTGCACACCCATTTTGACACCAACCCCCCTCCCCCCTTCCCCGCAGCATCATACCTACATCAGATATATCACACATCTTGTTGTGTACATTGCAACACAATATGCCACATCAGACATCAGACATGAAACTTCATACACAATCCTGCTGGGGGCAATGCATGGCTGCGGCACAAGTTCCTAGAGGTTCATGGGGCCGACACCTTGGAGGAGTTGTCGGTGGCAAGCTCTGCGGAGGGGTGGCAGCGCTGCGTGTTATGCTCGCCACTCCCGGATGCAGTTCTTCTTTTGGTGGGGAAGATGGTACAGCGTCGGCACGGGCCTGTGCCATGTGACAACGTTCCAAGACGCTGCGGTTGTGGGCCCTCTTCGATTGCTCGTGGGGGCAGGTACCATGTGGGGTAGGTATGGTCTCCCAATATGTGCATAGCAGTGGTTGAGGCTGGGCCCCCGACTACGTTCCACCCCTAAGCGTGGTGTCAAGACCTGTTTGACCCCCCCCCCCCCGCAAAAAAAAACGGACTTAGGGGGCCGTCACACGGTAGGACTAGCGCCCCGTGCGCCACCGGTATGCTCCTCTGCCTGCTCCCCCCCCCCCCCCCCCCACCACCCCACCCCCCACCCCCGCCCTCCCACACCCAGGGGACCGGGGATTTGTTACCATCCATTGCGGTGACAGCTTTGGGTGCAATGGGGAGGTAATGGCGGAAAACCTGCCTTGAACCTCAGACCACGAGCCCGTCACTCAGCACTCAGATCTACGTTCCATGGGCGCATGGGCGAAAGCAGGATGGCGTTTTAACCGGGAGTCGCCCCGCTAAAAGCCCGGTGCATGGCTTGAGGACGGGGGGCAGGGCCACTGGAGTGGTGGGCACTGCCATCCGCCTACAAGCGCGCGCTCGCGGTGGGTGCTTCAGCGGAAGTGGACGGGCTTCATGCCGGCGCGGTCGGTGTGGCTAGGTCTATTGGAGTGGCGAGCCAGTCTAACGTCGCACGATCGGCGCCGTGTTCCCGCAGTCGGAGGGCGAGTTGTCCCTTAGCCTGGCTGCCTGTGTGCGGCTGGCTGTCAGGTGTGGACGGCTTATTCGACCCCCCTTGTGACCCCGTAACACAACCTCAGCCGTGCGAGGGGGGGAGGTGAGGATGGGCGATTCTATGTTCCTGGCCTTTTTAATGGTTTACACCCCCCATTTCGGCTCGCATCCTGCAGAGCTCTGGTGCGCGCCTTGGATTTTACTGAAGAGGCTCACCCTGGTCATGGACCGTGTCTTCCATACGGCCGAGGACTTTCGCCTCCCTGCGGCAGCCTTGGTTTTGGTTCAGGCGTTGGGGCGCCTGAGGTGTGAGGATTGGCATGGCTTGCATGTCACGACCTCCCCCGTCCCTTGGACGGCTAAGGTTAACTTAGATATCTTGCTCAATGGCCCGGGGCCAATGGGCAGCCACATCATCCCCCAGGATATTTGGGACCGGGCAGTGCCAAAGGAGTTCTACGGGGGGGGGGGGGGGGCTTGAGGAGTTTTGATGTTGAGGCCCTGTGGGTGGATTCGCGGGGCTTCAATAGGCCGGCCGCTTCCTCCTGGGTTTTGGATGAGGTAACGAAATTTGTTGCTTTGCTGAAGTGCCAGTGGCGGCTGGACGACCTCTCGGAGGAGCTTCCCCCCAGGTGCCCGCCGTTCATTAAACCCAAGACGTCCGAGAAGGTTTTTTTAATACTTAGCTGTGTTAAACAGAACGGGCTGGACGGGTGTCCCCCCCCCCCCCTCGTTTCTCGCTTCCGTGGTTGCAACATTTGAGTAAACTGCTTGTTACGTTGTACCCTGGGGCCCCGTTGTATGGAACACACATTGCTTTAAAGAATGCCTTTTGGATTTTTGTGCTCCTGGAATCAGCTAGGACCGTGCTTGGCCTGCGTTCAAGCCCCAGTGGTCGGGTGGTGGAGATCACGGGGGTCCATCCGACATCCTAGTCCACACCGGGACCCCCCCTTTTCCATTTTTTTCGCACTCTCCCGTTGTCCACGAGGCCCCAAGATCACGACAAGGTCACAGGCCCCAAGGTCTAGGAGCGCGTGAAGGCGGACAGGGGGCACACAGCTTGCGCGGCTCCGTCATGCGAGGGAGGGATGGGCAGTGGCTGGACGCCCCCCCCCTCCCCCCCCCCCCTCCCCCACGGGAATTGCCGTGGTTGAGACGGGGGGCAGGGAGCCCGGGGGATGCCCTGGGGAGGGTCCACCACCCAATCCCCCGCCCCCCTCCACATTGGCGGCCATCTTTAGGTGCATATCAGCGGACCTTGGGGCAGAGCGTCAAGCACCGGGGGGGGCCTTCCATCTTCCCACCACCTCCACGACCCCCACGCCGATCAGAGGCTTGGGTTGGGTATATTTCCTTCTTGGCTGGAAATGTAGCCCATATATTTGCCATTAGGCATTGGCGCGCCTACTGGTGCGGGCGTTACCCCCTAACATTTTGTGGGTGCATTACCTCGACGATGTTCTCTTAGTACGTCATGACATGGGGTAAATGGCGGCTGCTTGTGGCTCGCGGCCGGCTTGTCCGTGCACGTCTTTGGCCAGCACGGCCTTCCCCGCAATTTCAAAGTAACGGGAGGTATTTCGGTGGCGGTTACAAGTGGGCCTCCATGCAAAGTCGGTACACAAATCGACGAATCGCGGAATATTCATGTGCGCAGTGATTCAATTGCGTGCAAGCCAACACAAGAAAACTTGGCAAACAGAAACCACCTAGAGGAGACTCTCTCCCGCTCCTCCGTTGCTTCCCACTCTTAGGCCCGTTGAGAATATAAGAGGGGGGGGGAACCGGTAACGTCAAAATATATTGGTCATCCTTGGAAGCCTTCGGAAGCAGAGGAGACGTCATGCATCCGCACCGGAGGTGGCAACTCTATTTAGCATGCAGGGGTCAAAGCGTAGGTGCACGTATCGAGGATGCCGCAATCTCCAGGCACCCGCCCGTTTATGTTTGGCATGGCCCCTGCTCTACCGGGTCCGGTTGTAATGGCCAGCATCACTCTGTTTGCCCATGGGAGAGGACGAGGGGGCTAATGGAGAGACGAGGTTGAAAGAGTGTCGAGAGGAGCAAGGATAGGAAGGAGTGATTTCGTTTACCAGACCCAAATCCATTCAAAAACGTCGAAATATAGCGCCAAGATATGCCACGTTGATACTACGTGTGATTAATGTAGGGTGTGGAGATGGGCAAGTGCCGGGGGCACCCCATGAGAAAAGGCATGGGCGGGAGAGAGTTCCAAATGTTGTGTGATGGGATTGACATGAAGTTTACCAAGCGCAATGATCGAAGGAGCATACACGCAAATTAATTAGTATCCAAGAATGGCTGTGTATGAGGGATGAGCGAGAAAGTGTGGTCGGAGAATTGAGTGCTCTAGATGCCCACCAAGATGAAAGCATAAAGATGGAGTAAAATAAGGGATACCTCTTGGCCCAACATGCGTCTGAAACTGCACTCACGAAGAGCATTTGAACCCATTTGCATGATCAACGCTAACATTTGTGTTTTGACCAGTCTGCCAGTCATGGACTGGTCTTTGGCTTCACTTAGCATCAAGGCCTTCGGTGATTCCATTTCCAAGGTGCTGCCGTGTTGCTGCAATGTCAGCGCGATTTTCTAGTCGCGCTTCCGGACTATAGTGCGATGGTGGAAGATCCAAAGTGGCATCCCGGGACGACCAGCAGCCCCCGGATGATGATGCGGGGCCCCCGCTGCAGCCTTTTGCGCCTTGTTCTTGAGATCTCCGTGCAGAGGCATGCTCCTTTAACTGTGCATCAATATAGAGTGACCATTGGCAGAACTCCATGCTTCAAGTTGAACCCACAGAACCACATGGTCTTGAGCCATGGCCCTTTTTGCCTTCTCCCCTTTTGGTGACAATTTGACCTTTTGTGTACCACCCGTGCCTTTTGGCATCTTCTGTAATGTGTCCCAGTCCCCTATTGTGCAACATTGTTCCCTACATTCAGCGTTGTATTGCTCTAGGCAAGAATTACGCCAGTCTGTGCACTCGATCTAGTCGCTGGACTCATTTGTGCAGGCACCCATCTCTGCGACGTGTATTCTCTTACTCATGCACTCCGCACACTCAAGTCCCCACCCTGTGTCAATGCGTGCGTAACCACCCTGAGTGGCCATAAGAAATTGATGCCTACTCTCACGGAGGCGACCCTGCCTCCCACTCGTTGCGCGCAATGTGTACCCAACATGCTGTAGGTGTGTCCCCTCCGATGGGAGCTACACGCCGCAACCTGACCCCTTAGTTCCCGGCTCTTCCCCAAGCCTCTTTGCACCCATGTTACCCAACATATTGCAACACACGACTCTGATGCACATGCACACACCTACAGGCGGTGCGCTTGTACCACTTGGATGTGATAGATTCCCGCCTCAATCCCTGTGCTGCCGGTTCATGAGCATCCTGAACCCCACCTACAACACTTTGCATTCCTTCGTGTACCCACCGATTTAGTCAGATCAAAATTCAACCGCCCTGTAACGGAAGTGCCTCATGCATTTGCCTGATGCCAGTCCAAACCTTCCTTGAGATGCAAAAAATTTACCCTTTTCCCGTACTCACCGCGTGTGATGTGCACCCATTTGCGGTGGGCTTTGCTTCTTTCGTCCAGGGAACTCTTTCAGATTTGTAGACTGTTAGCCTTCGCCTAAGTTAGGATGCTACTCCACCCTCCTTTTTGTGATTGCTGTGTGTGTATCCGTGTGTTGCCTCTACGCCGTGCACGCTACGTGCGCTCTTGATCGTCTTGGTTTTTTTTCCAATTCATCCTGACACGCGGCCAAATTCGTCGGATCTATTTGGTAACACATTGGCACAGTCTATCTTTATTCCTTCTGTTGCATTCGTTTGCCATGGAGGTTTATGACACTTCTTTACTGCAAAGCATACGGCACACCACCAGTACGTCCGATGCTCTTGCCGCCACGCTGTTGCAACACTGGGATGACCATTTGACTCGTGACGTTTTCAATCAAGCCACCGCAGCCCTCGGTGACCTATGGAACAATGAAGCGGCGGGAATATGCGGCACATTCAGACATTGCGATTGGGTGCCCTGCGAGGTTACTTACAATCCATATGGCCCGTGGAAGCAGTCCCGATCTTCAAAGGTATCCTACTACATTGCGGTTTTGATGGTGCCCGGGCCAATTGACACTTTGTTCTCTTGGCTATGGCTGTGGGCCGCAGACTCTCCGAATACCTCCACGGCCATGAGAACCCTGTGGTAGCATCCCTTCTCGGAGTCCGGTCACCTACACACAAAGCAATGGATGCTACCACCTTATGCAATTCCATTTCGCGCATGTTGCAAGGCAATTTCTCCTCTGCTTTAACTAGCGATAGCAGAACCATCCAGAAAGAAATTATGAAGCCCATCAGCAGCTTCATCAGTGAGGCTGCCGCGCGACGCCTATGGGACTCCATACAGCCACATGACGCCCTATAGATGCCGTGGCACCTCCCAAAGGAAATCTCCACCATAGTTCCTGCGTCTTACCATAGCCCATTGGCAGACCTCGGGTATGACTCGTTGTCTTGGTCTTCATCCCGTGTACACATTGGCATTGCATCTGGTGTCCCTCGCTACCCCCTTCTGTTGAACATCAACGCCGCCTCCACACTCTCGACTTGCTGTGAAGCATGGACCATACCGGTATCCACCCCCGTTTGTGGGACCTTATGGGAGATTCCGAGCTCTCGTGGGCCACAGCTCCCACCATCTGCATCCTCAGCCGGGCACCTTCCACCAAGTTGCCCCCCTCGCAATTGTGGAGACACCATTCCCCGGGCAATGCCGTTGAGTTTCGCGGGCACAACATTGCTTTTTCCACCCCATGAACTTTGACGTTGAGCCAGCGGAAATCCTATCCGCCGAGGGACCAACTGATTTGGTCGTGCTGCCCTGTGCCACGCCTTCCTCTCACGATTATCACGGAGACTTGAAAGTCCGGTAGGTGCCTGCAAAAGAGGTTCTCGAGGCAGTTCCGCGTGGGTGTATACTACACGGAGATTGCCCATTAACAAATGGATATCCAGGGGGGATGCGTGGGTGGGACAGAGTCGCTAAACTTCGGCCTTGGTTGCATTGAGGTCCGATGCAAATGTACGAATACGCTTATGTACCGCGCGCACTTCGTTGAGGTGGGCTTCTTTGGCAGAGACCGCTGCCTCCTGCCACTTGGCCTTTTCCGACACAAGTCGTCTTTCTTGTTGTGTTGAATAGGTACGCAGGTGGTCGAGCGAGGATTGCATATTTCGTGCTTCCATTTGAAGTCGATGGAATTCATCCTCGGAGTGGTGGGAAAGGGCATCAAACTTGGGCAGCAAGACGTCTACAAATGGGTCCAAGGCACGGTCGGGCCCTACCTCGGGGAAAGTATCCGTTAACCTCAATTGTGTTTCCTCTTTTTCTGTGGTCCATCCCCCTCATTGTTGCCATTGTTTCCTTGTCAGAGCCTAGGGACATAGACTGGAAACCCTTGGTGGGTTCACTTCAATGGGCAAAAACGGTCAGCTTTGACCTTCCGGATGTTACAGCTTCTGTACCCAGGCAACCCTCTACTGTTGCACCTTTCCCCCCCATCCCTTAACGGCTTGAAGCAACTACAGCCGTGGGTACAGCTACATCCCCCCTTCCCCCCCTCCCCATCCCAAGGCACCTCCGTGGCACGTTTTCTAGAATGGCTCAACGGTCTCCCGCCGGTGGAGTGGTTGGGGGCATCAGACAACAGGGGGTTGCTGGTTGGGAAGGGGCATAGTAATACGGATATGTGGTCGGTGCTCCTTGGTAAGTGTTTGCGGGGGGGGGGGGGGATGGAGGGGCCCGGGGGCAAGAGGAGACGTAGGGGTAGGGGCCGTGTCCTGTACTCGTTGCCGTTTGGCGGCCAGTTCAGCTCCCTTAGTCCATTGGCGCCAGGCTGTCTATCAGCTTTGTGAATAGTGACAACAAAGGCACTACCATCCACCGTGCGGAATTGCGTGATATTCCTTTGGCTATGGCTATGGGGAGCCTAATTTGTCATGCATGTCTCCGTCGAGGTTAGCTTGGCTCTAGGGGTTTTTGAGGGTGAGGAACGCAATGGAATTGTCGGTTTTTTGTAATTTCATCAGTTTTAGGTGTAGAGCCACATTGCTAACCCTGGCTGCACTGTGGTGCGTGTTTTGCATGTGTTGCACTACCCCATACAAGTAGGTAAAAACGTCGCGCGTGTCTTGCGCTCTTTTGCCGTCTGCCGCCACAATTGTCCTTGGCGCCAGTTTCTCTGTGAAGTATTTTTTCAGCGTTCTACAACGCTTGTGCACACTTTGCAATGCATGTGTGAGCTCCGTCTGCTGGATGGCAAAGGCCTCCGCCGCCTTGACCGTCTTGTTATGGCCCGTCACGCCAATGACACGCTGCACGTCGTGGGCATCGCCGAAGCACTTGATGTGCATGTGCTTCCCGCACGCTCCGCACGCCCAACGCGTACTCCCGCTGCGGCAATGCGTGCAAAGAGTCGGCTCGCAAAGCTCTTCGGTGCATGCACCGTGGGGACCGCGGCGGTTGGTGTTGTGTTGTTGAACTCCGCGCCGCTAAAATACCGCTGCTTGAGGATGTCCAATTGGAATTCCGGCATGGTGGTCTTCTCGTCCACCAACCCCAATGCCTTGGCGGTGGCAAAGGCATTCCCGGCCGCGTACCGCACCATGAAGGCACGCACAGCGTGGCTCCAGGTCATTTGCCTCCCCAGTTGGCGCATTTGCACCGCCATTTGGTTGGCACCATCTACGGCCCGGGAAAACTCCCGGTAACATGCTACGACCGGAGGGAGAGGGTTCCCTCTCCGGTCTTTGGGCACCTCCTCCCCATACCAACAATTGGTAAGGAAGGGGACCAAGCATGGGGGTTTGTGCCACACCTTCGGGTTCTTGTACACGGCAAGTTCATGGTTCTTGTCGGCCAGGATTGCCTGTGCCACGTCTCCCTCCTGGGTAAGGGCGGCCGCCCTTGTAAGGCCGGCACCTTGCTTATCTCGCTTCGAGAGCATGAGAAACGGCCGATGTTGGGCCGCGAATTCCTCCACAAGCCCATGACTGTCAAAGAAGCTGTCCGCACAAAGGACCGTGGACTGAGGGATCATCTTCGCCCACACGCGCATGACACCCTTAGCGTCGTACTTCGTAATCAAACACTCCACGCCGGAAAATAACCAAAATGTACCTGTGATCTTGTGCCCTCAATCTTGCGGCCTTTCTACTTGGTTGTACGAACCGTCTAGGTGAAGGCATGCGTCAACGTTACAACCCAATGATTGGTTTTGGTCTTTTTGTCATACACTTCTGACATGCCGGAGACCCACCAAGCATGGTGCCCTGCTGCAAAGAAGGTGTGTAATCACCAGGGACATACGAAGAGGCAACGCACGGAACGTAGAGAACGCTATGCACACGGCACTACGCGGCAGGGACACAACCAGAGGCTACAACTTGAACATTGCAAACATACATGTCTGCTGCTTCACTTGTAAAACCACCGCCGCATTCCGGTTCTTCATGACGTCACAGCACGACATGGGGTCGCAGTCGGTGAGGTGGGTGTGGGGTAACTAGTCTTGACTAGGACAGAGGCAACATGGCACAGAGTGCCGAGCAGAGAAATCAAAAGCCTACACAGGTGCTGGGAACACTGCGAACGTGTTGAACAGGCAATTCGGCTCTCAGGACAAGAGCAGAGCCACCACACCACCACCCGCAGAGCAAGCCCTCGATGTGCAGACAGTGGTACGCCGCTCTGGGCCGCGGCGGTGTCCCGCTCAAGGTGGAACTTACACATTTGCTAGCACCTTGGTGGAACAACCGCGTAGGCTGGATACCCAACCGTGAGGACCCCCCCCCCCCCAACACTGGTACTCTGTTACACGACGTGTCATGCGCGTCGTACGCGTTGCACGCGTATTGCATTCGTGGCTCTCAATGTGTCCTTAGAGCCACACGAATTGTTCAGCGCGTTTCGGACGTTGTGCGCGTCGTAGAACGTTTTTTTAAATTCGTCCCCAACGCCTAGAACATTTCATGTGTCTCGCGTCACAAATGATGTCTCCGTAGACAAATGCGGTGGGCTTCGCGCCAATGACCGTGTACCCAAACTTAGAGCCATTGTGGTGTCCTCTGAGAGGGTCGTCGGTGATGAAACATACTTCATTTTGTCCGAACACATTTTTTAGGAAAGCTATCAATGAGTTGGGCACATAGGGTGAGCCGTTGTTGGCTTCGCCGACCAACAGACAAAGAGGGCAAAAGAGTATATGCTGGGGTCAGGGCCGCCCCCGGAGGGACCTGGTGATTTGGTCGCTCGAGGGCTGCCTTTTTGGTAGAGAGGTTCTGCTAGAGACCTTCACTCACCTTACCCTTCCTGCCGCAGGGAAATTGTCATGTAGTGGCATTTTGGGGTACCCACACGCCCCTGAAGCGCTTGGTCGACATGACCACACACATGGTACTTATACCGATACGTGCGTCACATCAACTAATCGCCTCTTGAACTGCAGAGATACAATGTTATCCAGCATCTTTGGAGGCTAACACCATGGATATTCCACACGGTCTCTTCACTTGGGCATCCCTCACGTTCGGAACGTCCTCTTGCCATTGTCATTTCCATTCTCCACCCCGCAGTTGTTGCCCGTGCTCTGAGGCGCTTGGCACTAGGCACCTTTCCGCAATGCACCTTGCAATCCATTCACCTCATACACCCACATTCTATAAACCACAACTGGAATTGTGACACGCCGGACTCCACTCCCCATGTTACTCCTCTAGCTATGTGCCACTCTTTCAACATAAAGCTCCTCACACTCAATATCTAACAAATGGTAGCAACTAAACCATCGCCTCTTCGGCATTTCATAGAATTTCACGACTTTCCGGAGCTTCTATCTTGTAGTAAATTGGCACCATCAGTTCTGCCTTCCGCTTCCACCCTCTTTACACAGCCTTTTTCTCTGTTGGTGTCCGCAGGTGTCTGGGTGTTGTGATCCTCGTATGTAGGGTAGCCAGTTTCATCTATATCAAGTCGGAAATTTGGTCAAACGGCCGGGTGTAGCAGTATGGTTCTTCATGTACAACACATTTTCCCTTGTAGTAGGATTCTATTTCCATGTGTCAGGACGGTACGAAAACTACAAGCCTCTGCTCTCGTGGGCCCAAGCCCCGGTCATCATGCTCATCATCGAGGAGAAAGACCATGGGGTATTCCATGAGATCACAATATGGCGTCGTCCTGGATGCATCGGATCGGGCCGCGCTCAAAGCATGGAGGTGTACCGATGGAATGTGGAAAGGGGTCTCCAGGAATTCCCACTGCATGATACGGCGGACTTGTGAGGACATCCAATGGACAAAGGGCTTCAAGTGATGCTAGCGCAATTGGTCCAAGACCACAACCGTGTGTAGGTGGGGAGGGACAGACATAGTAACAACGTACTTGGGGTCCAAGGCTTGTGACTACGGCTTACGATAAATTACCCGGTAAGATGAGCCAGAGGGCGCCACCTATGTATCCCAGGTAGGGGTAACCCTCAACGGTGGTTCCAAGCTGATCACATGCCACGATGAGTGTATTTGTTCACGCAAGTTCAAAAAAAGTGATGACATGACGCAACTCCAACCACCAACGTGGGTGTTGGAGGAGGAAGGTACACAAGATGCGTTGCTGCGTGGCGACCATACCAAGGGTAGAACCTATATGTCTGGGGAGCCAAAAACGGTATCTGGTGCATGCGGGAAACCTGTCTATTTGAGCCGAAAATTTCTGATGGTGCTCCCACATGGGTGGGATATGTTGCTTGAATTGCTCATTGAATTGTTGAAACACCGATGTGTCGCATAAGGAACCTTTGCAGGGAGACGATACCGAAACTTGGTCTCCCATAAAGGAGGTTCCTGTTCAGTGTGTTACATCGGTAGGGAGAGAGAAACGGGGAAGTGATCAGAAGGGAGGAGTGTATATGTGCCGGGGGGAGGGGAATCGGAATTCGCAGTAATAGATAATCGAGAACATTGCTCCATCCCTGGGAGCCCACCCATGTGGGTGAGATATTGGCGAAATCCGCCCGTGTAAGGGATGCTTCCACGACAAATTGATTGAACAGCTCAGATATGTCCAGTGGTGCACGGGGGAATTCTACAACAGAGCTCGGATTTTGATTTAGATCTCCCAGCACAACACACCAGGTGTTCGGACCTATTCATTCTGGTAAATTTTTACAACCTCCTTCTGTCAGGTTGTAAAGTGGAAGCCCTCCATTTTGGGGATTTTTTCGGGGACCTCTTACCGAAAAAGAGGCCACATGGGGTGGTAGTGAATGGACGTCCCCTGTCTAACCTCTCAGTCCCCTGGAAATTGTTTTCCATGGTGATCACCAAAGCCTTGCAATCTTGGCTAGTTTGCCACGGCCGAATTTCCCGCACCGGGATGGCTGTGCAACGGTCCACCTCGGTTGTAGACCTTCTACGTGTTGTATTTGACTAGGTCCAACAGAGGTGGTGGAGTGGGCTTTGGACCTTCATGCTCTTGGATGATGTCATTCACGCGTTTGGGTCGGTTAGCCACGACACATTGCTTTCGGTTATCCTCTCTGCAAGCGTGCATCCCACCCTCACCGACCTCATTTTGTATGCCGTTCAGCACCTTACCTTACACATGGGAGGACATCATGGAGTCCGCCAATTGCGTGCCATGTATGAGGCGGGTATGGGACAAGGCGACCCCAATTTTGCTCTTCTATGCTGTTTGGTGAATGAGTTAAGAGTACAGTTAGTCCTGCAGTCTGCGGGTCTCATCGCCACCCCCGGTGGGCCCTTGAGAAACTTAGGATGGATGGATGACTCGTCATGGATTGGCACTTCGCGTCATGATATTCAACAAGTTGCATCCCGCCTGCCCCTGGCTGGCAATCTTACTAGTTTGTTCTCCAATGCTACGAAAACCATTGGTTTTGGCACCACCATGCTTGGCAAGCACATCGTTTTTGACCGGCAACCCATACATTTCAGAGGCATGCCCCTACGCATGCCGGCAGACGGGGAATATATCCGTCTTCTAGGAGACATGCGGTTCCACATGTTTTTCAGAAGCAGGACCTTCGCAAACTCATCGCCTCGTGCCGCAGGGCGGCGGCGCCAATTTCCATGGGCACCCTACCTGCCCACTATCCGGTGCACATGTACAACGCCGTCGCCGGGGGCATCCAGAGGTGGAGGTCTGCGGTGCGTCCTCCTCTCTCTCATGCTATGCGGCTGGCCAATTTGCCTGTAGCATCCCGTCTTTGAAATTTTTTGATATCCCTGCTGATCACCCCCCCCCCCCCCCGAACTTTTTCTACACCCAGTGGTGTCCGGCCGGACTAGTTTATGCAATGCCTTGCCAACTATGGTATTATCATTCATGTCCGCATACCAACACCAATTAAACCACCCCAATCCGCATGTTCAAGCCTCGACCCGCCTCGGGCTCCTGAAAGCTCTCACACATTTTCACCTAGACATGCCGTGTCTAGCACGGGGAGTTCTCCATGTTTGTCCGGCGCATTGTGATGACCATTCCTTGTTTGTGATTCGGTGTCACCACCAATTATCCATCAAGGTTCACGTCCTGCATCATGACCTACAATTGCCCCTTCTCAACTGCCCTCTCTATTGGGCAACTTCCAAGTGGCAAGTGGACGATGCCCACTTATGCCGTGGCCGTCCTCCATGTGGCGACAGAGCATTACACCTTGTATCGCATCCCCATCCCCATCTACTGCGACAACTCGTAGCAAGCTGAGTTATATGTAACCTTGGTTGTCCTGCGATCTCGAGCTCATGCCCGATGGTATCGTTGTGATAATACGTGGTCCCTCACAATTCCAAATCTTATACTACTGCGCTTGAGTCTCGAAACGATAGCACCTCCACTGTGGTCACCTCCCTTTTGACTGCCAGTCGCCTTTTGAATCAACACACAGCCCCTCCCTAGCACTTGTACTCGCATCTCACCGGCACCTTTTTGGACCAAATGATGGACGCGGTGGATGGCGTGGCGCGTGAAGAGGGTCTAGCCTAAATCCCACGCTGTGGTTGGATACCGGAACTCCAACAGCTCCTAGTCCTTTTCATGCATGGTGATCGACAAGTGCAGGATCTGCAGGCTCTTCTGGTTAAGAAAGTCCCCACTTGCGTACATTCAGATTTGGATGTACCCTACTCCCCTCCATCCCCCTCCCTGCTTCCGTATGAACAAGTTGTCATCTCAAGTTACATCAAATGGGATGTCCATCTACGCGTTGTGGCGATACGACAGGGTTTGTATAAATCTCACAAGCTTGCCACGTGCTGCATGTGCAGGGCCATAGTGACACCACGTGATTATCTGATGATTGCCCGCTCCTAGACTTCTTTCGTGTTTCATTACATGCACAACTTGCTTTGGCCAATTCAGACTTTGCGCAGCGTTGGTCCATTGATTGTGTCTCACCGTTGGGTATTCTCATTTTCTATGGAAATTCTCTGTTTGGCATTACGGTTGGCCCTCCGCATTCGCGGGTCCTTTGGCGTACCCAAATGGCAGTGTGAGTTTTACCGGTGACATTGCACCTGCGGATGAGCGATTTTTCGGCAGAGGTATCACGCGGCGTGCCCTACGACACATGTTAGGTTTTGTACTACGTTCAGTGGTTGCCGTTCATAACCGCTTACCTGCTCTGCCTTCTTTGCCGGACTATCGCGCCCATGAATCCGGGAATGAACATCTTGTTCTATCCTGGTTTCACCCCAACCCAAGTGCCCGCTTGCTATCGAGCTGGTCCTACGCCGCCCCCGGGGCCATACAATGGCCGCACCCCGCGATCCTACAATGGATTGTTGCGGTTTTTGGAATATCCCTTTCCATGCCCCGCTCCATTACTAGAGGTGCGGTCGCTGACAGCCCCTGGGCAAATTCTCTGTACCGGTTCTCCACCGCTCTACTGCAGGGTCGGACCCCACCCCCTTTCTTCACAGGCATCCATGCATCTTTGATCTGTCCTACCCCACTCTACCCTCTTTCACTCAGCATGGTCGGCTAGTTTGGTCCCTTGAGTACGGTCACCCGTGTCGCTTTCTAAGCCTTTGGTTGGCTTCCGATCAGCGCATTAGTCACAGGCAAGCAGCACTCCGTCTTGTCATGCAACGGGCTCTTGCCCTTGTGGGTGTCCGGCCCCGTCACTGTTATGCGGACATCACGGTTGTCCTCCTCGAAGTGGACTTGCATGTCAGCATGGGCTACGTTGTCATCATAAATGGTGTTTGCTTTGCCCTCTGCCATGTTTGCCTCGTGTCTCTTTGCATTTGTCACGCCCAGGTTCTATCAAGGGATCTTCGCAACTCCCGTCCCATGTTGGGCGAGGCTTCCAGATACCAACAACCAAAGCCCTCGCTATCCGTGGCGCCACACCTCCTTGCTGAGTGACAAAGGACAGTGAATATATTGTGAGCGTTTCATAACCACCCCTAGGACTTTCGGGCTACCGGTGGATGCGTAGGCGGTGTGTGAAACTCTCAGCGGCCAATGGGTACATGACTACCCTAATCCACCATCGTTGGCTGCAGTGCTCCCCCAGTGATACCAATGCACCGGACGGCAGTTGCGTACGTGCTGAGCCACTCGGCGCGAGGGCCCCACGTTACACCCGTGGATACCCGACTGTCACAAGTGGTCTGCACAGATCATGAACCATGACATGAACCATGACAGGGGTGGCCCTCCAACCCAAGGGGTACCTCTGGGGGGTAATTGGGCTCGTAATCTGGGGGGTAATTGGGCTCGTAATCTGTGAGGGGGAGTCATACAGGGTCCCCCGAGTTCCCATGCCCAACACATTGGCCACGGCGGGGAAACAAGCATAAGCTGGTCCCTCCTCCTCCTCCTCCTCCCCGGAGTTGGCGGGGGGGGGGGGGGGGGCTTGGCCTGTGGCGTGTGCGGTGGATGCGTGCACTCGTGCACTTGCCGGTGCCTTGCGTGCAGCGCGCCCTGGCATTGGTGCTCGCTTGCGCACAGGCTTGCCCACGAGCACCCGCCGTCTATGACAGGGCCGCACTCTCGGCAGCTCGTCCGCCACCTGTCGCCGTTTGGCGATCGCGCCTGTGTGGGCGCAGGCAGCTGCCGGCATGGCTGCCATGGCAGGGCTGAGGGCCCAGCCTTCACCCGTGCCGGTGCCAGACCCGCTGGTGCTTCCAGCGGCCGGTCGTCTGTGTCCTGTGGGGCAGGCTAAAGCCGTGCCTGGACGGCTTGTGCAGACGGTGGTGCTTGGCGCCGGGCCCATACGGTGCCCCTCATGGGCCCGCTGGCAGCAGTGCTGAGCGCCCCGCTGTCTGCAGGCCAGGCATGGCGGCGCCTCGTGCCAGGCGCAAAGCGTTGCTCAGGGCTCTTCCCTGGCGCCCGCTCTGGTGGATTGCGCATCCCCTCCTCGGTGGTCTCACGCCACTTGCCTGGCGCGGCAGGCGCTTGTAGCGGCACAATGGCGCCATGCCCAGGCCTTCCTGCAGGGATAGTCCAACAGGAAGCAATCCTGCCGGCCCCTGCCCAGGCGCGAGAAGCACTGGCGCTCTGTACACCCTACACACCGAACCCCCCCCCCCCCCCCAACTCCAGCTTCCCGCAGCCCATACCAGCCCACACCGGCACCCACCCACCCACACGCACACACACACACACCCATATGCCAATATCCACACATATTTTGTGTGTGTGTGTGTGTGTGTGATACCCTGGTGACATCGTCGTGAGCTCAGGCCGGTACTGCCATAGGGCAGCACCGTCCTTCTTCCTTCTTAGGACAAGATCACTGCTGCGCGCCTGTCCCTGCAGAAAGGCGCATACTGGTGTTGAACATGCTTTGTCTTGTTTGATGACCAGCTGACAAGGAATTGACATCCGGACCCAGGGTTGTGCTGCTCGTTTGTTTGCAATTCATGTGTGTGTGTGTGTGTTCTCTCTAAAGTGATTTGTTGGTTCCTACACAAGTGTGTGTGTTCTCTCTCAAGACCTAGTGTGTTATGTCTAAAGGACCTGACACCTTGCACGAAGTTGTCAGTGTTTAACAGGGACCCCCACCCCCCCCCTCGAAAAGCTTCAGCGGTAGGATGCGGAGCTGGAAGACGCGAGCATTGCACTCTGTTCCTTGGCAACGGACGTACAGCATTGTTGACCGATGCCGCACGGTCTTCCGTGGCACAGAGTGATCATCAAGGTCTCTAGCCATGTAGAACATCCAACACATCCCACGCACGTTTCTAGATTCATGTGCTCTTGTGCCTGTTTTGGGGGTTAGGGACAAGTTGGGTGGCATGTGTGTGGGAATTAACCTTTGTGCCATGCCAAAATACTGTCGATGACCCTAGTCTGATTTGCCCCATGTGTGTCCCCCCCCCCCCCCCCAATTAGGTCCCCCCCCCCCCCCACCCCCAATGCCCAATCCAGTCGCGTGCAGTAGTACTGTGTTTGCAATTCAGTAGCTCTTGGTAGGTGGCTGTGTTAAACAGGGTCAGTCAACCAAAGGTTCCACCAGCTGCACGCTCCCTAAGCTCACCCAAATTAGGTTGTACCCCAATTGTGCCCCTTGACAAAGTTTGTGCTTTGGGGTCTGTAGTAGCAAAAAATTGTTGTCAATTTTTTTTTCACAATTTATTTTGATTGATAATCAACAACGGGAGCATCAATTTTTCTTCAGCCAAAGCTACAAGGGTGGTCACTGTCCACCTCAATGTCATCTGTTGAGCGGACATGCATCATGTGCCACCAGTGATATTCTTGTTTTTGCTTGACACCCCCCATAGTTTTCGGCAGGTGTCCATCATCAGCAATGCTGAAGCATGCACTCTGTGCAACACCTCCAACGTATGTGCTCCTTTTGTTAGGAAGGCAACAACATTAGAAATGATTTCTTGAATCATCAATTAGATTTGCAAGGCTTGTTTAGAGTGCTGAATGTCCGCCCGCATAAACATGTGGTACAATGTGATCAAGTCAAGGGTGCGTGTGTCCAGTGTACGTGCCTGCTTGATTCATGAATTCTACCATCATTACCTGCCTTTGGAGGGGCAATGGACTGCTCTATGCGCGAGGCCGCGCGCAAGGAACAGTCCATTGCCCCCCAAAATGCATTTTTTTGGACCCATCGGGACCACAAAAAGGGCCAAAATTCCTTACCTAAGAGTTTTTTTGGTGTTTCAGAAACGGCTTGCTTTTTTGTAAGCCAAAGAATGCTCTTTTCGGTTTTTTTTTTGAGCCCCTGTATTTCGGGCATTTTCTGTTGTTTTATACCATGCAACTTGAGCCGCCTAAGCCAATTACCCCCAAAAATGCATGTCTTCGGCGCAAAAAAGCACATGGTGGTTTTGGCGAATTACTTAAATTTTTCTGGTAGTGAAGCGGTACCCAGGACCCCATGGCCCACAGGGCAAACGTCTGTTTTTCCCCGTTATTCTCCCTATTCTCCGTTTTGCTTGTAGGGATATGTTTCCTCCAGCCCATTGGGAGCCGGCATGGAACCGATCCCGGCACTAACGTTCCCAATCGATTAAATCGATCAGGAGGTTTTATAATTCCAATTTCATGATCGAATCTTGCGGGAAATCGATTGAAATCGATTATTTTGACCCGATTTCTCGCCGCCGTGAAAATGTCGCCTGTCGTCGCCTGCGCGCGTGTTGGCGGCGTGTTTGGATCTTTTCTCGTGTGCCTTTGAGGTTGGAAAGGAAGTTAAGGGATGGATCTGTAGGGTTTTTCATGTACTTTCATCTGGTGTGCTCACCAGAGTTTTTTGCCGTCGCGTTTGGGAGGAAATCGACGCGAAAGCTCTTCCGTCAAGCGACCGAACTCATGGTTCTCATTGACCATGAATTTGTAGTGAACCCTACATCTCTCCCCTTTGTCTTCCTTCCATGCCCCTTTCACATGGGCATATCGCTTCCTTTGGGGAAGCGGCTTTTAGGGGTGTTTTGGGACACACATGGGTGCGAAAAACTTAAGTCAAAATAGCGAGCAAACGCTAACTTTGTGTACTTGTGAGCATGAACGTAAAAAACTTAACATAATGTCACAAGACCAATAGCCCTAGGTCATTTTCGATTTTTGAGCCAGCCCATCAATGGCTCCACGCAATTCAATGCGTGCCAAAACATGGCTGCTTGAAAGGACGACTTTTCCTCTAAAATTTGGCCAAAATGGCCGTGGTGCCAAGGCTCGTTTTCGAAGCCAAGGGCCATGTGAGCCCTGCACCAAAGCAATATGGAAACTAAAGAGCACGAAGGATATCGTGCATGGTTTGTTTGATCTTTCCAAGCCTATCTACTATTTTATACAACATTGCCTTGTGGGCACGCGCGCCGAACCTGCTTGTTGCACGCGTGCCCATATGCATTCATGATTGACTTGGGATCCAAGGGAGGACTTGACCCATAGTAAGTATGTTTGTAAACACTTCCCATGGGTCTTTCAATTTGGGTATGTGCCATATCATATCGGCCTTGGTGTGCCATGGGCATATATGTCCCAACATTGGCATTTTGGCCATATTTCCCACTTTTCGTGTGCTCCAAGGGCCGAAGGGTTAAAAATGGTTTTTCTTGCGCTTCAGACCCGAGTTAATGTTGATAAAGGGACTTAAGACTCCTGATTGCTTCCATGTAAGGGCCCAAAGTCCATCACCTTTGGGAACCGGAGATACACTTTTTGGAGTAAACACTTTTGGGACTCCTAACCCTCTTTTTGGCAATAATGGCGCCAAACCCCATCTCCCCCTTAATGTTCGCCCCCGGGCCGTATGCGCCCATTGTCCAAGGTTAAGGGCGATTCGGAAAGGGGACATAAACCCGCCTCGCATAGGGTGTATCCCCTAGTGTCCTCTCTTTGCGATGGGAGAGCCATGGGTGGCTCAATATGGGGTATGCTGCCTCTTGCCATTTTTCATGTACCATTTTTTGGCTAAGGGGAAAACTGATTAGAGGCCACGTCGAGGGTTGACATGGCACATATATTGGGACCTAAGTCCCATAGGTCTATAGCAATTTTGGTTAGATTATTGCTCGCCATGACCAAGGAGATACGGGAACGTGAGTATGGGCCGTGTCGGCCAATTTTCGCTGTTTTTGCCATTTTGGGCCAAGTTGGGAACACCATATCTCCATGGGGCAAGGGACCTAGCTAGGCGGGAGTGACTATTCTTGTAGCATATCACCAAGGGTCACTCTCCCTAGAGTCTCGCATTTGCTCCTCCGGCCTAGCCGGAGTTATGCACCTTACGGTGCGCGCGATGTTACCAAACTTTGCCTTTCTTGCTGTTTTCTGCCCCGTGGCGCGAGCATCCCCTCGGGGAACAGCAGGCAGCCAATGTGACAAGAAGCTAAATACCGATGCGCGGGACCAAAGGGGATATCAAGGCCTATGGATTAAGACTTGGCGTGATGGGATCGCTACGGAAGCCAACCCTGGTCGGCCACACGAGATGGCCGATTTTGCCAATTTTGGCATTGTGACCCCACGTGGCGACCCCTTGGCGCCAAGATGCCTCGGAATCTGGGGGAATCAAGTTGCATAGGGCCTCTAGGGAGTTCGCACTCGAAGGGTAGAGGGTTGGTTGCTTCGCACCTACCCCTGTATGGCCCTGCCGAGGGTTCAATTTTGGACTTTTTTCAGCAAAAATCAGGACGGGCTGAAACAGCCCATCTTCAGCCCCCAACTCCTAGGGGATAATGGCGGGGCCATATCTCGAGCTCAGAAAGGATTTGGGACCTACCGTCAAGGGAGCGTAGTGAACTATTGTCGGCCGGGCTTGGAGTCTATCGGTTCCTGGGAACGCGTCCGTGGCTGGCCGGGAGGCCTGTCCCTTGGCAGGGATCTAGAAGGATCCTAGAAGGCTTTGTTCTATGAGGATGCCCTTGTGAGCGCAGTGCTTTGCCTGCCTGCTTGCTTGCGTGTCCGCCGCAGCGTCCCAAGGCCAGGCCCCCCCCACGGGAATGCGTCAAAAGTATCCTACCGCCGCTGAGGTACCCCATCTCAGCGTGCCACTCGGGAGCCCGCGAGTATCCCAACCCCGAGAACCTCCTCATCGACGACCCTTTGTATCTTCCGCACCAACAACCAGCAACAGCCGCCACCAAGCCCCATGGCCAGCCCCGAGCACGCGACCAGGGTGCCCAGCCTGGCCATCATCCGCAGCTTCATGCGGGGGCTGGAGCGGGAATGGCACTCTCGGCCCCGGGGGGAAGCTGCCCCGAAGTACGTGGAGATCCGCGAGGATGTGAGCCATCATCGCGAGATCCAAGCGGAACTCCAAGCCTTGGGCTACGAGTACGCGTGGCAGCGGAAGCGGTAGAGTGTCTGGCGTGACAGCCGATACGTCGCCGACTTCAGCCCCGACCTCCACCAAGGGGACCAACCGGCTGAAGACCCGCGCGCCCCCACCGCATGCAAGGGCGCCCGCCGGCCGAGAGCCACCACCCTGGGCGACTTCATTGAGGTCGCCCGAATGCCACTCTGAAACAAAACAAAGGTATGTACATAAAACACATAAGGACATGTACACAGGTGGGGTAAGCCATGGACTCGGCCAGGGGCGCCCCAGGGCAATAGACACTCAGTCCCCAACCATATCCCATCCCTAGGTCCCATCTTCTAAGTGGCATGCAGGTACAGGGGTTCAAAGACAACCCATGGACCTGCCCAAACTAGACTAGATCCAAGGCCAAGCCCGCCCGTCCGCTGCACCTAAAGCGCTGAGGTCCAAGCACCGATGTGGAGTCGGCCCACCGGGGAGTGCCGGCCCGCCCGGGACTCTCCGCCAGCAGCAGCAGCAGTGTGGCCCCACCCTTCCTCGCCCCTCAGTGAGGCGAACTCGTCAGCGCGTGCGAGCGCGTCTGCGGCGTGCCCTGCAACCTCCGGGTTGCCCGAGACCGGGCCACGCAGCAGAAAGCTGCGGTGGAAGGAGCGGTCGTGATCGACCAGGAGGGGGCCGTTCACGGGGACCACGGCATGGCGATCCACGCCTCGGCTGTGGTGGCCATCTCGGCCGCACTTACGGCCGCAGCCGCGCAGGAAGCGGCGGCTCCCCGTGAGGGGCGTGAGGCGGAGGCAGCCGCGCGGGAAGCGGCGGTTGCTTGCGAGGCCCGCGCCGCCCAGGAGGCGGTGGCGAAGAAGAAGGCGGAGGTGAAGGCATTGGAGCGAGCCCTAGCCCAAGATAGGGCACAAAAGGAGGCGGAGCTAAAGGTTCAAGCGGACGCCGCGAAGCAAGAGGCCATCGAGACCGCGCGATGGAACGTCGGCGAGGAGAAGGCCAAGACCGTGGCGGAGCTCAGGGCCCTGGAGGCGGAGAAGGCCCGGCTGCTGCTGGTGCCCACGAGGACGCCGAGAGGCGTGCCGCGGAGGCAACCGCCGCGGCCATGGAGGACGCCGAGAGGAAGATCCGCCGCGAGACGCCCCCGGGAGGGTCCTGAGTGGACACCCTCCGGGGGTTCTTCGACGGGGACGCCGCCTCCGAGATGAAGATCGACCTGGACGCGGAGGACTCTGGGAGCAGCGAGGGCAGCCGCCCCGCCACCCGTCCCCGCCGCAGGGACAAGCAGAAGACCTCGCCCTAGATGCACCCCCACGGCTCCGACCCCCTCGTCAGCTGCAGCGATGGGGATGGACGAAGCCGCCGACCTCGCCACCAGCCCACACGCTGCAAGGTCTGAGTGGCACGAGCCGGTGGCGGAGGAGGGGACAACTCACCTCCAAATTCGGATCGAGAGGGTCGCCGACCTTCCTGCCGTAGTACGGAAAGCACCCCCGGCCGACCCCCGCCGAGATCCGAACCCCGATGGGGAGACATGGACATATACGACAACATGGAGGTCAGCCCAGATGCCGTCCCATCCAGCAGGGGAGGACCCCCGGATGGTGGCCCACTTGAACCCCGAGCCGGAGGACCACCCGGAGGACCGCCAGGAGGAGGACCACCGGGTGGACCTCCATATAGATGACCACCAGACAGGGGACGCCCTAGAGGACCACCAGGTGGAGACCCCCCCTGACAAACCGCCGGGGGCAGGCATCCCTGAGGATATCTGGCGATGGATCGTGTACCTGAAGAGGAGGATCTAGGACTCTGAGCGTGAGGCGCAGATCAACAAGATCGAGATCGGCAGGAGTGCCGCCATCGCCGCCAAGGCCAAGAACTTAGCCCACGCAAACTGCACCCCCTTTTGGAAGAGGCGGCCGCAAAAAACGGCAGCCGGAAAAACTATTCTTTTTGGACATTTGCAGCAAGCATGAATTAGACACCACCAAAAAAATAGGTTTTTACGCATTTTGCTTTTTTTTAAGTTTTGTTTACCAAAACAAACTATGATTTTGTCTGATCTGAAGGGTGTGTTTTACCAATGTTGTTGCTTTTGTATTTCAAAATCCCACTCGCGCTTGCCTTTTGAGGTGCTCATTTTCAAAAATAACATTCTGTGGGTCTCCAGTTGTACCTAAGTTTGTCCTACAAAATGAATTGCTTTTTTCTGTCCCTCAGTGCGCGAGGCCTCGCGCACTCACGATCGCGGAAACAATTGTGTAAAGAAGACAACAAAAACAGGACACAAATGCACAACATACAAGCACTGAAATAAACGTTCGGCAAAATTGTACAAGCCCTTAAGGGTAAATAATTGCATTTGCGTCGGAGGCGAGTGCGCGAGGCCTCGAGCACACATGACTGAAAAAAGGGAAAAAAACACATGGGTTAATGATGACTTACTTCTTCTTCGGTCCTGCAACCTTAGCCAACCCGGAACCCAGGCTTCTTGCCACCGTACTTGTCCCACTTGGGGAGGCAACAGTACAGCGGGATGGCTTAGCACCAGAACATGAGGGCGGCTTGAACTCGGAACTAGCAGTCGTAGCAGTCATTGCTTTCTTCTTTGGCTGGTCCTTACCCGAATCATCGGGACTCGCATCGAAGTGAGTGGCGGGTGCCCGCTTGCGCTTCTGCTGGGTCTCCAGCACTTGCGCCAGATCCCCTTCTTCTGTCTCCTTTTCGGCATCGTCATCGTCTGATTCTCCGGGCTTCTTTGATTCCTTCTCCTTTCCTTTCGCCTGCTTCTTGCTACTCGAGGAGGTTCCTTTTCTGGCTGCAGTACCCTGAGTTGGTACAACTTTGGCAGTCTTCTTCACCTTGGCTTGGCTTGGCAAGGTAGGTGCAGGCGCAACATGCTCACTTCCGTCGGGGGGCGCCTCAGTCACCATCTGTTCTTGGACGTCTTCTGCAGCATGCGCCTTCTGGTGCCCTTCGAACCCTCGGCTGCTGTCTAGAACCTACAGTGGAATGCCACGCAGAAGCCACTCTTCTTGAGTATCCCAAGTTGAAGCTGTCGCTCCCTGCTCCGTTTGATCGGCTTCCAACATGTAGCGCATGATGAAGGCATGCTGGAGAGCACCTCCAACGGCATTCGCAGGGTCCTTTTGCTTGATCACTGACACAGCTTGAAACGCCACTTTAGTCCCCCCTGACTCGTCCGACATCGCAATCTTTGCGGCCATGGCAGGCGTGTCATCCACAACAACCACTGCATCAGCATGCCCACAGTCCAAAAGATACTTGTCAAGGTATCAGAGCACGTGAATCAGAGGCATGAAACCACCGAGGTTCTTGTTGTGCATCCCTTTGAAATGTCCATCAGAATGCGTCAAATGGTTCAACAACTGCAAATGCGATGAATAAAGACGAATAACGGAGACAGCAGTGCGCGAGCCCTCGCGCACACAACGGCATAGAAATCGATGGAGAAAGCAGATATACCTGCTTATCCCAGCGACTGGTTGTTCCGATCCACATACAGTGCTCGTCAAACTAATACATGTTGCTTGTAACGGAACCCAACAACCAAGAGTATACCGGCAACCGGGCATGATAGAAAGGCGGAGTAGTTGGATCCTTGTGCTTCTCCATACGCCACAGCCTCTGCATGTCACGGCCAATACGGTGCACAACATAAAAATCGCCATAGAAAATGACGTCCTTTCCCAACATTACCACATCGAACAGCCACTTCGGAACAAATCCTGCAGAGTCATATTCCACGAAAAGGTCAGCATTCACGACCAACAACGAGTACTGCCAGTCCCGGAAACGGGCTAATGGTGTCTCTTCGATATCCTCAATACGGCATGCTGTCAAAGTGCACTTGTTCCCTTGGTCATCCTGCTTGGAGACATTGATCACTTCGCCAGTACTAGAAAGTTAGAACAGGCTTTCACTGTTGATTGCTTTGATGATATTGTTTTGTTTGTGCCCCCGCTTGCTTCTGCTGCTTCTTGATGTAGTTCAGGTTTTCCAAACAAAAATGGTTTGATGAAATCAACCAAAAAAACGTACCCACAGTGCAGGCAAAGGACCACAAGATCAAATGCACAACATGAAGGGCTGCAGTCAAAGGAGATAGTGTAGCAACCAAGAAAACTCACAATAACTACAGATTTATGAAAAGATAGTTAGAAAGTATCCTACAATCAAGGGAAAACTGCCCACATGGGCATCCTCTCTTTTATAGTGCCATCTAGAGATGTGCACTCTTTGTTTCGGGTCCCATAGGTGCTGAGGTGGCATGGCTTGTGGCGCTGAGGTCACTGCCATGTCCCATGGGATCTTCCTACCTAGCTAGGCTGACTGGGAATTGAATCCAGGACCTCTCAAAAAGAGGTGCCACAGCCCCCTAGGGTGCAGAGCAGTAGGATAGCTAAGCATTCATGAGAAGGTATAGAAAAATGTATAGGCTCTAGATCAATGTCAGCTCCTCAGTCACTCCAGGGAATGGTGCATAAGTACAATCAGTTGGGGGGTCAGGGGTCCACACAACATCCATAGTTTAATGCTTGGTTTTATACGTCAAAATGTCTTGTAACCCCTTTTTGGTTAGGCCAATACTGAGATAAAAATGTGTTATGCCTTTAGGCCTCTCTATTACAACTAAAGCTAACCTTTTAGCAGGGAAATACACTTTTTCTTACTCCCCCCTTGTGCTGTGGTGGCCACCACTGTCGCATTCTAAAGGAAAAGGGAATTTTTCTTGGCCTCCCAATGGCTTCAACATCTATTTAAAATTTCCTATGACATCCCTAACATTGGAAAGAAGGCGCTGCGGCAGGGCAGTCGCCAGGTTTTGCTTTGTCAAAACAGACACCTACAGCTCCCACTGCGCTCATTGGCGTCGCTGGGGCAGCTGTGGCTTGATAGGGGGTTAGAATGGGCATGCCAATTCATGTGTGCATACACCGCTCCCTCCAAATAGCAAAACGCAGTGCAATACACAAAACCCAACGCAGGATACGATCAGGGCACGCTATCTAGAGACTCGTTCAACCTGCTGTCTAACCTGATTTGTCCTTAGTGGCGTTGAAAATTATCTTACCCTCATGGGGGTATGGGATTCTGGACAGTGGTCCATGAGTCAGTTTTCGGCCTGAACACGGCTTACTCCACTGTTTGCGCTCCAAGATATCTGCAGAGAAGGGACAAAGGGTTGAGAGACTGACAAACACGCAACGATCGACACAAACACCAAAATCCGTCAAATGACGGCCTAGAATTTTTCTGAGGGCACACACCTGTCCAGAATCTCCATGTGCATTAAATGCACATTTTTACGAAATTTGATTTCATCACAGGAATTTTTAAATTCCTGGATTTACACGCAGAGAAAAGCGGCACGCCGGAGCGCATCCTAATTGGGCGCCAGAAAAGACAAAGACAATAATATTATAACAGTATGTCACGCAATAATCAAGAAATGACGAAACACACAATAAATTACAAACGTAGGTATTCCACCCATGCTTACAGGAAAATTCAAGAATGAAGAATTCGATAGTTCAATAGAGATTCGCAGAACAAGGTATACACATACAGGTTTTGTTTGCTTCGTATACAGCATTCACATTGCTTGTCTCGTGTTACCGTGAACTCGCCGTCTAGCGACGCAAACACAAAGTAGAGGGATTGATTTGAAGATTGCATGATGATTAGAGGTGAGATCGGGTGATTACAACATACACACGCGTGCATAAACGCTTGCTTCGCTTGTGTTTCATTTTCCTCACTCAATTGCTTTCTCTGTCCAGCGGTAGGTAAGGTCAGTAAGCGCAGGAGGGCCCACCCCCTGGTTGAGTTCGTGATTGTGGTATGGATTGTTAAGAAAGAGATGGTTAAAACAGTGGATTGAAAGCTTCGTGCATACCCCTGCATGCATATGGCGCATCAAAGGGTAGGCCACGCGTGTTGCGCACGGTATAACCCTTGTTTAGGTTACCCAGGGGCTCCACCCCACGTTCTATAAGAGAACGGGTGGAGATCCTTAAGCTTGCTTGCTTGCAACTGGGTTTGGGAACAGCATATTATAGGTCAGCCTAGGAAGCGTATAACACGTGGAGGCTGGCTTGGTTCCTCCGTCTCAAACCCAGTTCATTCGCCTTTGCTTTACAGGTGGGAAGGTAAGGGTGAATTGGTGCAGCAGCAGTGGCCTTCGGCGACTTTGGATTTTTATGCCCACGCTAAAAGCGGCGCTGATCACGCAATCAACAAACTGTACCTCAGCCACGAGTGGCGAAGGCAGTCCGACATCCTCGACATACACGCTGTGCACGCAAACAGAGCACTCCTTCCCTCCAAGCCCTGACAAGGAAATGCGTAGTGGCCTCCCTGTTAGGCGACAGTCGCTTAGTAGGGCTGTGTTCTCTTGTCCTTTCACAGGTGGGCCACTAGGGCCTGAGCACGCTCTTCAACAACACCAAGTAGCGTGTGTGGTTGTAGGAGTGGTAAGTCAGGCTGAGGGCTTGAGCCCAGAGCTCGCTCATCCTTCGATGGCTGGTGCCACTGTAGTGAGTGTAGGACTTGTAGTGTGGGTGTCAGTGTCACGCCTCTTTCGTGAAATTTTATCAGGGTTTTGCGGGGCAGTGGCAGTGGTAGTCTAGGCTTTGGCCGCGTAGCAAGCAAGCGTTTTCATGCCTCATAGCTTTTGGCCACCCCTCCCCTGTAGTAGGCAGGCAGGTAGCAAAACCAATACCTTGGCGTTAATGCTGGGTATTCCCCCAAGGAAGTCTGGTGCCAGCACAGAAATTGGGCACCTAGGGGCGGAGAAACCCGGGGCGTACCCCGTGGCACCGTGTAAAGACATCCGCCGGGTTCAGCAGGGGTGCAGACTTGGGTATAATTAGGACACCATTTCTGTAGCTTGCTCATAGGTCCTCAGGTTCAGCACACTCACACACACATAGGCAGGTATAGGAAGGGTTCAGTCCCTAGGCTTCTTCTGAGAGGCAAGTGTTTCAGCGAGCCTCAGCAACTCTCCTAGGTTGTTTTGGGACAAGTAAGCTACCAGAACAGAATTCAGGCGTCCCTCAGGAAGCACAAAGGCAGAGAAGGGTTCGCAGGTAGCTTCTTCAACTCCAAATCCTTCCCAGAGGCTGAGGAAATACCACCCTTGGCGATAGTGTCGTCGGATAACCGACTTCACCAGGTTGAAGCCTTCCTTTGCCATGTCCTCGGCATTCATGTCGGCAAGTTTTCCTTCAACTTCGATTGGGCTGGCAGCGCCCTGTAGGTCCAGAGCGGCGATCTCCTCGTTGTTTAGTTCCCATTCTTCCCCACAGAGGTCCTCTGCGTTGTAGTAGCGCTTGAGCTGTTGAGCAGCGCACACCAGGGTCCCCCCTAGTCCGGGAGAACACCGCACAGTGATGCGGTGACCATCCACAGACAGGATCTTGTAGCGTCCAAAGTAGGGTTCATCGCTGCTTGAGCGTGGCCAGACGGGTAGCCGACTGTGGTGCACCAGCACCCAGTCACCCTCTTTGCAGGAGGCGGGCACCCGGTGCTTGTTCTTCTTGTTCCACTGGCGCTCCCTGACTCTCTGGAGCATAGCCTTGGGCTTGTCCACCTTGTGTTGTTGCTCCTTCATGCACTTACCCACAGTGGAGTAGGAATCCTCAGGATAAGGAGCGTGTAGGAACCACGCCGGGCGTCCCATAAACAGCTCATGGGGTGAATAGCCAGTTGCCAAACTCTCTTGGGAGTTCATCATCAAGGAGATGACGGGGAGTAGTCTCACCCAGTATTTGGTGCGCTCAGTCTTGCACCATATCCTCACGTTCTCTTTGAGAAAACGAATCTGTCGCTCACATAGTGGGTTACTCGTATGAGTATATGGAATCCCTGTTGACACCTGGACATTGAGGGAACTCAGGACTCTCTCCTACCAGCGGGTGTGGGAGCGTACTCGGACGTCCTCGTCTGAGTTAATCTTTTTGGGTGCCCCATAGACACAGAACCACTCTTCGAGGAGTATCTTGATGGGCTCCTCGCCGGTGATGTGTTTAGTGCATGGGAACACCCTGGTAAACCTGGCCAGCCCAGAGGTTACCAGTAGGGCAAAGTCGTAGCCCCAGAACTTAGGCATCTCCGTGTAGTCCACGTAGAGAACACTTTTGGCACAGTCGGGGATAGGGAGTGTCGTATAGAGACCTCTGTCCCTCATTTCCCCAGGTTTACAGGACCGACACGGGCACAAGTCCACGATAGGCTGGAGGGTCTTCCGCAGCTTGTCGTCAGTCCACGTAGAGTAGAACCACTGCTAGAGCAGCCTCAGGGTACGGTTTGCTCCCACATGACCACTGGACTTATTGCTCCACATGAGCAGTGCCACGATACGGTCCCTAGGCACAACTATCCGGTCCTCATGCCAGAGGTAGGTCTTGTTGCGCTTCCACTGGTCCTGGTTGACCAGGGCGGGTTCCAGACTCTTCTCCAGGCATTTGTAGATGTCCCCAAACTCTTTCAGGTACTCCACTTGTTGCAGTCCATCTAGAGGGCTGATGATGGTCATGTCCAGGTCCAGGTGTACATCCATACGGCTGAACGCCTCCTTGGCTAGCTCCTCAGACCCGGCACCAATCATGTCGCCAAAGTTGTTGCGGCTGATGTAGTCCGCACACTCCTTCTTGACGGCCTGCATATGATGTACTGAGAGTCGTAGCTGGCTCAGGTAGGTCCACCAGCGTCAGAGCTTAGCCTTCAGAGGTGGGGGTCCCTTCTGGAAGGTACGGACCGGTTCTTAGTCACACAGCCAAACCACTGGGTTACTCCCCAACAGTCGGGACTGAGAGGATAGCACTAGCATACCCGTGAGCAGTTCCTGCTCATAGGTAGAGTAGTTACCCCGGGCCTGGTTCCATTTCCACTTCCAATGACCCAGGGGAACCAGGACCCATTTGTTGTCAGGGTAGCTGTGCTTGAGAGTACCGTCTCGGTTTGGTCCATCAGTACCCAATTGGGAAATGGCCAAGTCGAACTCATCCTTCTCTAGTGCTTGCCACTGGAACAACGTTCCACCTCCGCCAACATTGCTGGCGTCAGTCACCAGGATACTTTCCCCTTGTGCCCTAGGCACGCCCAGGCACCTGTGTTGGCCAGTTTGTCCTTGAGCTCGTCAAACGCTTGTTGTTCTTGAGGGCGCCAGCGCCAGGTAGTACTCTTCTTAATGAGGTCCATCAGGATTGCGCTGGTGTAGGTGAAATTCTTGATGTGGCGGCGGGAGAAGTTGCAAGCCCCAATGAAACTGCGTACATCATGGAGTCCTTTCTTGGGGTGTTCATGTCGTACCCTAGCATCCATCAGGGGTTTGGCCTCAGAGGCCGCTGGGGTCCATCAAACATAGCGAATGTCGAACCCCAGGTACTGCATAGTCTCCTGCATGAACTCACACTCCTCCAGCTTGAGTCGGGTGTGGTTGTCCTGGCAGACTGCGGAGAACTTGCCCAAGAGGATGAGGTGGTCCTGTTGGGTATTCGTCCCCAGGCATACATCGTCGATGTGTGCTTCAATCTGGGCCCCACGGGATATGAGTTCTTGCACCACAGGTCTCCGACGTAGGATGGATAGGATCTTGTTCATCAGCTCTTGAAAAAGAGCGGGTGCGTTAGCCACGCCAAAGGGGATGACCTTCCACTTGAACACCCTCCCCTAAGGGGTGATGAAGGCTAGGAGTTCCTGGGCATTGGGCGTCAGGTCCACTTGCCAGAATCCACTCCGCTTGTCCATCTTTGTCTTTGGGCGGCAGGAGGTTATCTTCTCGAGTGTTCACTCCATGTTAGGAATGGACCCTGAGTGGTTCAGCGTCTTCTTGTTCAGCTCTCCACAGTCCACTCCCAGCCGTTTGGCTGTAGACCCAGGCTTAGCCACCAGGAAACGGGGGCTGCAGTGTTGGGGGTAGTCCCCATCCTTGTACTCCAGGACCAGGCCAGCATCGATACATTCTTGTATCAGTCGCTCTATCTCACCGGCCTGCTCTTTAGGAGCTGGGTGGGGTCTCCTACGTATCTTGTGACCCACGAACTCAGGCTTCAGCTTGAGGTCCATCTGTACCAGCTTGTCACAGGAAGCTGGAGGGGGTAGTTCTCCGAATACCTCGAGGTAGGTCCTCATCAGCCTCTGTACTCTAGGGTCCAAGAGTTTGATCTTGTCCTCCATGTCCTCGTCACAGTGTAGATTTCTTGCCCCTTGGTGTATAGAAGCGGGGAGCTGGTCCTCAACCGGCTCAACGTCCTTGGTCGTATCCTTCGGCCTTTGGTAGGCGTAGAAAAGGTCCTGTTCCACAGTCTCAGGTGGTCGTTGACAACATAGGCACACTCGAGGGGGTTCGCATAGGCATTCCTCTGAGAGTTCATTCTCCTCTGGGGTCCTCACATGGGCACCCCACACGCTCTTCATGAGCTTCAGATCCACCTCTCGTTGCCAGGTGGTATTCTTCTATTCGAGGTCCTCATTCAAATGGGAGATATCTCCCATAGACCCTTGCTTCAACGGCCATGAGCGGCGGGTAGGCCTAGCGTAGCATAGCTTTTTCGCCACCAATGTCCTCTTGGACTCTCTCAGCCTGGATCGGGGATCTAATTCCGCGTCCAGGGACTCCTCTCCCCTGATGGAGAGTAGGGGTTTCTGTGGGGCAGCGTAATCGGCGGTCTCCACTTCCTCCACGCACGTCTGCACGAAGAAGGCGTCATGCTCAGTCTCGTCATCAGAGTTTATAGAGCTGGGGAGCTCGAGCCCTCTGGTGGGCAACGAAACACGGGCTCTACGACCCGTTCCCAGACGCAAACCCAACAAGAACAAGGGACTAAGTGTGCCAACAATGATGGGGACAAGTCTAACGCCCGCAAACGCTCCCGTTTCATGCGCATGGTGCGGAAACTTCAGAAGAAGGGGTTTGAAGTGACCTGCCCCGCGGAGTTCTGACAGGGACGCTCCGGGGGACCTACAGATCTGGTGTTCTGGGTACGTATCCGTCTTGGGTGACGTGAATACCTGGGGATACTGGATACTGGGGCCACTATATCTATCGTGGCCAAGAAAATTTTACCTCCTCGGGACCTGAAGAACATCATGCCTACCGCAGCCATCCGCATGGGAGATGGGCATGTGGTGCACAGTTGTGGGGACTGTGAGGTCGATGTGCCTATGGGATCTAGAAGCATTGCCCATCTGTTCTACGTGGCGGACACTGAAGCCTTCCACTTTGTACCGGGACCGACTTCTTCGTCGAGCACTCCCAGATTCTATCCCTCACCCTGCAAGCACCCTACGTCCTCCAAGTGGACCATGGCAACGGACGGGAATCTGTACCTCTGGAGCAGTCTGAGCATACGTCTAGCTACCTGAGGGTATGCAAGAAGGAGCACTCAACCATGATGGTCGCCTCCAAAACTGAGGACTATCAGCTCCTTGGGGAAGTCATGGACCAAGGTCTAAAGGAGTCGGGATACTCCCGGGAAGACCTGAACGTGGAGCTATTCGCCAGCGACAAGCAACATGTTCTGGATCTCTACTGCAGCAAAGGGAAAAATTGCTGTTATAAATTTTACTGGCCCTCTTTCGGGATGGCCTACGGGAACCCAAGATTCAGTGAACTGGGGAAGGTCCTGACCAAGGTGGCCCTGGAACGTTCCCGTATGGTCCTGTGCTCCCCCGATCGGTGAGCCCATGGCGGAAGCGTGTACTGGCATACTCTATTGGACAAGCTGACGCCCACCTCCATCCAGCTGCCGGACGACGCCATCTACGTGCCTCTGGGCCGCATGACGCCCATCGGGAAACCTGGATGGGGGAGCATGCTAAGCGTGGTAGACGGGAGCCTAGCCCCCGTGCCCTGGGAAAATTGGGACCCTGCTACGGTCCAGGAAATTCAGGTAGGTAGGTAGGTAGATGCACTCGGTCGTTGAGAGGCGCTCCATGGTTCCCCCTGGCGTCGCCCCTGTGACCGACAGGAAGAGGCTCCACGCATGAGTAGGGGAGGCGGCTTACATCCTGACTGGTGGCCCCCAATAAAGCGGCACCGGGCAACACCAGGAGGGCTGATTGCCGCCAGCGTGACCTGCTTGTCTGGCCGGGAGGGTGTGCCCCCGTGCTTGCGGCACATCCCCTCCTTTGGGCGGAACCCTAGAGGTTCACCGGACTTCCTGGCGTATCCTGTTCCCAAGGCATGCATCTATGTTCTTGGTACTGGGGTTCCAAGGCGCTTGGGTGTCGCAAGCTCTGCCTCGAGTCCCAAAGCAGCTCAGGCCTTAGGATGCAGCCTTACCCCCGGTCTTCTGATCTCGTTTGGCCAGGTCACCAGCATTGCACAGGCTACCTCAGTGCCCGGGCTATGGACACTGGGTTTCCTACTGTTCTTTGGCGTTTGGTTTGGGTCCGGGTTGTGCTTGGGCTCGGGTTTCGGTAACCCCGCCAACCCTGGCTGGGGTCTTGGGTGGGTGTGTTTGGGTACGGGTTGTTCTTTCGCCCCTCCATTCCCGGCTGGGGGTTTGTGGTGTATGCGGTTGGGCTTGTGTGTTGACTTGCACCCGACCATTCTTGGCTGGGATTTCGGGGCGTGCGTGGTTGTGTGCGCGCTCCACCTGTACCACGCCGTTCCCGGCTCGGGTGTGCCGTGTAGGTGTGTGTGCTTGGGCTCGGGTTTCGGCTGCGCCCCGCCACTCCTGGCTGAGGTGTTGGGGTGTGTGTGTGTTTGTGTGCGCGACCCGCCTGGTCCCCTGCCCCTCCTGGCTGGGGTTGCGGTGTGGGTGTGTGTGCTTGGGCTTCGGTTGCAGCCGCGCCCCGCCACTCCTGGCTGGGGTGTTCGGGCGTGTGTGTGTTTGTGTGCGCGCCCCGCTTGCACCCCGCCCCTCCTGGCTGGGGTGTGCGGTGTGGGCGTGTGTCCTTGGGCTCGGGTTTCGGCTGTGCCCCGCCACTCCTGGTTGGGGCGTTGGGGTGTGTGTGTGTTTGTGCGTGTGCGCCGCTTCTACCCCGCCATTCCTGGCGGGGTGGTGTGTGTGTGTCTCGGTTTGGGTTTCGTTTGCTCTCTGGTTTTCTCCTGGCTTGGGAGCTGGGGCGTCTTAGCCCACGCAAACTGCACCCCCTTTTGGAAGAGAAGGACCTAAAAAATGACCGCCCAAATAACTATTTTTTTTGGACATTTGCAACACACATGGCCCAGATGCCACCGAAAAAATACAATTTTACCCAATTTGCTGCTTTTTTCCACTTTTTGCTTATCAAAATAAACTATTATTTTGTCTGATTTGAGGGGTGTGTTTTACCAATCTTGTCGTTTTTGTATTTCAAAAGCCAACTGGTGCGTGCCTGTTCGGGAGCTCATTTTCAAAATATGACATTCTGCGGGTCTCCAGTTGCACCTATGTTTGTCCTGCGAAATAAATTGCTTTTTTGTGTACCTGAGTGCGCGAGGCCTCGCGCACTCAAGGTCATGGAAACAATTGTGTACAGAGGGCAACAAAAACAGGACACGAAGTGCACAACGTACAAACACTGAGATAAAAGCTTGGCAAAAATGTACAACCCTTTAAGGGCATATAATTGCATTCGCGTCGAAGGCGAGTGCGCGAGCCCTCGCGCACTCATGACTGCAAAAAGAGGCGTAACACTTGGGTTAATGGTGACTTACTTCTTCTTCGGTCCAGCAACCTTAGCCAACCTGGAACCCAGGCTTCTTGCTGTTGTACTTGTCCCACTTGGAGAGGCAACGGTACCTCGAGACGGCAGGGTACCAGAACGCGAGGGCGGCTTGAACTCTGCAGTAGCACTGGCAGCAGTCTTCGCTTTCTTCTTGGACTGTTCCTTACCAGAGTCGGGGCTGCTTGCATCGAAGTGAGAGGCGGATGCCCGCTTGCGCTTCTGCTGGGTCTCCAGTACTTGCTCCAGATCGTCTTCTTCTGACTCCTCGTCAGTATCGTCGTCGTCTGATTCCGCGGGCTTGTCCGATTCCTTCTCTTTCCCTTTTGCTTGCTTCTTGGTACTCGAGGGTGTTCCTTTTCCGGCTGCAGTACCCTGAGTTGGTACAACTTTGGCAGTCTTCTTCATCTTGGCTTGCATTGGCAAGGTAGGTGCAGGCGCACCAGGCTCAGTGTCTTCAGCGGGGGCCTCAGTCACGACATCTTGCTGGACGGCTTCTGCAGCATGCACCTGCTGGTGCCCTTCATGCCCTCGTTTGCTGTCCAAAACCCACAGTGGAATGCCACGCTGGAGCCACTCTTCTTGAGTATCCCAAGTTGCAGCTGTTGCTCCCTGCTCCGTCTGATCGGCCTCCAGCATGTACCGCATCACGATTGCATGCTGCAGAGCACCTCCAACGGCATTCCCTAGGTCCTTTTGCTTGATCGTTGACACAGCCAGAAACGCCACTTTAGTTTTGAGGTCAGACATCGCAATCTTTGCGGCCATGGCAGGCGTGTCGTCCACAACAACCACTGCATCAGGAAGCCCACTGCACAAAACGTATCTGTCCAGGTACCACAGCACGTGAATCAGAGGCATGAAACCGCCGAGGTTCTTCTCTTGCATCTCTTCGAAATGTCCAGCGGAATACGACACATAGTTCGGCAACTGTAAATGTGATGAATATAGACGAATAACGGAGGCAGCAGTGCGCGAGGCCTCGCGCACACAACGGCATCGTAACAATCGAAAGAAGCAGATATACCTGCTTATCCCAGCGACTCGTTGTTCCGATCCACATACAGTGCTCGTCGAACTGATACGTACTGCTGGTCACGGGACCCGATAACCAAGAGTACACCGGCAACCGAACATGGTAGAATGGCACTGTGGTTGGATCCTTGTCCTTCTCCATACGCCAGAGCCTCTGCATTTCGCGGCCAATACGGTGCACAACATCAGCCTCGCCATAGAAAATGACGTCTTTCCCCAGCATCATCACATCGAACAGCCACTTCGGAACAAATCCTGGAGAGTCGTATTCAATGAAAAGGTCAGCGTTGATGATCCACAACGGGTACTGCAGATCCCGGAAACGGCCTGGCGGTGTCTCTTCAATATTCTCAATACGGCAGGCTGTCAAAGCGTATTTGATCCCTTGCTCGTCCGACTTGGAGACATTGATCACATCGCCATTACTGAGCTGTGTCTGTGAAGGTGCCGATGATGGTGCCTCAACCTTCCTTTGCAGTTGTTTCCGCACGGCCAACGTCCTTGGTAATGGAGGTGCGCCCTTGTCCCCAGTGCGCCACAGAGGTGCAGTGAGCAACGTCTTCCATTTTGGCCAGGGCGACCGAAACTTCGTACTTTTTGCGTCCACCCAATAACCCCAATTTCCAAGCCCAATTTTCAATTGCGGCGTGCCCAGTGCTGCGACTTCTGCTCGGATCTTCGCATCGGCAGCTGTACGGATGTGACAAACGTGGTGAAGTGCGCGAGCCCTCGCGCACTGCAGCTGCGACACTGACGCATACCTGCGGTCTGGTTGACATGCTGCGTATTGTCCGGATGGTCAAGATGGAAAATAACCCATTGTTCCGTAATCTGCGCGTCAATGTAGTTCTGGGTGGTCTTCAAGGTCGAGTCCTTCAGGTTCATGTGCGCACAGACTTTCTGCAATAGGCTCGGTAGATGCAGCCCCTCCAGCCTCTTGAAGGCATTCCTTGTAACGTCCTCTTTCTTGCTCTTACTCTCGAGGTTCCTCATACCAGTAACCGCCTCACGGCCGCAGTAATACGCCAGGGAGAAGATGTCCCTCCAATTCTTGAATGTCGAGTCCTGCGGGGGGAGACAGTGTCATGGAGTGCGCGAGGCCTCGCGCACTGTAACCGTGCGATACACGAATACATACTGTATGTCCTGCTTCCTCCAAAGCCTCGGGTGCAAGAAACGCAGAGTTGACGGCAGCTTGGACAACAGCAATCTTGAACCTCTCGAAATCTTGTGGCTCTTTTTCCCGCTTCTGATCCTCAATGTACAACAACATGTTGTCCAGCGCCTCGGACAGCGGAATCCACGTCACAGACTGGCTGCCAGCTTGTTGCAATCCTGCAACCTTGGCACGGATCCTCCAAGGCGTTTCGTACTTCAGAATGTCAACGTAGCAAAACTCCTGCCAATCCTCCAATTCTTTGCCTTCTTCGAGACGCTGTTGCTGAATCTTTCTGCATGTTTCTGTGCCATGTTGACCATTCAGAACGTAAAGGGAGCCATCTGCAAAGCAAATCATGTACCGAAGCAAAAAGAAGAACCGTCTTCGATCGAAAGCGAAGCGAGTCATACCACCATCCTCCCACGCCGTTATGCGCAACGGTCCAGCTGGTGGCAGTGCTTGGTATCCTGCCACTTTTCTGGCAACGTCGTCATAGTTGATGGATCGGATCTGTCCGCGCTCCTTGGTCTTGTCAATTTTCAAATCAGCAATCTTTACCTTCACGGCTTTACCATTCTCCTGCCGCAGCCACTGTGCCACTTCGACTGTGAGCTTCATCTCCGGTATTGCTTTCTTCTCACCCTTCTTCTTGCGTCCTTTCTTCGGCGTGTCCCCGTGGTCGGTCCCTGGTGACGACTCCATGGCCTCTGCGTCTGTTACTGGACGTTCTGGCGACCCTGGTTCACTCATGATGCCAAACAATACCTGAAAAGGGCAAATGGCATGACATGAAACACGGTCATTTGAACTCTGAAATCAGTCGAAACGGTATTTTGCAGGTCGTTTTCGGAAATCTGTTCCACAAACGTCTTTGTTGTGACTTAATCCACGGCACTTAGCGAAGTACTCAGTGCGCGAGGCCTCGCGCACTCACATCGCATTACATACCTGTTTTCATAACGTTTAGTGCGCGAGGCCTCGCGCACTGCGGGTGTCAGTTACCGCAAGCGTTGCCGCACGTTGCGTGTTGCTGCTTCCTGTCTGTCGGCATCCATATCTGTTCTCTGTCCCACAACAGCATCCAGTTTCCGTTTCAGTTGGTTGGTGGGATTTGTTTTCTGGTCAATGAGGGCATCTAGTACGCTGTGACCAAGTAGCCGGTAGTGGTCGTAACCGAGGGGTTGTGTAGGTGAGGGCGGAAATCTCGGTAACCTCCGCGGCCAAGAAGGTGCAACCGTGCTTACTCTGTCCGACTCCCATTCCACATAGGCCATGCATATCCGGTCTGTCGCCAAAAATCTGGTCAGTCGTTGTCGCATGCTGTGTACCAGGTTCTTGGGAACGTTTTGCACCCCCACGCGTTTTCCACCAGGACCAACCTTTAGCAACAAGTAATGGTTTTCCACCTCCTGAACAGTAACAGAACCCGTGTTTCTCGCCTTGTCCCGCACCAGCTTGCTCAACATCCCTTCTCCAAACTCCTCTGAGTGTGCCTGACCGGGCAGGTCCTGGTGCCACTTGCTGTTGTACAACAATGTGCACATGATTGTGCGCTCGTACTTCAGTATGGTGTCACACGGTCCTCGACGCAGCCTCCGCAACAGACACAAACTCAACTGCAACACCTCCTGAGCTCGTGTCCCTGTAGCGTTGTTTTCCCCCGACCAATTGCACTCCCGTACCAGGTGACCCAAGTACAACAACAACGGGCACCAATCCGACAACAAATGCAAGACTGCGTTTGCCACTGCTGCCCTGTTGGCATGCGTAGTGTCACGACCACTGATCGCGGTTGCAGCTTGTGCCTTGCGCCGATACGGGCGTAGTATTCGGGGTGTGGCAAGCATCAGCGCAGCAATAGTTTTTTCCATAACTATCAGTTTGGGGTATGATAGTATGGTGGAACCAGGTCGTAGCAGACCTTTCCGTAGGTAGGTTAGAATAGGCCAGAACACCCGAAAAGTATGAGTAACAACGAACTTGTAGGCATGCCAGACACCGTAAACTACAGGCACGTAACGCAGGTATGCACGCATGTTCCATCGTTGGTTCTTGGTACCGTACAACAACTTTAGTACCCTGTAGTGTATGTTTTCGTCAACCAACAGCGGTAGAACTCTGTTTGTCTGTTGTGCTACGTCCCTTGCAAAGTGTAACAAGTTTAACAGACCAACACCACAAGTTACCTTCTCTTTGGACAGGGCAAACGGGCGCCACACCGGTGCCTGTACAGTCCTTGCATCCCTCCTCACATCCAACGGCGCTCTCACGTTTCCAGCGTCTGGTGTACACCCATCTGCATACCCCATGTCACGCAATGTCTGGTGGATTCTCCGTTCACGCTGTTGCAGAGCCCTTGCGACTGTCGTTATCCGTGCTGCCAGTTCCTCAATGGCTGGATGTCCTGCCCAATACGTGGGCCTCTGTTTCAGTTGAAGTACTGCCATTGCAGTACAGTTTTGCGACCGGTCACTTTCGTCTGGGTGTGTCGTGTATTGTGCCCGGTACCAGTTGTCTATCCACAGCACGCAACACGACGAAAGCACCAGTGACCAAGTTGCTTTAAGTGCTGCTGCTGCCTGTTCGTCCACTGTGTCTGCGGCAGCGTCTGCTTGCCCGAGTCGTACTTTTGTTCGTCTTTCTGTTTGCGTCAGGTACCCTGTTGTGTTTCCCGGTTTTTTCCTGTTTGGTACTGCCCGTTGACGCATCAACAGGTACAGGTTCCAGCCCTCCTGTTGCAAAATGCGCACCCAGCGCTTGTCCTCCTGTCGTTTAGCTGCTGGTAAACTGTGGCGCGTTCTTTTGTTGAACCTGAGTCGCTGTGCAAATGTTAACACCAGTTGCGCCGCCAGGTCGTTCCGTTTCAGTCCTTTCCATAGGTCACCTGCTGTTTGGTATGCTGGTTCTGCCGCGCATGCCTCTCGTAGTGCTGCTGCTCCTTTGCTTACTTCTGCAATCATGCGTTGCTCTACGGATTTTCTGGCTCGAAGTGGCATCTTGCGTCTTTCTCTGTGGAATTATATTTGCGCACATATGTTGGTTATCGTTTCGCACAGCGACCTTTAAAAAAAATGTATTAGAAAACATCTGGCCTTTTCCTGTCGTCATTCTGGTGCGTGTGCTGTCGCCGCAAATTGGATTTGGTGTCTGCGTGCGCTCCGTTCCCAGTAACCGCAAACTGTTTTCGCAACCACAATTTCCTGTTCTGCGTCCGTCTTTAAACCCAGTTGGAAAAAAAAACCATGTCTATCGGTCAACGAAGGCTACGCCGCTATTAAAACCGGACACGTCTACCATCGAGTGGCTGTTGGAAAAAAGCAAATCATTCCCCTGATCCCCTGAAAAATATGACGAAGGTTACCGATGTATAATCGACTGTCACAGGTGGTAGACGTGAAGGGGAATGTAAATACCGGTGTAGCCTAGCTTGATCGCTTTTTCATTTTCTTCTGTCATTTAAGTGCGCGAGGCCTCGCGCACTGATTGTTTCCGGGGAAACAATGTTCTATACCGTGTTGAATCTGATCAACATGGTGTCTACACACATATACACCGGAAAAATCAAACGTGTTTGTCCGTCTCGTACTGTACCTGCAATTGTACGCGTCACATCCAGTCTGAAAATTCAATACATAACGTGACCTGAGTGCGCGAGGCCTCGCGCACTCAGGTTGCTTAACTTTGTATTTTATTTTCACTTTACAGTACATGTGTTTCCCCTAACATGGGAAGTCCGACAGCCATACACTTCCAATGCTCCCTGGTCAACACAATCCTAATTTTAATACCGTGTGGGAGCTGCGTATTTCCGCAAAAGCCAGTCCTTACGGGTTGTTACGTTTCGTGATAAACTCTGCTTTCGCTATCTTGAGTGCGCGAGGCCTCGCGCACTCAGAACGCCAGAGAAATGTAAAAAACGTCACATTGAGGAACACGGAGTTGCACAACACGAAAAAAGCAATTTATTTCACTACGTCTAAAATCACGTTCATGAAACATCCAAAAAAATAGTTTTTTTGCCCTGTTGCGAACCGGTCCTTTTTTGCGCGTTCGGCGCGCAAAACAGGGTGCAGTTTGCGTGGGCTAAGGGCGTGTGGCCTCTTGTGTGTGCTGCGTCTGTTTCCCGTTTCCTTCTGGGGGGGCCGCCTGTGGGGTGGGGCTCTGCGTGAGTTGCCGGGGGTGGGGTTTGTCTTCCCACCTCCCCTTTTGTTTTCTTTGCCGGCTGCGGGGGGGGGTGTGGTTTTTCGGCCCTATCCTGTCGTGGCTTTGTGGTGTCCGTCGCTGGCTGTCCCCGTTTTGGGTCTCGTGGTCTCCGTCCCCCCTTCCCCTCTCGTTCAGGCTACGCCTTTGTTTTTTTTTGCTTTTTTTTTGCCCGTCTCTGCCCCAGCGAGGTGTTTGTTGGGCTGTGCGGGGTGTCCTTTCTTCCGATGGGCCGCTGCTCTCGGTTGGGTGTCACCGGTTTTGGCCGGGTGGTCCTCGGGTGTTCTTTTGGGGGGCCCCAAGGGTGCCGTTTTAGGTGCCGTCTGGCTGGGGGGTTTGCCCGCCTCTTGTGGTGTGGGTGGGCAGCTTTGTGCCTGCGGACCTATCTCGTGCCCAGCCCCCCCTTTTTTTTTGGGGGGGGGGGTCTGCCTGTTCCTCCCTCTGCCATCCCTGGGCTGCTGCACGCACTGGTCGGCATAGTGTCCCTTGCGTTGGTGTTGTGGTGTGCTTTGGTGCGCCGTGGTGTGTCGTGCTGTGTTTCGCCGTGCTGCGTCGTGCTGGTCCGTGCTGTGTTGTGGTGCGCCCTGCTTTGTCGTGCCGTGTTGCGCCCTGTCGTGCCGTGGTGTGCCGCGCTGTGCCGCGTCGCGCCGCGCCGTGTTGTGGTGTGTCATGTCTTGGGGTGCCTTGTCCTGGTGCGTTCCACGGCAGTGCGCTACGGTGCGGTGTGGCGTGTTGCCTTGTGTTGTGCCGTTGTGGGGGCGTGAGGTGGGGTCGCTGGTGGCTAGACTGGCCCGTGATGTGGTGCGGGACGCGGGTAGAGGTTTTGTGGCTGGCTGGTGGCTGGGGGGTGCGGTTAGGTGTGGGGTTGCTCGCTGGACCCGTGCTGCGGGGGTCTGGGTGTGCCGCTAGGGCTGGTGGGTCAGGTATGTGTCCGCGGGGTTGCCCTCCCTGGGGGCCTGTGCTTTGGTCCCGTGTCATCCGGGGGACCCTGTCTCTAGCCCTGGGTGCTGTGGCCGTGTCCTCTTCGTCTTCTGGTGCCTGTGCGGTGGCCCTTGCTGTGGCCAGGGTCGTCGCCTGGCGGTGAGGGCGTGGTGGTGGGCTGCGCCGCGGTGTTCTTGGCGGCTCCCCCGGTGGCTGTGGCCCCTTCTCCCCGTGTGAGTGTGCCCTCCTCCCAGGTCCGGTGGTTTGCTTGCCGACTTGAACCACTGGGTAGGGCGACTGACGCCCGGTTCCTTCGGCAGCGATGAGCTGCTGTTCTGGTTGGTGGCCAAGCTCCCACGAGATCTGTGGGATGAATGCCGGGCAACGGCAGAGCGCAAGGTGAGTGCCCTCAACTACGAGGACCTGTCAGTGCTAATTTTGGAGCTGGCGCTGGAAAAAGGAAGCGACCAGCACCTGAACGCCTACCGTCCTGGCGGAGGCAGCTCTGGGAGCCAAGGCCGAGGGTACCAAGGACACCAACCAGGACAGGGGACTCCCCCAAAATACTGGCATCATGAGCAATGTCCAGGACCTCTTCTGGTATGATGCCAGACATGAGCATTGCTGCCTGCTTCATGCCCCTGACTGCGACCAGCGGGACTGCTTCGTGGTCCAGGGGAAGAAGCAGGAGACCAACACCGGCAGCAAGGCCAAGCTGCCGGACTACTACAGGTGCACAATCACCTGTGCGTTGTGTGGTAAGAGGAAGCACTACGAGGACGAGTGCTACCACAAGCAACGCCTCTCGGCGAAGCTTAAGACCGAGAACGCCAGTGGCAAGGGCAGTGGCAAGGGCAACGCCAACAAGGACAGTGGCCAAGGCAAGTCCAAGGGCAATGGCAAAGGCCAAGGTGGCAAAGGCGAAGGTGGACGAGGAGGCTCTGACCGCAAGCCGGACAAGGACAAGAATGCGAACCAGTCCGGAGGGAACCCCAATACTACGCCAGGGGGGAACTCTGAGCCCTCTGGTGGGCAACCAAACATGGGCCCTACTGACGCGTTCCCGTCGGGGGCCTGGCCACGGGACGCTGCGGTGACACGCACAAGCAAGCAGGCAGGCAAAGCACTGCGCTCACAGGGGCATCAATTACGCTCGTGTCATGAGACAAAGCGTTTCAGGATCCTTGCCACTCTGAAACAAGGGAACAAAAGTATGTACAGCAACACATCAGGATATGTACACATGGGGTTAAGACTGGACTGGGGTAAGGGCATCACAGGACAATAGACACTCAGTCCCAACTCGTATCCCAATCCCAGGTCCGACCCTCTCAGTGGCTGGTGGGGGCGGGGGCTCAAACACAACCCATGCCCTGCTCAGTCCGGACCCTGAAACCCTGCCAATAGGGGGGGTGTCCCGCCCAGCCACACGCGAGTTCCTGAGAACCAAGGTGCTCCAAGGCCAACCGACAGTGGCACCCCATGCTCCCTTAACGGCAGGTTCCAACTCCCCACTGAGCCAGAGATATGGCTCTGCCATTATCCCCTAGGAGTTGGTAGCTGAAAATGGGCTGTTTCAGCCCAAACTGATATTAGCTCAAAAATCTCCAAAATTGACCCCTCGTCCGGACCCACCAGAGGTAGGGACGAAGCAACTGACCCTATGCTCTTCGAGTACAAACTCCCTGGAGCCCTCGCCCAACCTGGTTCCCTCTGAGGTTCCGGCATCAGGGCACCACGGGTTCATCAAGTGGGGTCATGATGCCAAAATCACCAAAATTGGCGTCATTCCCACGCGTGGCTCGCCCAGCCTGGGCAAGGCCAATGGCTCACAGGATAGGAGGCAGGACCTAAGACCTCCATCTGAGTGTACAACTTGAAATTAGGTCTGGGCTCCCTGTGGGCATAGAGATATGGGGCCGCCAATTGACCACACGGGGGGGTGAAATTGGGGTCCCAAAAGGGGGTCATTTTGGCTGCTCGAAATGAGCCAAAATTCGGGGGTGCTCCCAATAGTATATCTCCACGCCGGCTTGGAGATCAGATCCGCCATTCCATACGCCATCCACCGGGAGTTCAACGAAGACTCCCATGCCCTTGGCTCTCAAAGATCTCCATGCCACTCGGCGTGGTGACAATCCCAATTGGGTCCACAAATGCCAAAATGGCAAAATTGTCCACACTCACTTTGGGCTACCACCTTAACGAAGGTTGCTCCGCTTCGCCCACGTGGTGTGTGAACCATGGGGACCAATATACATAACACCCATGTCATATACGGTCCATTGGTCCATGCGTCCGGCGTGCACGGGTGGGCTGAACATAGTGCACGGCGGGCAGAAAATGTGGAAAATTGCTCAAAATGGCCGAAAATGCGCACACTCATGGTTGGGGCAAATGAGGCACATGCCCGACTTGGACCGGAGTGTGCCATAGGATTGGTATCAAGTCATATGTGTCCAACATATCTTTTGGGCGTCGCCCAACTCCTCCGGTTTTGGGAATGGCAGGGTCGCCAAGTGAGCGTTGGTGCTCCTGGGATCCCTGCACGTAGAGCTCTCTAGTTGGCGACGTGGGAACCACCCCCCCCTCCAGCAACTCGCGTCACCACCAATACCGGTGGATCGGGTGGAGGTCTCGTTTGTTTTACCCCCCACCCAAGAAAAACAAAACACATGGGAGCCACCCACCCCTGCAGCAGTGCGCACCGTCACCTGTACTCAAACAGGTCGATGGGAATCCTCGTCCGGTATTCGAAGGGATCAGTGGGAGACCACCGATCCCGGGGTTCGAACCAGCTCCTTCGCGGCGCGCGCCTGGTGCGCTACCTCCGGGGCGGCTGCCTTCTGAGATACACTGGCACCCGGGTCACAGAACAAACGCGCCCGCAACCCCCTCCCCCTGTGCTAAGAGTAAGCCCGCGGTAGGGGTGCTCTGCTCGGCCATGAACCGGGACATTGGAGCACCACTCCAGCCACGGTCACCCCAACCCCCCCACGCATCCCGCAGGGCGAAGCTCCGTGCGCATCAGGCTCGTCATGGGAATCCGGCGGGCCGGCGCCTGGACACCAAGACGACACCTCTCTCCCCCCCCGCAAGAACAGAGCGGGGCCCCCACAACCGCACGCCCGCAACGCAGACCCCGACAGCCCACCTAGTGGACGGGCAGTCGGGGGAAGAGGAACGCAAGACCCAGAACGCCCCACGCAACGGACGAAGGCACCCCCCCGGGGACGCCCTGCCGCCGCCCCTGCAACCCCAAGCCAAGTAGGGGGGAACCGGGACCGGACCGCCCCCCCCCAAGCACGCCGGACGGAGCACGGGACCGGGGCAGGACACGCGGAGGGGCACGGACCACATGGAACGGCCCTACCAGCGCCCAGTGCCGGGACCACGCGAGATGCGCGCGCCACACCACCCAGCGGGGAGCGGACACCGCGAGAGCGCGAGCGCACACACACGAAAAGAACACGCGGGGACCACCAGAAGGGCAACCGGACCGAGCGCGCGGAACGCACAGACCACATGGAATGGCGTACCAGCGGGCGAGGATAAGGGACACCCGGACGGGACGGCCCGCCACACGCAGCGCGGGATACGCGGGGCGGGAAGGGGGAAGAAGGGGAGACGCAACACCAGGTACCGGCCCGAACCCCCCCGAACCGGCCGCGAGCGCCGCGCACACACAGACGGGACACTGCACCCGCCAAGGCAGTAGTGGCGCACAGCGCCACGCCCCAACCCCTAGGCTAGGCAGCCTCCGCGCCAGCCCAAGGGGGTCCCACTGGCGACAAGCCAGTAGCACGGGCCCGGCGGCGCCGGCGCCCCGGGCGACCACGCATTAGGGGGGCGACGCAGTGGGTAAGCGCCCGCGGCCACGGCTGCGAATTGATGCACTGACCGGGGAGTGGCGAAACGGGGACGCCGGGGAAGGACGGGGCTCCGAGCTCTGTGAACCCGGGGGACTCCGCCACCAGGCAGGAGGTGCGTCTTGGAGGGCCCCCCACTAGGACCCGGTGGGGAGGATATCACCTGGCCCGACCAGGTGGCCCCCCGGGGCCGAAAGGCGTCTAGTACCCGCAAAATCAAACCTCAAACCTCAAACCTCATAGGATTGGTATCAAGTCATATGTGTCCAACATATCTTTTGGGCGTCGCCCAACTCCTCCGGTTTTGGGAATGGCAGGGTCGCCAAGTGAGCCCATGATTTGGGATTGTCCCAAATCACCAACATGGCGGCCACGGTATGCCAAGCCCAAGAGGAGTTATTCGCCGGGTCCAAGATATGTTGGGCGCCGAAGTATGTGCCCTCATAATATACTTGGGTCATGATGTCAATTGAGCGCAACGTTGAGATACACGGTCGCCACTTGACATCATGACGGGCAAAAAACAGCAATATTGGCGAAAAAACACCCAAAAGTGCCTTGAAAGGGCAACAAATATATTATAATATCTTCGGCTTAGATTGAGTAATCGACCAATTCTTCTGAACACAATGACTTGACACCAATGACCTTCGATTCCACATATGTGCTCCACTTGGGGCGCCTTGAAAGGTCACGAGCGCTACTTCCCAAGTGGGCACATGAAAATATGGAAAATTGCAAAACACACACCTTGCTCCCAACGCATCGCTTTGGGATCACCACACAAGCTTTCCTCCACGAAGGTTAGGCTTGCAATTGATCGTGGGGAGTATAAGGAAGGGCCTCGTGCAATATGAGGTCCATTGGTGGGTGTATCGCTCTTAGCCAAACCCGCCAAATGGGCACGCAATACAACACATGGCACATACCACATACTGCCCAAAAAGGTAGCTCCCCCCACGATATGTCATGCCCCTCCAAGGGCATAACTTTGTGTCAATCGCTCATAGGAACTCAAAGAAGTTCCTATGCAACACCAACACTCGCGCGCTACACTCGAAAGTTATCTTAACACACGCAATGTCATGGCCGAAGAGTTATAACGCAAACTCTACCCTCATGACCATGATCCATTACGCTAGCGCGCACGTGTGGAGACGCAAGGCGTATAAAGCTTCCTAAATTACGTCATGAGTATTGTGAATACATCCCATGTTTCCTTATTGTCATTCCTCGCAAGCGGCACGAGATATGACCCTCACAAGTGGCCTCACGAATCAACTTTGTTTTGCCCATATCTCTAAGACAAATGGAAGGCAAGACAAAAGGAAAGTTGATTTGTGCATAGGGAAGCACGTAGGTCCACTCGAAAGAGGTCAAATCAAGTGCGGGGATGTCGAAGTCGAAAATCCGATTTCGACATCCTGAAAAATTTGGATTAAGGTTGCGAGTGTAGAATGTGAAAATTGCAGATGCATCAATGCAATTCCTGAAGACTTTAGAGTCTTCGTCACGGATTGCGCTAAAATATCTGTATATAACAGTTAAACTGGCGGTTACGCTAAAGTCGCAAGCCAACCGCCAGCAGTCAAAACATTGATTATCAGAACGGAAGCGTGAAAATTTACGGAAACAATATGAAAATAAAACCCTGTTGATTCCTGATATTCTGATGTGTAAACCTCAGCGGGCGACGCATCGGTTGCCGATGCGGCCGCTAATAGCTGAAATGCCCAGATCTCTCACACAAACACGTCTTACCTACATCTATTGTTAGGGCTAGGTTGCCGGATCGACGGCCGAAGGCGGTGCGGGGCAGATTGGCGTGTAATAGTAAGATACCCCAAGTGGCCGCAATGCCGTCACGGGAGCTTTACGGCAAGGGACACACTCCTGCCGGGCTCTCACCGGGCTTCACCGGGCGTCTTCCCCTCCGTACGTGGGGTTAGTGGGCACATGGAGACCGGTTGTATACCTCACCATGGTCATGGGGTTCTGGGTACCGCTTCACCCCCATCCTTAGAGCAAACCCTGGGGGGGGCTCGATAACACCACGCATGGCAGCGGGTACCCAGGACCATCCCCTGAGGGGGGGGGGTATCCCCGGACCATCCCCTGGGGGGGGGTAGTCGTACCACACACCCTAGGCTGGTCTTGGGCCAGGTTGCCCACGTCAATCCACGGTAAGACAGGTATAGTGCTGTAGGGTCTTGTAACTTCAAATATAGTATCAAGTATCAAGTCCCGGGTCCTGGCGGCGATTGTTCGGCATCCAAAGGACCCGTTAACCCATACGAGGCGCACCGGGTGCCGGCTGCTACGGTCACTACCACAGTGGCAGTGGCATACACGGCCAACATAGGCGTCACACGACAACCGAGGTGGTCCCACAGGTCGAAAGCGACCACAAAGATCCATCAGGCTACCCCAAGCTTCCCAAGGCCCGCCGGCTGGGGGAGAGTCCCCACGGGTCCTTCCTCGGGCGCACCATGTCCATATCCACGACGCGAGTCCAGAGTGGTACAGCCGAACGAGATCCTCCTTAAGGGATCGGGCATCAAGGCCGTCTTTTCCCTCGCCCTATTACCACGAAGGTCATACATGAGGGAGTCCTGATGCAGTGTGGGCGGAGGCGTCGACTCCTGAAACCACCAGTTTCCCAGGCAGACTGACCGAGGTCAGGAACACCGGAGGTTGCCACCCGACTGCAAGTGCGTCTGCGAGTCGGTAGGCTCACACTGGGACTGACAGTGGCGGACCGCTGGGAGTGCATTCAGGCAACTGGGCTTCCCGCCTGGCGCCATCAGTATCTCAGCACATCACAGTATCACGGGCACTCAAACAGAAGAATCTGTACTTAGGTACTGGTCCAGGCTGGACCTTATGTAAAAGCATGTATACGGTGACTCAGGGCGCCTTCGTAGTCGATTCGCATCCCCTCTGGGGGGGAAAAAAACAGTCCATGTCGGTGATGGGCTGACAATCGCAACATACAAATGCACATATCCTGGGGGGTGAATAAATAAGCAATAAACAAGGTAAATAGGCGTGTAAACACACTCTGGATAGAGCGCCAAACCACGCCCCGGTTAGGATAAGGCATATGCAGGAGGGTGGACAGGAAAACGCCTGAGTTCAGGCCATATATAGTCGCGACACACGTAGACTGGTCTGAATCCCGCAAGTGCCATGGGACCAGACCACACACCAAAAAATCGCAATGCCGATGACAGCGGCATCCGTTGCGCAACGTCTTATGGGCTTCAAGGCCCCAAGAGCTCAGAAAATGTGAAGGTCAGTCGCCCTACCTGGTTTCCCAAGGATTCAGCAGGGGGGGGAGTGACAAATAGAAGTTGAAGAGAGAGGCCATCCTCCTCTGGATTCAGCAGGGTATATGGCCACTCTGATGGCAGGTCACCGGAAGATGGGAGAGAGCAAGCAAGTTAGGGACGATCCGTCGACCTCACAAGTGCTCAAAATGCATCAGGGGAGAGCTCAGGACGCTGATCAGGCGCCCCTGGCTGCATTCGCCCGGGTGAGTGCTGCCAAGTCCGAGACATGGATCTTGGTCTTGTGCTTGCGGATGTAGTCCATGAAGGGGGTATTGATCCGCGGCACGAACGAGGAGACGGGTTCCCAGGTGTCGTGGGACGTCCCATAGCCTCGCCAACGAACCTTGAACTCCAGGCCTCCGGGTGCCGAGGCGTTCAGACGCTGAGCCAGGATCTTCTCGACGGTATAGTCGTCCTGCTCAGCATAGTTGTCGTCCGAATCAGCCTCATGTGCGGCATAGCTCAGGGACACATGTTGGCCACGGAGGTCGGGTTCCCGCACACGGAGTTGACTCTCGTGGCGCTCCCGGAACTGTCCGTGACCCACCTTGATGCGGTAGGTGTCCTCACCAATCCTGCGGACCAACTCTCCGGGTGTGAACCAGGTTTTGGTGCGGTGGGTGCCCATAGGGCGGGGTCTGATCACCCACACCGGGTCTCCCACCCTGAACTTCTGCGCTGTCGAGCTCGGGGCGGACTTCTGACGCTCGGGATGCTCCTCCTCGAGCTGCTGGCGGATGTCACGCGCCGTTTGCTGTTGCCGCGCGAAGAATTCCTTGGCGTCCATCACCATGCCATCACCAGACAAGGGAAGTCCCCGACCCAGGGGGTCCCTGCCGAACAGAATCTGGTGAGGGGACAAACCACCCGGAGTGGGGGTGTCATGATGGGCCTTCAGAGCGGGCCACATCTCCTCAAACCAGTTCCGACGTGGATTGGTGATGTGAATTTTGTGCAGCTTCTCGAACAGCTGCCGTTCAGCCACTTCAGCCCGGCCGTTAGACCGGCTGAGATAGGCGACGCTCTTGGCATGACGTTTTCCCATAAGGGAAAACATAGCCTTGAACCAGCCACCAGTAAACTGGGGCCCTCGGTCACTGCAAATGGTGCGGGGGATGTCAAAGACGGTCAGCCAATGACGAATCATCATGACTGCCACTTCCTTGGCAAGCAACCCCTTTTTGCGTGCCGGAACGGCTACTACGTAGCCGCTGTGGCGGTCCACACAAAGAACCACACAGTCAAAGGTCTCCCTGCCTATCTGCACTTCGGGCATGGAGAAGACGTCCATGGCCACGCTCTCCATGGGCTGGTCAGGAACCGGGGTCCATTGGGCTTCCCCCTTGACGTTCCGGTTATCGGGATTGCAGGCCTGACAGACCGAGCAACCCTTCCTGACCTTCTTGATGGCGTTGTAGAGACCGATCTGGTCGATCTCGAACCGGCGCTGCATGTCAAGGGCTTGCTTCTTGACCCCTGGGTGCAGCATGTGGTGGTGCCAAGCTTCACAGAGCTCGAGCACTCGGGACTCTCGTACTAGCAGCTTACCGTTCCGGTAGAGCTTGCCATCTTCCTCAGTCAGCCCCTTTGGCCACTTCTGCCCGTCATCAGGGTCGGTCACAGCCCTAGACTCGGCCGCAAAGGCCTCAGACTTGGCGTAGTCGTCGGTCCAGTCGTCCTGGAGGCAAGATTCAGGAAAGAGGTGCTTGTCGGACTCAGCTCCATCAGGGGCGAGTACTCTGACCGCTCTGCCCATCCTCGTTCCGAGGGGGGCATCCGCAGCCATGACCACGAAGCATTTAACACCCTCCTCCTCCATCAGGCGCTCCATCTCAATGATCCTCTTGGCTTCAGCGGTCTCAGCCTCATCGCCATGGGCAGAGATATCCGTCATGCCCTTGCTGGCGGGATAGGCCCACCTGCTGAGACAGTCCGCCACGGTGTTATCCTTCCCAGGAATATACACAACCGTGAGGTCGAACTTGGCCAAGGTCTCGTGCCATCTTGCCCGTCGGGAGGCAGGTCCAGAGGGGGTGTCCACGTGCTCCTTGTGCCACGACTGCAGACTCTGATGGTCGGTGCAGACGGTGACGGGATGGAGGGCTATGTACCCAGCCCATTTCCTGAGAGCCATGACGATGGCATACGCCTCCTTTTCTCGGGGCGTCCACGTCCGTCTCTGGCCTTCCGCCAGGACTCGGCTCCAGAAGGCCACGGGCACGTGCCTCCCATCGTCAAGCACTTGCTCCAACACAGCGCCAACGGCGTAGTCGGAAGCATCGGTGCGCAGGACGAACCCTCGGTCAGGATCCACGAGGTGCAGACCCACTGCGGATAGCAGCGCCTGCTTCATCCCCTCAAAGGCACGGTCGGACTCAGCTGTCCAGACCAGAGCCTTCTTGAACCCCTTTTTGGTCTCCTCTCGGTTGCCCTTGAGCATGGTCGTCATGGGGGCTGCATACTCGGCATACATCTTGATATACCCCGAGTAGTAGTTGCAGAACCCCAGATACGCCCGTAGCTCAGAGACCGTTTTGGGCTTTTCCCAGTGCTCGATCGCAGCCACCTTGCCAGGTATGGGCTTTCGCTGCCCGTTCCCAACTACGTGGCCAGCGAAGACCACCTCGCTTACCGCAATGGTGGCCTTGTCACTGCTGCCCGTGAGTTTGTGCCGAACCAGAAGGTCCAGCACTCAAGTGACGTCCCTCTCATGTGCCTCCAGGAGCTCCTCGTAGCTCATACTGGGGTCCCCGGACGCGATGATCACGTCGTCCACGAAGGGGTCCGCACAGTCACGCACCGGCTCAAGCAGGTTCTCCAGCATCCGCTGAAAAGCCGCATTGCCGTTGGTAACGCCCATGGGCATCACCTTCCACTGGAGAGGTCGGAGTGGGGTGCTCATGGCTGTGCAGGCACGGGACTCCTCGGCGAGAGGCATCTGATGATAACCATGTTTCAGGTCAATCACCGTGAAGATCCTCCGCCGGTGTTGTTTTTGCAGCATGTCCTCAATGAGGGGCAGCGCATAGCTGTCATGCTGCGTTTGGGCGTTCAGGCCGCGGTAGTCGACCACGAGCCGCCATTCACCGGCCACCTTCTTGGGGACGACGAAGCACGGAGAGGCCCATTCGGAGTGGCACGGCTCGAGCCAGCCTCTCTCGATGAAGTCACGGAGGATCTTCTCCATGGCCTCCTTCCTCTCGCCCCTCAGGGCAAACTCCCGGTGCCGATACACACGGGGGTCCCGCTTCAGTCGTATCTTGGCCTCGCCATACGGTCCACGCACCGGTGGGGGAAACACAGGCTTTCCGCTGAAGAAGGTGTCCCCATACTTCTGCTTCAGCCTGGCCCTCAATGCCTGGATCTTGGGGCAACCATCGGACTCCGCCTTGGCTTTTCCGGGCACCTGGACCACTGAGCTTACTTGAGGGGTAGCGACCCCGCTCGGCTTCGGCTCAGGTGGTCTTCCCAGGTGGCCCGAAGGGCCATCTCTGGTCTTGCCTCGGAACAGATCGCCGTAGGTGGGTGGGTTACCCCCGATTGGCTCGTCCTGGCTCGACATATGATCCAGCACCCTCTGCACGAAGGTATTCCCATCATAGGAACCGGAGACGATCGAGTCCACTTCCCACCAGGCTTTGTCCTGGCCCTTGCCCTCACGCTGCTTTCCCCAGTTGTGAAAGGGCTGATCCATATACCCCTGAACCAGATCCAACTCCTCCTCGGTGAGGGGGTCTTCCGATTGTCCGATGTCAACAGGGGGAACCGCAAAGCATTGTCGCCATGGCTCTGCTATGATGCGGTTGACACAGACGAAGTCCGTGGTGTCGGCCTGATCAAGGCCCCCATCCACATAGTGGAATTCCGTTGGCCATCTCTGGGGTGGCATGGGCTGTCCCTTAGCGTCCTGATAGACACTCTCTCCAGCCGGTAGGACGACCTTGTTTAAGGTCATGTTGGTCAATGAGACTACCCAATGTCGGGTACTTTCCTCCTCGGTGCATCCCATAGGAACAACCAGCACTGCCTTGGAGCGGTCCTTGCGAATCTCCGCTATCGCTCTTGGAATGTACCAACGGGGGCAATGGATCCACAGCAATCCCTGATGCGGACGCCAGTGCTTCTTCCACGCGGAGTCCTGTGCGCTCCAGTACTTCTCACAAACCCGCAGATGGGCGGAGGTTCCTGAAGAGAACGCGTCCAGAGCCAGATCCGAAGCTCCCAGGTCCGCAACCACTCGGCTCGCCACTTCCGGCATTACGCCGTACTCCTGGTTTGCTGGCCCAGTGGGCTCAGTGTCCAGTGCGGCCACTTCGAGCTGATTGCATTCCGGGTGGATCCATTGGCATTCCACATGGTACTCAGGTGACGAAAGCCACGAGAGCTGGTCGTCCTGCTACAGGGTCATCGAGGCCTGGGCCGGGAGGACGCCGGAGTCCGTCTCCATCATGAAGTCGTACCCAACGATCATGTCCCAGTCCATCTCGGCCTCGTAGACGCGACCTTGCAGGAGGATTTCCTTGCCGAGGTCCGGGCGGCTCAGCTCACGATGGTTCACGAACTGCAGCCCGATGGCTGCTTCCTTCGTGCCTCCCACCATGTACTGGCCGTTCGCCACCTTCAGCCTGACAGGTTTCCGACTGTCGGTCAGACACTCTGGCGGAAGTAGGCCAGCCTTGACCAAGCTGACCTGAGCTCCCGTGTCGACCAACACGTCGAAGACCTTTTCCACTTCCCCGCATAAGGCACAGACCTTAAGGTGCAACTGCCGCTCACGCCCAACTCGGCGCACGGCGTGCAAGCTCAGGATCTCTGGCCGTTCCAGAAGCTCAACAAGCGACTGGTGCAGGTCGTGGACAATGGGCTCAGGCTGCCCATCTGCAGCATCCAGCTGCGGTCCGGGTGATCCTCCGATACTCTCGGATAGATCTTGAAGTACATCAAACACATTCTTAGTCGCGAAGGATGGACGGGTGCAAGGGTTCGTGCCTTCACTTGCCCTCACCCCGCCACCGCGACTGTCGGCTGCCGGACCGGGCCTTCCGCCCGCGGCAGTCCCTTTGTGCTTACCGACTCCCGATTGGGATGGTGTGGCGCTTCCCACGACACCATCCTGCGACCGCCCTAGCTGGGGCCCTTGGCTGCAGGGGCTCCGCCAGGGGGCGTCGGTTGTGGAAGTAGGGGTATTCTCCTCCGCATCAACCTCGTTGACACCCTTCTTCCTCCTATTCCTAGGCTTCTTGTCCTTGTCCTTGTTCTGGTCGTTCTGGTTGTTCTCCTTGTTCTTGTTGTCCGACCTGGGGACCCAGTTCCTCTTGATCTCCTGGATCTCCTTGGCCAACTAGGTCCCCACCGACATCAGCTTGGAGAGCTCGTCCTTGTCCACCTCCACTTTGCCCTCCCGGATACCCGCAGGTGCACGCTTCTTCGACTCGTGCGCCTTCTTGTAGGCCTCCGTGTCGGCCTGGTGGATGGGGCATGTTCGGTGGTCATGGTTGAAGCCTTGCTTCCTCCCATAACACACAAAACAGCCCTGAGGGTGAGCTCGCATGAACTCCCCAAAGGACAGCGGAGGGCTGCCAATGCGACGAGGATCCTTCTTCTCCTTCTTCTTCCAACCCGGCTGCAGGGGCTTCCAGCTTCCCCGGTTCTTCCCCGCGCCGTTGTGGGCCAGGAAGGCACAAACGGCCATCTCGGCGGGCTCATCGTCGTCGTCATCGTCGACGAGAGTCTCATCGCAGTCGGCTCCCGCTGGGTCCATGGCAGCTTCCCCGCCAGGCCCCTCGCCAACGTAGTTGACGTCGCGGTCGCCGGGCCTCCACCCGCGGGTGTGGTGGAGGTTCCGGTACTCCTTGAGTACTTCCTCTCCAATCCACTCCAGAATCTCGTCGCAGCTCATCCGCGCCGGGATGGCCTGCAGACGGATGGTCTGGCCGCTCACGTCACACTCGTCAAGGCGCCACATCGCGGTCTTCTCGCGATCGCCCGAGACGGTGATGAGGAGAGCGTTCCGCAGGGAGTGCCGTTTGACATCCCGGGCCACGTTCTTCCTCGTCCAAGCCACCACGTTCGTATGATACTCTTTGGGGAGCATCATCTTGACTGTGTGGTTGGACTTGGCCCTCTTGGGTTCCTCCTTGGTGACCCTCTTGATCCATGCTTCCGGCAGCATGGAGAGCAGGCGAGCCTGCTCGTCACCCTCGTTCCAGTCCTCCGGTTGCGGCGGAAGAGGGTGTATTGCCCTCGGAAGTCTCGCCAGTCCCGTAGGCGGATCTCCCGTCCATCATGCTGAAGCTTGATGGACTTCCACCGCTTGGCAGCCACCTGCGGAGCGTCCACCCGCTCCTGCTCGTTGAGCCACTTCTTGGCTTCCTTGAGGGTCTTGATTTTCCCCTCCTTGGTCGCCACGAAGTATAGCTCTTGGAGCACTTCCGGCAGGCGGTACCTGAACCGTCTGAAGACATATTTCTCCGCATCAGCGGGATCCATGTCCTCAGTGACGGTCACCCCCCAATCGTCCAGCTTCTCCAAGAAGCGGTCGAGGTTGAGGGGGTTGCCATCGTACATGGGGGGCTTGATGTCCTTCAAGTCTTCCCACACGGCGGCATCCGCGGCCTTAGAGACCATGAACGCCGGCCGCGAGGTCGACCGAGGTTCCCATCGGCCTCGCCCACGGACTCCCACGGCCGTCACATCCATCTCCTCCATGGAATCCCTGTGGCTACGCCGCGGTTCCTCCATGTACGCTGAACCCAGATGTTCACGCCGTACTCCTTCCATGTATGCCTCCTCATCACGGCGCCGGCGGCTGCGTTCAGCGGCCCCCCGTCGTACACCACGCGGCGGGCTAATGTCGAACTCCTCCAGGTCCAGGTCCAGGTCCTCACCTTCACCGACATCCCAAATCACGTCTCCTCTGGGGACCTCGTCCCTGAGTCCACCATAACGTCCACCAGCCATGGGGATTGGCTCCGGGGCTGGTGCGGGGCGTCGGGGGCGTACCGGTGTCCGCGGTGGAGCACGGCGGTTGTGGTACTCCGCGCTGAGCCACTCATCACGCCAATCCTCACTGCCACTGCCGGGCGGCACGCGCTCGTTGCGGCGGCCCGCGCTGTGGTGCGAGGGGGCGCTGAGAGAGGGGGCACTGGCGCTCGGGCGACTCCTGGGGGTTCCGCCGGGGGCGTGGGGTCTGCCTGGACCTGGTCCGGGTCTTCAGCCGTCGTCCGACGAGTCAGACTCCAGGGGTGGGTGGTCGCTGCCGACGCTCCCACGGGCTTCCAGCGCGTCTTGCCTCTGCTGCAGGCCGCTGATGACCTTGTTCAGCGACCTGGTCTCGCCCCTGGCGATGTCCAGCAGCTTCTGGGTGGCGGTGGCGACGCTGGCGCTCTTGACCATCTCGATCTTGGCGATGTCCAGCTCTCTCTGCGCGCGCGCGGTGACCCTGGCGATGCGAGTCATCTCGCCCTTGCCCGTGTCTACCTCGCGCTCGAGGTACCGGACCCTCCTGCGGAGGTAGACAATCCACCGCCGGGTGGCATCCGGGTCGCTGTCCCCTGGTGGGTCGTCGGGGTCCCCAGGGGGTCCTCCAGGAGGGCCTCCGCTGGGTCCGCCCGGTCCAGGGGGTCCTCCCCCGCCCGGTGTTCCGCCTCCAGGGGGTCCACCTGGTGGGCGTCCTCCAGGGGGTCCTGATGGTCCTCCGCCAGGGGGTCCCCGTGGGTCTCCGCCGGGTTGCCTCGGTGGGTTCGAGGATCGGCGCTTCTTCGTGATGTCGAAGTCCATGTCGTCATCCTTGTCCATGTCGCCCCACCTGGGCGTCTCCGTCTCGGAAGACTCCGGGTACCGGTAGGGAGGAGGGGGATCCTCATCCTCATCTTCCGGCTCCATGGGGACGTCTGCGCCTCCTCCGCCAGCTACTCCTGGGCGATGTCGGCGGCCTCGTTCATCCCCGTCGCTGGCGGTGAAGAAGGGGTTGCTGTCGTGGGGGTGTTCGCCCGCTGGCCTCCGTGGCCTCTCGGGGGACTTCCCCTTACCCTTCCTCCGTCGGTAGGCAGAGGGGCCACTGCTCCCACTGCTGCCCGTGTCGGCCTCGTCCAGCGTCATCTTGGAGGAGGCGTCCCCTTCGAAAAGCTTTCAAAGGGTCTCCCCTCGTGATCCTCCCGGGGGAGTCTCGCGGCGGAGCTTGGCCTCTGCCTCCTCCATTGCGGCGGCCGTGGCTGCGGCAGCTCGCCCTTCGGCTTCCTCCCGAGCACGAGCCGCTTAGGCTTCCCGGGCCTGCTGCAGCCGAGCCTTCTCCGCTTCCAACGCCGCCAGCTCCGCCTCCGTCTTGGCCCTCTCCCCGGCGACCTTCCGTCGCGCGGCCTCGATGGCCTCCTTCTTGGCGGCGTCCGCCTGGGCCTTAGCCGTTGCCTCGGCGTGGGCCCTTTCCTCCGCCTCCGTCTTTGCCCTCTCCTGGGCAAGCGCCTCTTCCAGCGCCTTCACCTCGGCCTCCTTGCAGGCAATGGCCTCCTGCGTCAGGCGGGCTTCCTCGGCGGTTGCCGCCACCTCACCCCTGATCCGGGCAGCCACTGCCTCATGCGCGGCCGCAGCCGTGAGACCGGCCGCGATGGCTGCCACGGTCTAGGCGTGGTAGTCCATGTCTCTGCCCCACTCGGTGGCCTCCTCATGGGCAATGCCGACGGCGCCCTCCACAACAGCGTTCTGCTGCGTGGCCCGTTGCCGGGCAACCCGAAGGTTGCAGGGCACCCCACAGGTGCGCTCGCAGGCGCGTGCCACATCCCTTTGGTGGGGAGCGACGCTGCTGCTGGAGCTGGCCTGGTCGGCCGGCATCCTCCCACGGTGGGCGGGTGGAAAATGACGCGCCGCCAGAAGAAATAAAGCGAAAAATCGTCTTTTCCGACCTCAGAAACCCCCCCAACAATTTTACGCCGCTGTTTGGCGAGGTCGAAAAATTTAGGACACTCACCAAAAAAGACGAACAATAGAGTCGCGACGGCGAAGAAGCTGAGCGTTGCTTGCCCCAAACCACCTAGCAAAGTGCGTACCCTAGGCGCTAGGGACTTGTGCGCGCCCCAAAACAAACCACACATAGACAACAACAACGCCACCGGCCGCCGACAAACAAGTATGTTATATGCCGCGCAACGCTAGAAACCAACGAAAAAAGCACGACGCGGTAAGAGGTAGGCAAGGAGAGAACAAGTATGTAACGAACCGCACCACGGTGGAGATATACCACAAGTACACGACCAAGCAATGCAAGCCCACTCGCATAGGGAATACGACGACGCCGTAACACGCGAAGGAGATCACAACAAAAGAGAAAACAAGCCGCACAAGTATGTTGCATGTCATGCATGAAAAATACACACAAGCAACAACAACGCCACCGGCTGCCGAAAAACAAGTATGTTATATGCCATATGTTGTATGCATAACGCCGTAACAAACGCAATACAAGGAAGTTACGTGTCAAGCAACGCCAAAGTGCGCCGCCACCAAAAGCGCAACGAAAACCGCACCGACAAGGAAAACCAACAAGAGGTGACACCGAATGAATGCCTATGCTCACCCCCGCACACATAGGGAAAGAAAGGTATGCCCGCACGTGCGTGCCCGGAACGCCGCAAGGTCATCACCGCCACGGACGAGCAAAATGGTATGAAGGGACAAGCAGGGGGGAACAAAAAACCAACAAAGGGGAGAAGAACGCGTGAAGGAGGCCGCGCGCCACCGAGGCGAAGCACAACACACAAAAAAAGCACACAAACAAGAACTAAACATACACACGTGGCTAGTTGGATCCAAGTATGTTGCATACCACGCCACGCTACGCAAAGAACACGAGACAAGAACGGCAACCACGCCAACAAAAATAAAAGGTGACCGCGAGGCGTAACCGAGACGTGCTCACCCCCCACCCGCACGCCCGCTTACGTAGGAGGCGGAAGGGAGCGAAAGGGGACAAGAGGTATGCCGCCGCATGCAAACAAATAGTAGGCAAGCCACACACCGCCGCCCAGAACGCAAGTATGTTACCATGTCGTGCCACGCCGCCAACCGCCCGGCCCGCGCCACCAACCGAGACGGGGAAAAAAGAAATGGCCTTCGGCCAGGGAGTGGTTGTCACGGGGAGCATACACACAAATAGCATAGCGCCGTCGTGTGCCGGGTTCCGACAAACACACGTTGCCACGCTGCCTACCTTGTGCATGCACCCACGTTCCCTTCCCCCCACAGGTCCCAAGGAGAAGCGTGTGCTCGTGTTTGCGTCGTCTTGACGTTAAAGTAGGGTTGTCTTAGACGCCTAGGCAAGTTTTGCGTCGTGCCGTCGTCTCTCATTAGCGAACGCCCGGCCCGCGCCATACACACGTAGGCAAGGCGACAGGACTAGGACACGTTAAGGTAGTGGGGAAAGAAACAGGTATGCTGCATGTCACGCTGCGCGCGCGGAACGGGCAGCGAGCAAAGGTAGCGGCCAAAGAGGTGTGTGGAGTCAAGACAAGAGCAAGTAGGAAATAAACCTACGCACACGCCTGTCGCACACGCAAGTCGCATGACGTACCAGCCAGCTCGAGGTGCCGTGTCGCGACAAAACCGCCGCCGCCGCACGCTGTTTACACCCTCTCCTCTCTCTACGCAGGTTCAAAGGAGAAAGCCCGGGCCGACAAGGAAAAAGACCGAGACACACAACAAAGCGGAGGCAGGGAAAAAGTGCATGTCAGGGAGAAGGGTAGAGGAAAGGGTAAAGAGCAACCAAGCCGCGAAAGGAACAAGGGGTAGCCAGCGGCCGAGCAAGGGGCGCGCACAGGGAAGGGGACACGGCAGGCACACGGCGAGCACAACACCGCACCGAGACACCGGAGAGGGGAGCACCGGAGGAACAGTGGAAGACCGGCACCACGCACCACGACACGCACGGCACAGACACCACACACACCGCACACACCCAACGAGCCCCGGCAACCCGCCCGGCAGTCGGCGGGCAGTCGGGAGAGGGACAGCGCCTGACCTCAGGCGCCCCTCACAATGGTGGAAGGCACCCCCCCGGCGCCCTTCCGCCACCCCCACAGCGAGCAACGCCGGCCCGCAAGGGCGCACACTGTGGGGCCGGTGCTGGGTCCACACGCCCGCATCAACCGCACCCGGGACACACGGGTCGCGGAACCCTGGCTGCCCGCTCCAGAGGACGGGCGGCCAGGGGAGGGACAGCGCCTGACACCAGGCGCCCCTCACAATGGTGGAAGGCACCCTCCCCGGGGACGCCTTTCCGCCACACCCACAGCGAGCAACGCCGGCCCGCAAGGGGGCACGCTGTGGGGCCGGTGCTGGGTCCCCACGCCCGCACCGACCGCATCCGGGACACACGGGACGCGGAACCCTGGCTGCCCGCTCCAGAGGACGGGCGGCCGGGGGAGGGACAGCGCCTGACACCAGGCGCCCCTCACAATGGTGGAAGGCACCCCCCCCGGGGACGCCTTTCCGCCACACCCACAGCGATCAACGCCGGCCCGCAAGGGCGCATGCTGTGGGGCCGGTGCTGGGTCCCCACGCCCGCACGGACCGCACCCGGGACACACGGGACGCGGAACCCTGGCTGCCCGCTCCAGAGGACGGGCGGCCGGGGGAGGGACAGCGCCTGACACCAGGCGCCCCTCACAACGGTGGAAAGCAACCCCCCCGGGGACGCCCCTCCGCCACCCCCGCAGCGAGCAACGCCGGCCCGCAAGGGCGCACGCTGTGGGGCCGGTGCTGGGTCCCCACACCCGCATCGACCGCACCCGGGACAGAAGGGACGCGGAACCCTGGCTGCCCGCTCCAGAGGACGGGCGGCCGGGGGAGGGACAGCGCCTGACACCAGGCGCCCCTCACAACGGTGGAAAGCACCCCCCCCGGGGACGCCCTTCCGCCAGCCCTACAGCCAGCAACGCCGGCCCGCAAGGGGGCACGCTGTGGGGCGGGTGCTGGGTCCCCACGCCCGCACCGACCGCACCCGGGGCACACGGGACGCGGAACCCCGGCTGCCCGCTCCAGAGGACGGGCGGCCGGGGGAAGGACAGCGCCTGACACCAGGCGCCCCTCACAATGGTGGAAGGCACCCCCCCCGGGGACGCCCCTCCGCCACCCCCACAGCGAGCAACGCCGGCCCGCAGAGGCGCACGCTGTGGGGCCGGTGCTGGGTTCCCACGCCCGCACCGACCGCATCCGGGACACACGGGACGCGGAACCCTGGCTGCCCGCTCCAGAGGACGGGCGGCCAGGGGAGGGACAGCGCCTGACACCAGGCGCCCCTCACAATGGTGGAAAGCACCCCCCCCGGGGACGCCCTTCCGCCACCCCCACAGCGGGCAACGCCGGTCGCAAGGGCGCACGCTGTGGGGACGGTGCTGGGTCCCCACGCCCGCACCGACCGCACCCGGGACACACGGGACGCGGAACCCTGGCTGCCCGCTTCAGAGGACGGGCGGCCAGGGGAGGGACAGCGCCTGACACCAGGCGCCCCTCACAACGGTGAAAAGCACCCCATCCGGGGACGCCCTTCCGCCACCCCCACAGCGAACAACGCCAGCCCGCAAGAGCGCACGCTGTGGGACCGGTGCTGGGTCCCCACGCCCGCACGGACCGCACCCGGGACACAGGGGACGCGGAACCCTGGCTGCCCGCTCCAGAGAACGGACGGCCGGGGGAGGGACAGCGCCTGACACCAGGCGCCCCTCACAATGGTGGAAGGCACCCCCCCCGGGGACGCCCTTCCGCCACCTCCACAGCGAGCAACGCCGGCCCGCAAGGGCGCACGCTGTGGGACCGGTGCTGGGTCCCCACGCCCGCACCGACCGCACCCGGGACACACGGGACACGGAACCCTGGCCGCCCGCTCCAGAGGACGGGCGGCCGGGGGAGGGACAGCGCCTGACACCAGGCGCCCCTCACAATGGTGGAAAGCAGCTCCCCGGGGACGCCCTTCCGCCACCCCCACGGCGAGCAACGCCAGCCTGCATGGGCGCACGCTGTGGGGACTTGCCTTGGGTGCTGGGTCCCCACGCCCGCACCGACCGCGCCCGGGACACACGGGACGCGGAACCCTGGCTGCCCGCTCCAGAGGACGGGCGGCCTGGGGAGGGACAGCGCCTGACACCAGGCGCCCCTCACAATGGTGGAAGGCATCCCCCCGGGGACGCTCTTCCGCCACCCCCACAGCGAGCAACGCCGGCCCGCAAGGGCGCACGCTGTGGGGCCGGTGCTGGGTCCTCACGCCCGCATCGACCGCACCCGGGACACACGGGTCGCGGAACCCTGGCTGCCCGCTCCAGAGGACGGGCGGCCGGGGGAGGGACAGCGCATGACACCAGGCGCCCCTCACAACGGTGGAAGGCACGCCCCCGGGGACGCCCTTCCGCCATTCCCACAGCGAGCAACGCCGGCCCGCAAGGGCGCACGCTGTGGGACCGGTGCTGGGTCCCCACGCCCGCACCGACCGCACCCGGGACACACGGGACGCGGAACCCTGGCTGCCCGCTCCAGAGGACGGGCGGCTGGGGGAGGGACAGCGCCTGACACCAGGCGCCCCTCACAATGGTGGAAGGCACCCCCCCCCGGGGACGCCCTTCCGCCACCCCCACGGTGAGCAACGCCGGCCTGCAAGGGCGCACGCTGTGGGGCCGGTGCTGGGTCCCCACGCCCGCACCGACCGCACCCGGGACACACGGGACGCGGAACCCTGACTGCCCGCTCTAGAGGACGGGCGGCCGGGGGAGGGACAGCGCCTGACGCCAGGCGCCCCTCACAACAGTGGAAAGCACCCCCCCCGGGGACGCCCTTCCGCCACCCCCACAGCGAGCAACGCCAGCCCGCAAGAGCGGAAGCTGTGGGGCCGGTGCTGGGTCCCCACGCCCGCACCGACCGCACCCGGGACACACGGGTCGCGGAGGCCAGGCTGCCCACTCCAGAGGACGGGCGGCCGGGGGGGGGACAGCACCTGACACCAGGCGCCCCACACAACGGTGGCAGGCCACCCCCCCAGGGGACGGCCCCCCACCACCCCCGCGGCACGCAGCCCCCACAGGGCATGCAGGCCAAGGGGACAGTGTTGGGCCCCCACAGCCGCACCCACGCATCCGCGCCCACGGCACGTGGGTGGGGGACCCCAACAGCCCGCTCAATGGGCGGGCAGTCGGGGAAGGGACAGCGCCTGACCCCAGACGCCCCTCACAATTGTGGAAGGCACCCCCCCAGGATACGCCCTTCCGCCACCCCCACAGCGAGTAACGCCGGCCCGCAAGGGCGCACGCTGTGGGGCCGGTGCTGGGTCCCCACGCCCGCACCGACCGCACCCGGGACACACGGGAGGCGGAACCCTGGCTGCCCGCTCCAGAGGACGGGCGGCCGGGGGAGGGACAGCGCCTGACACCAGGCGCCCCTCACAACGGTGGCAGGCCACCCCCCCCGGGGACGGCCCCCCACCATCCCCGCGGCATGCAGCCCTCACAGGGCATGCAGGCCAGGGGGACAGTGTTGGGGCCCCACACCCACACACCCGCGCCCACAGCAATTGGGTGGCGGACCCCAACAGCCCGCCCAGAGGGCGGGCAGTCGGGGGAGGGACAGCGCCTGACCTCAGACGCCCCTCGCACTGGAGGAAGGCACCCCCCCCGGGGAAGCCCCTCCGCCACCCCCACAGCGAGCAACGCCGGCCCACAAGGGTGCACGCTGTGGGGCCGGTGCTGGGTCCCCACATCCGCACCGACCGCACCCGGGACACACGGGTCGCGGAACCCTGGCTGCCCGCTCTAGAGGACGGGCAGTCGGGGGAGGGACAGTGCCTGACCTCAGACGCCCCTCACCATGGTGAAAGGCGCCCCCCCCGGGGACGCTCTTCCGCCACCCCCACAGCGAGCAACGCCGGCCCGCGAGGGCACACGCTGTGAGGCCGGTGCTGGGCCCCCACGCCCGCACCGACCGCACCCGGGACACACGGGTCACGGAACCCTGATGCCCACTCCAGAGGACGGGCGGCCGGAAGAGGGACAGCGCCTAACGCCAGACGCCCCTCGCAATGCTGGAAAGCGCCCCCCCCGGGGATGCCCATCCACCACCCCCAAACCGAGCAACGCACCAACGCACCAACGCACCAGCCACGGGACATCCGCAGCCCGCCCCCTGCTCTTAGGCACAGCGACACAGCAATGGCGGAACGCGCGGCACCGCGCAAGACACGCCCCCGATCTCCGACACTGGACGAAGCACACGAGGTCATCAGGGCGCTCGGACTCAGAGACGGCGAAGGAGACCCCCCACAAGGGGACGCGGGCACGGACTCCGACCTGGAGGCATTACCGGAGCCCCCCACGGGAGGCGCGCCCGCGGAACCTGCGCCGCCGGCGGGCAGCGTACCCGCGATCTGCCCCGCGTGGAAGCGGGGCCACTGCACCGGCGAAGGCTGGTGCCCCAAACAGCACCCTCAGCCCGGCCCCGAAGACGGAGCGCTGCCCGAGGTGAGACCCGCGGCCGCACGCGCCGCCCTACGCTACGGGGTGGCGCAGGGCTGGATCCTGGATAAGACCGCGCGCGGCAGCGTGAACATCCAGGAGGCCGTCGATCGAGTCACCCACGCGGGACAGGCGGCAGTGGCCTTGCACACCCGGGGCCGCCACGGCGGGCCCGCAGAGGGGATCATTGCGGAACCCTCGGGAATGGTGCTGGTCCTGGCGGCGGACATGGTCCGAGGGGTGCTCCACGCGTCCCGCGTGCGGCGGGCGTGCCCACAGTGGACCATCCAGGTGTACACCCCCCGGCGGGCGTGGCCCTTCTCCACGTGGGCGGTGCTCGCCGTCATGTGGCACCTGGCACCAGAGGACGCCCCCACAGAGACCGCGGAGGACATCGCCCGGGACCTCCATACCTGGCCGGCCGACCAGGATTACCCCGCAGCCCCCACAGGGACGGAGCAGGGCCCCCACACCCGCACGCCCCAGAGGACGGGCAGTCGGGGGAGGGGGAGCGCATGACCCCAGAGGCCCCACGCAACGGTAGAAGGCACCCCCCCCGGGGACGCCCTGCCGCCACCCCCACAACCCCCAGCCAAGTAGGGGGGAACCGGGACCGGACCGCCCCCCCCCAAGCACGCCAGACGGAGCAAGGGACCGGGGCAGGACACGCGGAGGGGCACGGACAATCTGGAACGGCCCTACCAGCGCGCAGTGCCGGGACCACGCGAGATGCGCACGCCACACCACCCAGGGGGGGGGGGAGCGGACACCGCGAGAGCGCGAGCGCACACACACGAAAGGGACACGCGGGGACTACCGGAAGGGCAACCGGACCGAGCGCGCGGAACGCACAGACCGCGTGGAATGGCGTACCAGCGAGCGAGGGTAAGGGACACCCGGACGGGACGGCCCGCCACACGCAGCGCGGAACACCCGGGGCGGGGAGGGGGAAACGAAAGAGACACGACGCCAGGTACCGGGCCGAACCCCCCGAACCGGCCGGGAGCGCCGCGCACACACAGACGGCGCACTGCACCCGCCAAGGCAGTAGTGGCGCACAGCGCCACGCCTCAACCCCTAGGCTAGGCAGCCTCCGCGCCAGCCCAAGGGGGTCCCACTGGCGATAAGCCAGTAGCACGGGCCCGGCGGCGCCGGCGCCCCGGGCGACCACGCATTAGGGGGGCGACGCAGTGGGTAAGCGCCCGCAGCCACGGCTGCGAATTGATGCACTGACCGGGGAGTGGCGAAACGGGGAAGCCGGGGAAGGACGGGGCTCCGAGCTCTGTGAACCCGGGGGACTCCGCCACCAGGCAGGAGGTGCGTCTTGGAGGGCCCCCCACTAGGACCCGGTGGGGAGGATATCACCTGGCCCGACCAGGTGGCCCCCCGGGGCCGAAAGGCGTCTAGTACCCGCAAAATCAAACCTCAAACCTCAAACCTCCCACGGTGGGCCAACTCCACGTCGCTGCTGGGGCCTGACTTCCTCAGGAGCAGCGTACGGGGCTTGGCCTTGGTCTGCTTGGCGACTTCCAGGAAGTCACCAAGGGTGGTGTGGCCGGGGTGGTGACCGCCATTGGCCCGTTGGGAGCTGTGGGCTGGGGTTCCGCCCCTGGCGCCTTGGGCGGCTTCGGCGGCCAGGGATTCCTGGTACTCCCGCCACTTCCTGTCCCGCCTCCTGTCCCCGGCGGAATGCTTCTCCTTCCCAGGAGACGCGCTGCTGCCCTGCAGCCTGCGCTCGTTCCCCAGCTCCAGGAACTCCTTCTCAATCATGTCCCACATGGAGACGTTGATCGAGGCGCCCGACGGGTACTCGTTGGGCTTCTCGTCCTCCTCGATCCCGTCGGGGCGCAGCCCTCCGCCGGGCCTGTCCGGGCGGGTCCAGGTCCTCCAGCGCTTGCGGTGGAAGCAGTACTCATACCCTTCCGCCCGCAGCCATTCCTCCACTGCCCGCAGGCGGTCCTTGCTGATGTCCTCGCGGAGCTCGAAGCTCCCGGGTATGCCGCCTTCGCACTGGGGATTGTTGTGGCGGTATTGCTGCCCCCACAGCAACCCAAGCAGTAGGCGCGCCGCATGGGGGTGGGGCTGCGGCCAGGTCTTGCCCGCCTCGTCCCAGTTCACCATCGGTGCTCTCGATGGAGTGGTCCTGGGGTGGTTGTTGAGGTGGGTGATGTAGCACTGGACAGGGAGTGCGGCCGGTGCTGGTCGGCCGGTGGTTGTGGAAGTGGTTGCTGTAGCTGGGAGTGCGGCCTTGCTGGTCGACCGAGGGAACTCGTTGGTGACGGAGTTCTGCTCCCTGCACTTCCTTCACGGACTCGGCGCTGTCGCTGGGCGGCGCTGCGAGCCGCTGTGCTGCGCTGCGAGCTGCTGCGCTGCGCTGCGAGCTGCGAGCTGCGAGCTGCTGCGCCGCGCTGCTCAGGGTTGGTGGCCCCGACTGGCACTTGAGGGATGGGTAACCCCGGGTCGGTGAAACGCTTTTGACGCGTTCCCGTGGGGGGCCTGGCCACGGGACGCTTCGGTGACACGCACAAGCAAGCAGGCAGGCAAAGCACTGCGCTCACAGGGGCATCAATTACGCTCCTGTCATGAGACAAAGCGTTTCAGGATCCTTGCCACTCTGAAACAAGGAAACAAAAGTATGTACAGCAACACATCAGGATATGTACACATGGGGTTCAGACTGGATTGGGGTAAGGGCATCACAGGACAATAGACACTCAGTCCCAACTCGTATCCCAATCCCAGGTCCGACCCTCTCAGTGGCTGGTGGGGGCGGGGGCTCAAACACAACCCATGCCCTGCTCAGTCCGGACCCTGAAACCCTGCCAATAGGGGGGGTTTTCCGCCCAGCCACAGGCGAGTTCCTGGGAACCAAAGTGCTCCAAGGCCGGCCAACAGTGGCTCCGCATGCTCCCCTAACGGCAGGTTCCAACTCCCCACTGAGCCAGAGATATGGCTCCGCCATTATCCCCTAGGAGTTGGTAGCTGAAAATGGGCTGTTTCAGCCCAAACTGATATTAGCTCAAAAATCTCTAAAATTGACCCCTCGTCGGGACCCGCCAGAGGTAGGGACGAGGCAACTGACCCTATGCTCTTCGAGTACAAACTCCCTGGAGCCCTCACCCAACCTGGTTCCCTCTGAGGTCCCGGCATCAGGGCACCACGGGTTCGTCAAGTGGGGTCATGATGCCAAAATCACCAAAATCGGCGTAATTCTCACGCGTGGCTTGCCCGGCCAGGGCGAGGCCAATGGCTCACAGGATAGGAGGCAGGACCTAAGACCTATATCTGAGTGCACAACTTCGATTTAGGTCTGGGCTCCTTGTGGGCATAGAGATATGGGGCCGGCATTTGACCACACGGGGGGGGGGGGGTGAAATTGGGGTCCCAAAAGGGGGTCATGTTGGCTGCTCGAAATGAGCCAAAATTCGGGGGTGCTCCCAATGGTATATCTCCACGCTGGCTTGGAGATCGGATCGGCCATTCCATACGCCATCCACAGGGAGTTAGACAGAGACTCCCATGCTCTTGGCTCTCAAAGATCTCCATGCCACTCGGCGTGCAGACAATCCCAATTGGGTCCACAAATGCCAAAATGGCAAAATTGTCCACACTCACTTTGGGCTAGCACCTTAACGAAGGTTGCTCCGCTTCGCCCACGTGGTGTGTGAACCATGGGGACCAATATACATAACACCCATGTCATATACGGTCCATTGGTCCATGCGTCCGGCGTGCACGGGTGGGCTGAACATAGTGCACGGCGGGCAGAAAATGTGGAAAATTGCTCAAAATGGCCGAAAATGCGCAAACTCATGGTTGGGGCAAATGAGGTACATGCCCGACTTGGACTGGAGTGTGCCATAGGATTGGTATCAAGTCATATGTGTCGTACATATCTTTTGGGCGTCGCCCAACTCCTCCGGTTTTGGGAATGGCAGGGTCGCCAAGTGAGCCCATTATTTGGGATGGTCCCAAATCGCCAACATGGCGGCCACGGTATGCCAAGCCCAAGAGGAGTTATTCGCCGGGTCCAAGATATGTTGGGCGCCCAAGTATGTGCGCTCACAATATACTTGGGTCATGATGTCAATTGAGCGCAACGTTGAGATACACGGTCGCCACTTGACATCATCACGGGCAAAAAACAGCAACATTGGCGAAAAAACACCCAAAAGTGCCTTGAAAGGCGCACAAATATATTATAATATCTTCGGCTTGGATTGAGTAATCGACCAATCCTTCTAAACACAATGACTTGACACCAATGACCTTCGATTCCACATATGTGCTCCACTTGGGGCGCTTTGAAAGGTTACAAGCGCTACTTCCCAAGTGGGCACATGAAAATATGGAAAATTGCAAAACACACACCTTGCTCCCAACGCATCGCTTTGGGATCGCCACACAAGCTTTCCTCCACGAAGGTTAGGCTTGCAATTGATCGTGGGGAGTATAAGGAAGAGCCTCGTGCAATATGAGGTCCATTGGTGGGTGTATCGCTCTTAGCCAAACCCGCCAAATGGGCACGCAATACAACACATGGCACATACCACATACTGCCCAAAAAGGTAGCTCCCCCCACGATATGTCATGCCCCTCCAAGGGCATAACTTTGTGTCAATCGCTCATAGGAACTCAAGGAAAGTTCCTATGCAACACCAACACTCGCGCGCTACACTCGAAAGTTATCTTAACACACGCAATATCATGGCCAAAGAGTTATAACGCAAACTCTACCCTCATGACCATGATCCATTACGCTAGCGCGCACGTGTGGAGACGCAAGGCGTATAAAGCTTTCCTAAATTACGTCGGGAGTATTGTGAATACATCCCATGTTTCCTTATTGTCATTCCTCGCAAGCGGCACGAGATATGACCCTCACAAGTGGCCTCACGAATCAACTTTGTTTTGCCCATATCTCTAAGACAAATGGAAGGCAAGACAAAAGGAAAGTTGATTTGTGCATAGGGAAGCACGTAGGTCCACTCGAAAGAGGTCAAATCAAGTGCGGGGATGTCGAAGTCGAAAATCGGATTTTGACATCCTGAAAAATTCGGATTAAGGTTGCGAGTGTATAATGTAAAAAATTGCAGATGCATCAATGCAATTCCTGAAGACTTTGGAGTCTTCGTCACGGATTGCGCTGAAATATCTGTATATAACAGTTAAACTGGCGGTTACGCTAAAGTCGCGAGCCAACCGCCAGCAGTCAAAACATTGATTATCAGAACGGAAGCGTGAAAATTTACGGAAACAATATGAAAATAAAACCCTGTTGATTCCTGATATTCTGATGTGTAAATCTCAGCGGGCGACGCATCGGTTGCCGATGCGGCCGCTAAAAGCTGAAATGCCCAGATCTCTCACACAAACACGTCTTACCTACATCTGTTGTTAGGGTTAGGTTGCCGGATCGACGGCCGAAGGCGGTGCGGGGCAGATTGGCGTGTAATAGTAAGATACCCCAAGTGGCCGGAATGCCGTGACGGGGGCTTTACGGCAAGGGACACGCTCCTGCCGGGCTCTCACCGGGCTTCACCGGGCGTCTTCCCCTCCGTACATGGGGTTAGTGGACACACGGAGACCGGTTGTATACCTCACCATGGTCATGGGGTTCTGGGTACCGCTTCACTACGACCCGTTCCCAGACCCAAGCCCAACAAGAACAAGGGACTAAGTGTGCCAACGAAGATAGGGACCAGTCTAACGCCCGCAAACGCTCCCGTTTCATGCGCATGGCGCGGAAACTTCAGGAGAAGGGATTTGAAGTGACCTGCCCCGCGGAGTTCCGACAGGGACGCTCCGGGGGACCTACAGATTCGGTGTTCTGGGTAGGTATCCGTCTTGGGGGACGTGAGTACCTGGGGATACTGGATACTGGGGCCACTATATCTATCGTGGCCAAGAAAATTTTACCTCCTCGGGACCTGAAGAACATCATGCCTACTGCAGCCATCTGCATGGGAGATGGGCATGTGGTGCACAGTTGTGGGGACTGTGAGGTCGATGTGCCCATGGGATCTAGAAGCATTGCCCATCGGTTCTACATGATGGACATCGAAGCCTTCGACTTTGTACTAGGGACCGACTTCTTCGTCGAGCACTCCCAGATTCTATCCCTCACCATGCAAGCACCCTACGTCCTCCAAGTGGACCATGGTGACGGATGGGAATCTATACCTCTGGAGCAGTCTGAGCATACGTCTAGCTACCTGAGGGTATGCAAGAAGGAGCCCTCAACCATGATGGCCGCCTCCAAAACTGAGGACTATCAGCTCCTTGGGGTTTGAGGTTTGAGGTTTGATTTTGCGGGTACTAGACGCCTTTCGGCCCCGGGGGGCCACCTGGTCGGGCCAGGTGATATCCTCCCCACCGGGTCCTAGTGGGGGGCCCTCCAAGATGCACCTCCTGCCTGGTGGCGGAGTCCCCCGGGTTCACAGAGCTCGGAGCCCCGTCCTTCCCCGGCTTCCCCGTTTCGCCACTCCCCGGTCTGTGCATCAATTCGCAGCCGTGGCTGCGGGCGCTTACCCACTGAGTCGCCCCCCTAATGCGTGGTCGGCCGGGGGCCGGCGCCGCCGGGCCCGTGCTACTGGCTTATCGCCAGTGGGACCCCCTTGGGCTGGCGCGGAGGCTGCCTAGCCTAGGGGTTAGGGCGTGGCGCTGTGCGCCACTACTGCCTTGGCGGGTGCAGTGCCCCGTCTGTGTGTGCGCGGCGCTCGCGGCCGGTTCGGGGGTTCGGGCTGGTACCTGGTGTTGTGTCTCTCTCGTTTCCCCCTCCCCGCCCCGGGTGTTCCGCGCTGCGTGTGGCGGGCCGTCCCGTCCGGGTGTCCCTTACCCTCGCTCGCTGGTACGCCATTCCACGCGGTCTGTGCTTTCTGGCGCTCGGTCCGGTTGCCCTTCCGGTAGTCCCCGCGTGTCCCTTTCGTGTGTGTGCGCTCGCGCTCTCGCGGTGTCCGCTCCCCCCCCCCCTGGGTGGTTTGGCGTGCGCACCTCGCGTGGTCCCGGCTCTGGGCGCTGGTAGGCCCGTTCCACGTGGTCCGTGCCCCTCCGCGTGTTCTGCCCCGGTCCCTTGCTCCGTGTGGCGTGCTTGGGGGGGGGCGGTCCGGTCCCGGTTCCCCCCTACTTGGCTTGGGGTTGTGGGGGTGGCGGCAGGGCGTCCCCGGGGGGGGTGCCTTCTACCGTTGCGAGGGGCGTCTGGGGTCATGCGCTCCCCCTCCTCCGACTGCCCGCCCACTGGGCGGGCTGTCGGGGTCCGCGATCCACGTGTTGTGGGCGCGGGCGTGCGGTTGTGGGGGCCCTGCTCTGTCCCCTCGGCCGGCACGCCCTGTGGGGGCTGCGCGCCGTGGGGCGGGTCCGTGGCGTTCATGTGCTGGGGGGTGCGCTGGGGGGGGGGGGGGCGTGCGCCGTACCCCCCGGTTGTGCGGCCGGGGGGGGGCCTGTAGGGCGGGGGGTTGCTCTGCCTCATTCCGTCCCTCTGCCTTCCCTGGGCAGGCAACAAAGCGGGTGTCACTGGCGTTGTGCTGTCCATGGGGGGCGTGGCCCCCCATACCACTCCGGTTCGTGCTCACCAGGCTTCTCTGGGTACGATCTGTGCGGCGTCCTGGCGCGTAGGCGCGGGCTCGCTTGTTCTTCGCGGCCCCCATGGGAGCCGGCGGCTGGGGCGGGGGGGCGGGTCGCGCTCCGGCTCCTCTCTCGGGCGGGGGGGGGGGCCATCCCCCCTGCCTGGGGGGTTGGGGGCCGGGGCCCCCGCGGCCTGCTGGCCGGGTGGGGGGGCGGGGGGGGGGGGGTGTCGCGCCGCGGCCTCCCTGCTCCCCTTCTGGGCGGCGGCCTGCGGTACTAAATCCTGGCCCCCTTCGTGTCGCCGGCGCGCTCCCTTCCGGCGTGCGCGTGCGGTCGGGGCCGAAGTGCCGCCCCGGGGTGGGGGGGGGTGAGGGGCGGCCCGTGGACCGCTCCCCCGGGGGCCCTTGCAGGCCTGAACCCCCCCTCTGCCCTCCCTGAGTGGGCTGTGGTCACGGGAGGGTCATCTGGGGCGCGGCCTCCATACTGTTCCGTTGTGCGTGTTGCTCCGGCACGCCAGTGTGGGCTCGCGGGAGCACGTCCAGCCGCCGCTCCCCCCACCGCGTCGCCCCCCCGGCTCGGGGGGGGCGGAGGGCCGTGCCTGTTGCTCCCCCGCTTGGGGGGGGTGCGGTGGGGGGGGGGTGGGGGGGCCGCCCCCCCGCCCGCTCTCGGGCCTGAGTGGGAGGGGGGGGGGGGGAGTGGGGGGGGCCCTCTGGTCCCCTGGCGACGCCTCCTGACGGCCGGGGGGGGGGGGGGGGGGCGGCATGGCAGTCCCGGCCCCGGGGGCCAGCCATCGGCTGGGGGGTCGCACCCTTCCCCCGCCCCCCTCTACCTAGAGCCGGACCCTCGTGCAAGCCCTCGCTGGGGCCCCTCATCCCCCCGGCCGTTGTCGCGCGGCGCTGGCCGGCCGGGGGCGGCCGTGAGGGTTAGTGGTCAGTGGTTAGCGGGCTGCGAGCCAGCACGTGCCCCCCCGCGCTCGTTGTCTCCGCCCTCCCTCCCGCGGGAGGTGGCACGCTCTCATGCGTCGTGCCGTACCGTGGGGGGGGGCGTGGGTCGGGGGGCCCAGCTCTCCCCCCACTCTCGCGCATCCGCCGTCTGGGCCATCACCTGCGCCGTCGCTTGTGTAGGGGCTGGGGCTGTGGCGGGGGCGGGTTGTGCCGGCGGTAGCGCCAGTGGGCGAGGGCGCTGCGCAAAGCCCGCGGGAGCCAGTTGTTGGCGTCCGCATCCGTGATGCGGAGCACCGCTCCCCCTTCCAGGAAGGCCGGCCACGTCGGCTCCCTGTCGGGCCACGCCGCCCGGATCACTGTCCTGAGGACCCTCTCATGGTCCTCTGGGGCTGCCCAACCCCCCGGGGGTACCTCTCGGTTTCCTCCATCTCTCCGGAGGAGCACGGCATCGAAGGGCCGGTTCCTTGACCTCCTGGAGGTCCCCTGGTTGGCCCAGCACAACCACCCGTACACCTCCCCCACCAGGGGGAGGGTCTCCTCCCCCAGAGGGTCCGGGACCGCGCCCCAGTCCCGGTCCCATGGCCGGCCCCCCTCTGCCCCCCGCGCCGGCCCCCCTCGCTGCCCCTGTGCCTACGGCGCCGATGCCGCGCCCCGCCCCCCCTCCGCCGAGGCCATCCGCGCCGGCTCCGTTCTCGGCGCGGGGGGGGCTGGCTGGTGCCGGGGTCGTGGGGGTTTGGGGGGGGACGAGCTCGCCGGCGTCAGGGTCGATGTTGTAGAGGTGGTGGTGGTGGTGGTGGTGGTGGTGGTGGGTGTGGTGCGCCGGCAGCTGTTGGATGCCGGGGGGGATGCACCTCACCGGCTGCACGTCCGGCTGCGGGGGCGCCCCGCCCTCCGCTCCCCTCCCTTCGTCCCGCCCTCCCCCCTGGGCTCCAATGCCCCGTCCCGCCTGTCCTTTGGGGCCCGCGGCGCCCTTCCCCTTGCCCTTGGGCCCCTTTCCAGCGCCCTGCCCGTGTCGTGGGTCCCGCCTCCCGTCCACCACGCCCTGGCCCGCCCGCTCACCCACCTCCCCTCGCCCTGCCCCCTGCACCTGGACTCCCTGCCCGTGCCGCTGCGCGCCCTTCCCGTGCCCCGGCCCCTTCCCGGCCCCCTGCCCTGAGTCGCGCCGTCTGCTGCCTGCGCTCTGCTCCCCCCCGCTGCTGCGCCCTTCCTGGACCACGCGCTGGGCGTCCCGCTGTCTTTGCAGCTGCGGCAGCGTGACGCCCGGCGGCGAGCGCTCGGGCGCCGGGGGGCGGACGTGCTGCTCCCGCCCCGGGGGGAAGGGCTTGGGGGGGAACTGCTTGGGGGGGCTGGTGTGGGTGTGGGTGGGGTTGGCGTGGGCGCGGTACTTCGCGCTCTCCCTGCCCACTGCCGCTGCTGCCGCGGCCGCCAGCGAGGCGCCCGTGGCCCTTGCGGGGTTCTTCCCTCGCTTGCGCGGCGTGCTGGCAGTCTCGGCGTGGCCGGCCGAGGCGGTGGCGCGGCCCGCCGGGGCCGCGGTCGCAACTCCTCGCGCGCCCTCCTCGCTCTCCTCTGCTGCTGTGGCGGCCGCCGGCGAGGCGCCCGTGGCCCGTGCGGGGTCCGTCCCCCGCGTTCGCGGCGTGCTGGGGGTCGCGGTGTGGCCGGCCGAGGCGGCGGCGCGGCCCGCCGGGGTCGCAACCGCAGCCCCTCGCGCGCCCTCCTTGCTCTCCTCCGCTGCTCTGGCGGCCGCCGGCGAGGCGTCCGTGGCCCGTGCGGGGTCGGCCCCCCGCTTTCGCGGCGTGCTGGGGGTCGCGGCGTGGTCGGCCGAGGCGGTGGCGCGGCCCGCCGGGGCCGCGGTCGCAACCCCTCGCGCGCCCTTCTCGCTCTCCTCTGCGGCTGCGGCAGCCCTCCGCGATGCGCCCGGTTCCTGCGCCGGGGCTACCCCCCGTGTTGGCGGCGTGCCGGGGGCCGCGGTCGGGGCCGCGGCGCGGCTTGCTTGGGCTGCGGTCTCCGCTTCCTGCGCGTCTGGGGCCCCCTCCCGGGGCGGGGCGGCGGGGCTTGCTGCTTGGGCGGCGGGGGCGGTAATCTCGGCTGGCTCAGGCTCCCGGGCCGGCAGCGGCGGCCCGACCAGCACCGCCGCCTCCGCCAGCCTCCGCTCCTCGCGCTCCGCGAGGGTCTCCCCCGTCCACTCCGGGGAGGCGGGGGAGCGGGAGCGGGACCGGCGGTGGTGGCGGTCGTCCCGCTGGGGGGAGCCATCGAAGTCTGCCATCACTGTTATCCTGGTAGGCATGCGTGGTGGCAGGCGCGCCCTTCCCGCTACCTCCTGGTGCATCAGTGCCGTGCCGTGGGCCGGCCGTGTGGTGCTCTGCGGGGGGGAGGGGGGGAGGGGGTGGGGGGCCGGCTGTGGCGTCAGTCCCGCACGGCCGGGGGCCGGCGGCCATCCACCGGCATTGGGAGGGGAGGCGGGGGAGCCACGCGGCCCACGCGTCGCGCCATAGCTCCCAGTCTGGGGCGGGGCCCAGGGCCCTGGGCCCCCGGGGGTCGTCGGGCGGTGTCGGGGGGAGCCGCAGCAGGTGGACTCCCGTAACGGCGGTGACCTCCTGTGTTCGCAGGAAGGTGTGTACTCCGTCCCGCGCCGCGGGCGCCGGGAGGGGGGGGCGGGGTACGGGTGTTGCGCCAAAGAGGTGGGTGGGGGTGATCCCCAGGATCCGCCCCGGGTCCCCGCGGGTCGCGACGACGAGGAGCATCAGGGGGATGCCAGGGCACTCTTGCCAGAGGACCTGCCCCCTGTGGTGGGCATCCCTGGTTCTGGAGAGGGGGGGAGACAGGTCTGGGTTAGCCCAGCCGCGGGGCGTGTGCGTCGCAGGCGGGAGGGCGGGGCACCAAGTGGGCTCCCTGGGGAACGCCTCGGTTACGATGGCTTACGAGGGGGTAGGCCTGGTGCCGTCGTACACCGGGTTGGTCGGCAGGGGGCGGGCGGACGCCTCGTCCGCGCCGTCCACGAACACCGTGATCTCACCCACCTCCAGGTGCTCGCTCGCTGGGTGTAGAGGGTGGAGCGCCGCATCCAGCTCGGACACTCCCCCCGGGTACGTGGCCCGCGCCTGGTTCAGGTACGGGGCCGCGTCCCCGGGGTAGCTCGTCCTGAGGGCGTGCAGCAGGGCTGGGGCGCTGCTGCGGAGGGACATGGCAGACCCTGCTCCCGTCAGCCGCAGGGTGTCCCCCATGGACAGGGGCCGGCCCGACCGATTGGACTCGCGCCACTCCATCCAGTGCCCGTAGAGGGCCGCTTCCGGGCTGGCGAGCCCCGGCTGGATGGCGTTCACGATCCGGTGCATCGCCGGGAGCAGCGTAGGGGGCCCCGCTCCGTTCAGGGCGCGGACGGCCGGGAGGGCGGGGATGACATATGCGTGGACTAAGGGTCAAAAGAATTATTGGACTAGATGACAAGCAAAGTTGACGGGGGGTGGTCATGTTTCTTATAGTTCAATTAGTCTAGCTCATGACATGGGCAATTAGTCTTGGGGGTGAACTTGTTGCCGTAGCATGATGTACCATGATGGTGCAAGACAACTTATTGTCCTAGCGTGATTCACCATGATGGTGCGGGGCAACTTGTTCTCCTAGCATGATACACCGCTATCTCAACTTGTTGCCCTAGCATGATCCACCACAATCTTCACGGCCAGCTTGCTGTCCTAGCATGATATACCACTTTTTCAACTTTTTGTCCTACCTAGTATGATGTACCATTGTACGGTGCGCTCAATGAAAATCTAATGAGTCCAGCCATCAAATAGCAGCAGGGTTAAGGATCACAAAGGTTCCACATACATAGGTGTGGCAATGGGCACATTTTGTGACGTTGTGATGCATAGATTGTATGTTTGTGTGGCTGGAGTGCCAAACATCCAAACCGAAAAAGCTCAATGTCAAATAGCATGAACAACCCCATCGCACTTTTACTACTTAGGGCTGGCTGGATGGCTATGTTTCGTCTTAGCCCATGGCCTTTCATCCATATATGGGGAGGACCCCGCTTTGACACACGACACCCTGTGTCCTATGCATCTACCCTGATTTCCACTTTGGGTCCCCAAGTGGCCACCACACTTACCCAACGCAACTGCCCAATTGGCCAACACACTCATCTATGGGGGGTGCATGTGTGCACCCGGTTCGTGACGGCCACTTACGTGACATCTACTTAGGTGGAAAATAGGGGGGCAGATGCATCATAACATTCCCTATGCATGGTTGTATGCAAAGTACATTGCATCTAACGGGGCCAAAAACAACACCCATACTCCTTATACCATGAAACCGTGCTGTTAACTTCAACCATGAACAACCTTGATTACCATGAACCTTCCATGACCTTATGCTTGTGTGATGTTTCTTTGCTTTCCTTGACTTGCCTTGCTACCAACACATTTTTGGGAAAAGAATTGCAAAAAAATCAACAGAACATAAAGAAAATTCTAAAAAATAAATCTACATGCCTCCAAAGGTTACATGTACTTGCTGGAATATGCAATGGCGCGGAAAGTGACCACATACTACTTGCAAATTCTTTTTTGATTCTGTGGCCTGGTATTGATTGGTTCGCTGTGAATGAGCCGTTTTTTTCTTTCGCTGTCGGCAGGACATTTTTAAGTGCATGTGGCTGAACCTTGTGCTTCTTTGTTGTCTGAGTGTGACCAGTTATATAATTTTGATGAGGCCACCATGTTTTTTGATTCTGTGGCCTGGTATTGATTTCCGTTTTTTTCTTTGGCTGTCGGCAGGACAGTTTTAAGTGCATGTGGCTGAACCTTGTGCTTCTTTGTTGTCTGAGTGTGACCAGTTATATAATTTTGAAGAGAATGTTGCTGGTGGCAGCAATGCCCCTTGCCCGTGGTGTCCCATTCCCTCTGAATCCGAGACCAGTGATCCCACTTACTCTTGGGATTATATTCTACTGAACAGTTCAATGGGTTTGGTAAGGGTGATTTGCTGTTGTGTTTCGCGTGTTGATTTTTGATTCTCTGGCCTGGTATAGATTGCGTCCCATTTGGCATTTGGCATTCAAAACAAACATCGACAAATCCTGAAGTTTCAGAAATCGCAAATCCTGAAGTTTGAGAAATCGCAAATCCTGAAGTTTGAGAAATCGCAAATTTGATAGCCATGCTAGGGCAATAAGTTCACGCCCTCAAATTTATTTTCAAGGAGAAATCAATCATGCTAGGGGCATTAAGTCACAAACATAGTACATAGTAAGGTGAACCATGCTAGGGCACTAAGTCTCATCCGTAGACTAATGGTGATTCTAGGACTATAAGTTGATCAACTAAGGTGAGCCATGCTAGGGCAATAAGTTGACCCCCAAGACTAATTGCCCATCTCAGGGGCAGGACTAATTGAACTATAAGAAATATGACACCCCCCCCTCAACTTTACTCTTTAGCTAGCCCAATAATTCTTTTGACCCTTAGTCCAAACGCCATACACTCGTAGTTCCCCCTGGCCTGGTTCCATTTCCAGTTCCTGTGGCCCAGAGGTACTAGTACCCACTTGTCGTCATGGTAGCTATGCTTGAGGGTTCCATCTCGTTTGAGACCTTCTGTCCCCCATTGGGAAATGGCCGAGTCGAACTCCGCCTTCTCTAGTGCTTGCAATTGGAACAACGTTCCACCACCGCCCACATTGCTGGCGTCGGTCACCAGGATAATCTCCCCGTGTGCCCTAGACACGCCCAAGCACTTAGCGTTGGCCACCTTGTCTTTGAGCTCGTCAAACGCTTGTTGCTCTTGTGGGCCCCAGCGCCAAGTAGTACTCTTCTTGATCAAGTCCGTCAGAATGGCGCTGGTGTAAGTGAAGATTTTGATATGGCGGCGATAGAAGTTGCACGCCCCAATGAAACTGCGTACATCATGAAGTCCTTTCTTGGGGTCTTCGTGTCGTACCTTAGCATCCATCAGGGGTTTGGCCTTAGAGGCCGCTGGGGTCCACCACCCATAGCCAACGTCAAACCCCAGGTACTGCATGGTCTCCTGCATGAACTCACACTTCTCCAGCTTGAGTCGTGTGTGGTTCCCCTGGCACACCGCAAAGAACTCACCCAAGAGGATTAGGTGGTCCTCCTGGGTATTGGTCCCGAGGCATACATTGTCGATGTGAGCTTCCATCCGGGCCCCACGGGATATAAGCTCCTGCACCTTAGGTCTCCTTCGTAGGATGGACAAGATCTTTTTCATCAGCTCTTGGAATAGATCGGGTGCGTTGCCCACGCCAAATGGCATGACCTTCCACTTGAACACCCCCCCCTGAGGGGTAATGAAGGCCAGTAGCTCCTGAGCGTTGGGCGTCAGGTCCACTTGCCAGAATCCGCTCCTCTTGTCCATCTTGGTCTTGTAGCGACAGGAGGCTATCTTCTCCAGGGTAGACTCCATATTGGGATTTGACCCTGAGTGGTTCAACGTTTTCTTGTTCAGCTCTCCGTAGTCCACTACCAGCCGTTTGGCTGTAGACCCAGGTTTAGCCACCAGGAAGCAGGGGCTGCAGTGTAGGGGGTAGTCCCCGTCCTTGTACTCCCGGACTAGGCCAGCGTCAATACATTCTTGTATCTGTCGCTCAATCTCCTCGGCCTGCTCTTTAGGAGCTGGATAGGGTCTCCTCTGGATCTTGTGACCCAGGAACTCAGGTTTCAGCTTGAGGTCCATCTGTACCAGCTTGTCACATGAAGCTGGAGGGGGTAGTTCTCCGAACACCTCCAGATAGGTCCTTATAAGCTTCTGCACCCGCGGGTCCAATAGCTTGATCTTGTCCTCCATGTCCTCGTCAGAGTGTAAGTTGCTTGCCCCTTGAGTAATAGACGTCGGGAGGTGATCCTCCACCGACTCTTCGCCCTTGGTAGTGTCCTTCAACCCTTGGTAGGCATATAGAAGGTCCTGTTCAACCATCTCCGGTGGATGATGGCAACATAGGCACGCTCGAGGGGGTTCACATACACATTCCTTCAGGAGGTCGTCCTCCTTTGGGGTCCTCACATGGGCACCCCACACGCTCTTCATGAGCTTAAGATCCACCTCCCCTTGCCAGGTGGTGATCTTCTGTTCGAGGTCCTCCTTCCATTGGGATAGATGTCCCATACGTCCTTGCTTCAGTGGCCATGAGCTGCGGGTAGGCTTAGCGTAGCATAGCTTTTTTGCCACCAACTTCCTCTTGGAGTCCGCATACTCCCTTAGCCTGGATCGAGGGTCCAGCTCTTCGTCCACGGGGTGTTCCACCCTCATGGAGAGTAGGGGTTTCAGTGGGGCAACGTACTCGGCGTTCTTCACTTCCTCCACACAGGTCTGCACGAAGAAGGCGTCGTGCTCAGTTTCGTCATCTGAGTGGATAGAGCTAGGTAGCTCGGATAGTCCACACTCAGAGAATCCATCAGGAACAGGTACATGCCAGGGAGAGCTGGGGGCGTTGGTGACAGTCACGACGTACTCATCTCCTCCGGGTATAGTCTCAATAGCATCTTGAGGTCGTACTTGATCCTTCAAGTCAGCCAAGGCGAGTCCATCGCTTTCTCGTTGTATAGCCTGGACCAGAGTCGGGTCCGGATCCTCCCAGGGGATCGAGGTAAGACCTCCGTCCACCACGCTGAGCATACTTTCCCATCCGGGTTTCCCAATAGGTGTCTTACGCCCCAGAGGCACGTAGATGGCCTCATCAGGTAACCGAACAGAGCTGATAGTCAGCCTGTCCAGGAGGTTTCGCCAGTACTCGTTGCCCCCATGGGCTCCCTAATCGGGGAAACACAGGACCATACGGGAACGTTCCAAGGCCACCTTGGTCAGGACCTTCCCCAGTTCACTGAACCTGGGGTTCCCGTAGGCCATCCCGAAAGAGGGCCAGTAAAATTTGTAGCTGCAGTTCTTTCCCTTGCTGCAGTAAAGGTCCAGTACATGCTGCTTGTCGCTGGCGAACAACTCCACACTCAGGTCTTCTCTAGAGTAACCCAACTCCTTCAGACCTTGGTCTAGGACTTCCTCCAATAGTTGATAGTCCGCAGTTTTGGAGGCCGCCATCATGTTCGAGGGCTCCTTCTTTGATAGCCTCAGGTAACTCGAGGTATGTTCCGACTGCTCCAGTGGCACAGACTCTCTGCCACTGCCGTGGTCCACATAGAGGAGGCAGGGCGCTTGCGGCGTCAGGGATTGTATCTTGGAGTGCTGCACAAAGAAGTCAGTCCCCAATACAAAGTCGAAGGCCTCAGTGTCCATCACATAGAACCGATGGGCGATAGTCCGGGAGCCCATAGGTACCTCCACTTCACAGTCCCCGCAGCTGTGCACCACATGTCCATCCCCCATTCGTATCGCCGCGGTGGTCATGGTGTTCTTCAGGCTCCCACAAGGTAAAATTTTCTTGGCCACTATAGATATGGTGGCGCCTGTATCCAATACCCCTAGGTATTCACGTCCCCCTAGTCGGATACGTACTCAAAACACCAGGTCTTGGGTGCCACCGGAGCGTCCCCGTCAGAACTCCGCGGGACAGGTAACCTCGAACCCCTTGTTCCGCAGCTTGCGGGCCATCCTTATGAAACGGCTTTTCTTCTTCGCGTTGCCATCATCACCATCTTCGTGCTCCCGCTTGGCCCCTTGTGCTTGCTGGGCCTGCGTTTGTGAGCGGGTGGTCGGACCAGACTGCCCTCCAGAGGGCTCGGAGTTCCCCCCTGGATTAGGGTTGGGGTTGCCTCCGTTCTTGTCCTGATTCTTGTTGTCATTGTCTGGCTGGCGGTTAGCGCCTCCTCGTCGTCCACCTTGACTCTTGTCTTGCCCTTGTCCACGTCCTTTCGACTTGCCTTTGCCGGCGTCGTTGCCTTTGCCATTTGCCTCCACCTTTGCCCGAGCCTTTGCCAGGATCTTCACCCTTAAGCTTCGCCGATAGGCGTTGCTTATGGTAGCACTCATCCTCGTAGTCCTTCCTCTTCCCACAGAAGGCACACGTGATGGTGCACCTGTAATGATCCGGCAGCTTCGCTTTGGCGCCGGTGTTCTTCTCCTGCTGCTTCCCCTGGACTACGAAGCAGTCTCGCTGCTCGCAGTCAGAGGCGTGCTGCAGGTGGCCCTGCTCGTCTCTGGCATCACACCAGATGAGATCCTTGACGTTTTCCATGATACGGGCGTGGGCGTGTTTGGGAGTAGTCCCCTGCCCAGGTCTGGATCCTTGGTACCCTTTGCCATGGCTTCCAGAGCCTCCCCCTCCAGGACGGTAGTTGTTCAGGTGCTGGTCGCTTTCTTTCTCCAGCGCCAGCTCCAGGAGTAGCACACATAGATCCTCGTAGCGGAGGGATCTAGCCTTGCGCTCTGCCGTTGAGCGGCACTCGTCCCACAGCTCTCGAGGGAGCTTAGCCACCAACCAGAAAAGCAGGTCGTCGCTGCTGTAGGAACCGGGCGTTAATCGTACAGCCCAGTGATCCAGGTCAGCCAACAGCTCAAAGACCCTGCCAGGTTTGGGGTTGTTGGGCAGCACGGCCAGGTTTCGGATCTCGGCCCTGATGGAGAGGTCGGTTTCATAGGTCGGGTACTGCCTCTCCAAGGCAACCAATACATCGGCAAAGGTGGCGGAATTAGTCACGATCTGTCTGACCTGCTTCTCCAGGTACTTGGTCTTGCAGCACTGCAGGAGCAGATCGCACTTGACCCGTCCACTAGCGTGGGTTTGGCCGGTCAATCAGAGAAACCGGCCAAAATTCTTAGCGAACTCGCTGAGGTCCTTGCCTGTGAACTCAGGCAGGTTCACCACGATCTTGGAGGTGGCAATAGCCTTAGCCTCCTGAGACCTGCGTCCCTCAGGGCGTCGGGTCCTCCTCTTCTTCTTCTTCTTCTTCCCACTTGGGTTCTCGGGGTCCTCCGGGTCGTCGTCCTCTGAGGGCGAAGGAGAAGTCATCGACGACGGCTCATCATCGGAGGAGTCTCCGCCTAGATCACTAGAGCTATAGGGCTCCACGTCAACCATTGCCCTCAAGGCTGTCAGCCCCAGCCGGTCCAGCTCGGCTCCCGTAGAAATCGTCACGTGGCTGTGGGGCGGCTGGGCCGTTCTCGGTACAAAAGGGCTTCTCGGTATCGCTGCAGGGGTCGACATCAGTCGGCTCCTCAGGCTCCCCAGGGTGTTTGTCAGCCCTGCCACCAGGTGGTTGGCCTGTACTCGATGGGGTCACACCCCCACAGTGGTAGGTGACGCTTGGGGCGGTATCATCAGGGGTTCCAGTTTCTCTCGAATCTCTTGAGTGAGGTCGCCAACAATTTTGGAGGTGGCTCCTCGGAGCACCTCATTGATCTCCGACCGCGTCAGGGACCTGTTGGAGGATCTCCCCGATCCTCTACTCCTGCCTCCAAGATAGTCAGGTCCTCTCCTCAACCCACTCAAGGTAGCATACCCAGGAACATCCACATAGGTTCCCGTAGCGGGTAGAGGATGGTGATAGTCAGCCGCATACCATCGCGGCGCAGAACTGGAGGTCACCGGCTCACTGGCGGTAGTTGCCTCAGGAAACGCAGTGGTAGGTGGGCCCAAACCATAGGCAGGGTAGGTAGGCATACCAGTAAAGCCTGTGCCCTCTGCCATAGGCAGGTTGGTTATGGGTGTGGATGTTGCAGCGGCTGGGTCTGGAATTGGGAGTGTGGTGGTTATAGGAGAGGGTGATGCGTGGAGGGCAGAAGCGCTTGGTGCGCCTTCGAAGGTAGGATCATTCTTCAGGTCTGCTTCGTCTCCAGCATCCTTCTCTCTCTCTCTTTCTCTTCACAGGTGGAGTGTCCACCTCCTCGACTGAAAGGCCCCGGAAGGCCGACTGGAGTCCTTCCAACGAATCCTCTGCCACGTCCACTGGCCCATGTAAGGGTTCCGAAGGTACAGCGCTAGGTCCAGGTCCAGGTTCACCAGGTGCTGGCATTGCTGTTGCCTCAGGCGCTGTCTTCACGTCGGTGTCCTCTTTCTTTGTGTCCATCTTCATTCGCCCTTCTGCTTATATATGACTGAACTGGGCGCACTGGTTGTACGGCACGGGGTTGCTGCCGGTACGCAGAGACAGTCTGCCTCTTGCTACCAGAACGTTTTATAGTGATTTCAACACTGTGTTTGTGCCTCTCCTGCTGCTTGCTGCTGGTGTAGGGTTTCCTGCTGCTTGTTTTTGATGAGTAAAATGTTTTATTTGCTGAAATACAATCCATGCAGGAAAGCCCAAGCCAGAGATAAGCAAGTAGAAGAGAATCAGGATCAAAGCATGAAGGGCTGCAGTGTAAACAGTGAAAGATGTTAGAATATTCACAGAAACTGCAACTCAGGTCAAATCGGATTGCATATTCACAAAGATAGCTGAATTGTTTTGGAAAAAGAGTTGGAAAACTGCCCCATGGTCACTCAATCTCCATAGTGCCATTTCAGGAGATGTGCACACTTTGTTTTGGGTCCCATATGTGCTGAGGTGGCAGGGCATGTGGCGATGAGGTCACTGCCATGTAACATGGGATCTTCCTACTTAGCTAGGCTGACCGGGAATTGAACCCAGGAGCTCTCAAAAAGAGGTGCCCAGCCCCCTAGGGTGCATACCACTAGGACAGCTAAGAATTCATGAGAAAACATAGATAAATTCATAGGCTCTGCCCTGGATATGTCAGTTCTCAGTCGACTCAGGAAAAGATGAATTGCCTCACATTGGTAGGGTATTAAGGGGTCCACTCCACATCCTGATTTAGTGTTTGGTTCCATTGGTCAAAATGTGTTATCATCACTTTTGGTTGGGCCAATACTAAGATGGAAATGCCTGTGTGCTTGGAGCACCTCTAATACAACTAGAGTATACCCCAAAGCATTGGAAAAGCACTTTTTCTTACTGACGAGGGTTTGGACGGGGTCGTGTTGGGTGGCCGCCTCTGTGGTGGCGGCGGCCGCTGGGAGGAGGGGGGCTTGGGTTGCCGTCGGTGGGGGGTCCTGGTTTGGGTTAGGGTTTGGGTTAGGGCGGTGTCGCTTGGGTTGCCTTCGTTGCGTTTGTGGTGTTGGGGGCTGCGTGGGGTGGTGTTGGTGGTGGTGCTGTTGCTGGTGGTGTGATCGTTTGGGCGCCGGTTTGGGTTTGGGGTCAGGTTTTGGGTTGGGGTCCGGTTCGAGGTTGAGGAGGACCTCGGTCTAGAGGTGTGAGGGTGCCGGTGCCGGGTGGGGGGGTTTCCCGGTGTGCTTCCGGTGTGCCTGGGTCGCCTGTGTGGGGGTTGGGGGGGCCCCGGTTGCCTGGCATGCGGCGGCAGCTTTGACTTTGGCCGTGGCCTTGTGGATGAGGTCGGCGGGGAGGGGGGGGTCGGAGGATGAGGCGGAGGACGTCGATGAGGATGAGGACGAGGAGGAAGTGGTGGTTTTCGGGGACGCGGGTTGCGCTGTGATGCGGGCGGTTGCGGGTCTGTGGGCGGCGGCTTCTGCTGCGGCCACGGCGGGGAGGATGGAGGGCATGTCCTCGGGCTGCAGGTTTGGGGCGGTTGGCTGGAGAGGCCCAACCGTCTCTGGCGGCCCGGCGGGCCGACTGGTCAGCAGCGGTCGGGGAGGGAGGCGCGGGGCTGCGGTCTTCGCCTTCTGGGCTTGGCTGGGCCGGGGTCCTCCAATGCGTGGGGTTGTGTGGATTGGCGTCCGCGGAGGATAACAGTTCGCGTGGGCTGCATTTGGGGGCCGGGGGTCGTGTGCGGGCCACTGGGCGGCTAGGGTGTGCCGTGGGGCTGGGGCGCTGGGTTCCGGGTTCGGTGGGTTTGTGCGGGTTGTCGTGTGTGGGGGGTGGTGAGGGGTGTCCAGCGGGTGGGTCCGTGGCGGGCGTGTGCTGTTGTTTGGGCGGCCGGGGGAGGCCCGTGTCGCGGGGGCCGGGGGATGCGCGCGTTGGTGGGCGTGTGTGGGCCGCCAGCTGGGAAGCAGGGGGGAAGGGGCATGAACGGAGATTGCGTGGGGGGGTGGGTTGTGTCGGTGTATGTGTTGGCTTGCAGCTGCGCGCTTGTGTGGTCAGTTGTAGGCAGGGCGGTTTGCAGGAGAAGCTTGCCGTCCTCCGCGGCCGCGGCAAGTATTTCGCAGACGAGCATGCGTATCTGGTGCACCTCTTGCTCAGTGGTGGGAAGAGGGTATGCTAGCTCCGGGCTAAGGCCCACGCGGCGGAAGATCCTGTGGATGGCGTGGTACCCGCAGGTGAGGGAGTGCTGTGGCCTGGGTGGGGGGGTCCTTCCGCGTGTCTGGGCCTGGCTCGATTCGTGTGTGGGCGTCGGGGATGGCCCAAGTCCAGGGCACGGTCCCCTTGGATGGCCAGCGGCGCTGGATCCATTTGGCCAGGCAGAGCATGGCCAGTCCCTAGTGGTAGCCCGCCTGCCCTGAGGTGATTTGGACCAACGCGCGGGCCGGGAGTTTGTCCCCTGGCTGGAGGACGCCCCTGAGGACTCTCTGCGGGCTGGTGGGGTCCCCTGATGCCCCTGGTGGGGGGGGCCCTGGGCCGAGCATGGTGTCTGTCCCTTTGGCGAGCCATTGCGGGCCGGGGGACGTTGCTGTAGCGGCCACTACGTAGTAGTGCCCGCGCTCCAGGACTGTAACCCAGATCTCTGGCGGGGGTTGGTCGCTGTCTGTAGGAGGGGGAGGGAGGTCGTTGTCTGGGGTGCGGAGGCCGGCGGCGCGGAGGCCGGTGTCGCGGGTTGGTGCGGTGGCCTGTTCCCATTGTTCCGGGTGGTTCGGGTCCGCTGGATGGTCGTTCTCTGCTGGGGCTCGTTGTAGGCGTATGGTCCCTCCACGTGTGACGTTGGTGTCGGTGCCGTGTGTCAGGGCCTGGCCCCAGCGGACGGGGGGGATCCAGACGTGCTGGCCTTTGGCGTGTTGGCAGGCTCGCCAGAGTACGAGGTCCACGATGGTCTCGTGGAGGCCGTTGCCCGGGGGGTCTGGTCCGGAAGGGCTTTGACGGTGAGCTTGGTCCAGCTCTCTTGTAGGCGGTACCAGCCCAGGGGAGTGCTCAGGGGCCTGCCTTGGAGGGTCGCTCGGAGGAGTCGGGGTCGCGGATGGTGGTCGGTGTGAGGGGGGCGGGTGCTCCGGGTCCGGGGGGGGCGGGCTGGGTAGGTTGCCGGGGTCCTGCGCGTCCACGTTGACGTTTGGGTGGCCTTGGTTGGGCTCGGCCGGGCTGGGCGGTGCCGGGTGGCCTTGTGGGTGGGAGGTGGGCTCTGGGGCGGTCAGGTGATGTCTTGGTGTAAAGGTGAGAACAAGCCTGAAATCCTGTGTTTGCACAAGGATTCGGTTCGTTGTGTTTATTGCTATTTTTTCACTAAGGTATGGTGCTCAGTACTTGGCTGTACTGCCACTTGTATGTTACATAAACCCATATATTATGCTGTTTGGCGTTGCAGTGCAGATGCCTCCTTCTGGGCAGTGCAGGGCATGCGTGTGCACTGATTTGTGCAGCGTTTTCTGTCAGAAAAGCAGTGATTTTTGAACTATCAAAGAAGCTGATTTTGTAGGAATTTAGTATGTGGTTGCATGCATAAATTCTGGTTGTCATTTATTGTGCATTGTTTTAGTGTGCAAAGGGATCGTTAAGATCTCAGCATTATTTACAATGTCTGCTGAGAATTAAGTTCAGATTCCTTGTTTTTGGAGTTCTTGCACGTTGAGGACGGGTTGAAGGAGTTTCACTTGAAAGATTCAACAATACGACCTGAAATCAAGCACGCGAAATACAAAACTGGGTTTTGTAATGAAAGATCTTAAAGCCCGCAAGACTCCGCTGCAGATCAATAACTCCTACGCCACGGAAGACGCCGCCATTTCAGGCATGAGAGTGGCGCCAACCACCGCCGCCGGCCAAAGTTCCAGTCCGACGTCTACAACTTACTTCTCTCACCAGGTAAGCCATGGTAGCTCCGCTGCTACGGTAGAGTTGCCGCCGCCAAAGAGGCCTGCACCTTCACCGCCAGGGCAGGAACAACGAACAGAGTTCTGCAAGAAAATGAAGGGGTTGGAGCAGTTGGAGTCCAATGAGCGGCACTCACTCCGGTACAGCACAGACCTCCATCAGGCAAAGAGTTTCGCAATTTTCGGGTATGGATTTCAACAACTCTATCGCCTAATTTTTCAGTGTGGTCAAGACCTTTCGCTGGAGTCACCGAAGCCAAAAGACCAAGAGAAAATTCAATCGAAGGAACCAAAGGTACCCGGCAAAATGGAGCACAAGTGCTACGAACAGCGAAAGTCAGGTTTGTACGAGGGTTAGGAAAAGTCACTGCGTGAGCTGAAGGACATGGTGACTGCACTTCGACAACGTGCAGATTGTGGCACAAATCCGTTCGCGCTGTTCAGCCCGAGAAGATCAAGGTTGCCGAAGCACGCGCAGAGTGAGGAGTCGCCAAAACAAGCCCAATGGAACTTGCAGAAGCACGCGCAGAGTGAGGACTCGCCGAAAAAGGCCCAGTGGAACTTGCCGAAGCACGCGCAGAGTGACATTTCGCCGAAACAAGCCCAGTGGAACGGGCCGAAACACATTCAGAGTGAGGACTCGCCGAAAAAGTCCCAGTGGAACTTGCCGAAGCACTCCCAGACTGAGGATTTGCCTAGACCAGCGCAGTGCAGTTGGCTGAAACAAGGTCAAAGGGAAGAGTCAAAACGAATTCAAGAAAGCGTGCAACAACCAGGTGAGGAAGGGTATGTGCCAACGCGTTCTCAGAAGCGAGGGAAACGGAGTGGCCAAGCTGTACGACGTCGGCAAGCAGCATCAAGGTTCTGGGAGCTATTGGAGTTCATGACAGCCTCATGCAAGCTTCGAAGAGGGCACGATGATAGAAGGACGACACTGATGTGCCCAAAGTGTGAGTCCTGGGGTCAGGTTGTAAGGAACAAAGACAAGGAGGACGCGACAAACCTGTTCTTGGTATAAGCCTTGTGCTTTTGTTTCTAGTTGTCAAGTGTACAGCGCTGGACGAGCGCTTTGTTATCTGTGCGGTTAGAGCGCTCAGAGCGCTCTGTGTTAACTAACTGTCCTGAGCGCTGCTACAAGTATAGGCGCTGTATGTGCTCATTCGCGCCCTGCGAGCGCTTTGTTTTGCCAACCAATGTGCCTTGCACAGTATGAAGCCTGTTTGGCTGCATATATGCAGGAATCTGATTTAGATTCCCTGGTATGCACATTTTCAGTATGTCAACGAGGTCTTTTTTGGCCTCTTCTTGGGCGCCAAGCGCCTTGTGTGCTGGCACAGACAAGTGCCTTTGCTTTCTTTTTCGTTGTGGATACTTTTTTGGATCTCCAATGAGCAGTAGTGGGGTACACCCTGCTTGACACTTTGAGTGAACTCTGGTTTACTGAGTTTTTCCGTTTTGTTTTGCGTTGCACCTGCCTGCTTGTGAGCAGAGTGTCTTTTTTGTTTTTCACCTGCTTTTGTTTTAAGAAAAAAAGCAGAGGAGTTTGTTTTTTGTTTTAGTATTTTAATACTAATTTTTTGGGCAGTAGCCATGGCACTGCTAGTCTTGTGCCATGGCACTTGACAGTTGAATAACCCAGTTCAGGATATGAGTATAGGTATAAAGGTGTTGAAGACCACCGCCCCAATGCTGAATGTAGGGGCACGTTTTGCGGTGACAGAAAACCCTTTGTAGGGGTTTAACTATCTATGACACCATGGTATTCCACTGGTTAGATAGTAGCCTTTTTACCTGGAATGGGGAGAAAGAGCCAGATCACAGGCATCTACATGTGTATACTATTGTAGGTTTATAGCCTGCAGGTTTCATTATTTCCGTCCGGTCAGAACCACCCTTGGGAGGGTAGTTCTGAGCCTGGGGTGGGACTGTAAAACCTTGCAGGCTCATTTTGAAGGCAAAACGGTTTTACAACCACCTAAAGCAGTGCTTTTTGACCCACCCAAACCGTCTTGCCTCACCTTTGGGTTGTTATGGTTGAGCCACCCTGGGTCAGGCCCTGTGTGGGCTTGGGGGGGGAGTGTAAAGGTGAGAGCAAGCCTGAAATCCTGTGTTAACTCAAGGATTCGGCTCGTTATGTTCATTGCTATTTTTTCATTAAGGTATGGTGCTGAGTACTTGGCTGTACTGACACTTGTATGTTACATAAACCCATATAGTATGCTGTTTGGCGTTGCAGTGCAGATGCCGCCTTCTGGGCACTGCAGGGCATGTTTGCGCACTGATTTGTGCAGCGTTTTCTGTCGGAAAAGCAGTGATTTTTTAACTATAAAAGAAGCTGATTTTGTAGCGACTTAGTATGTGGTTGCATGCATAAATTCTGTTCTGTCATTTTTTGTGCATTGTTTTAGTGTGCAAAGGGATCGTTAAGATCTCAGCATTATTTACAATGTCTGCTGAGAATTAAGTTCAGATTCGTTGTTTTTGGAGTTCTTGCACGTTGAGGACGGTAGGAAGGAGTTTTACTTGAAAGATTCAACAATACGACCCGAAATCAAGCACGCGAAATACAAAACTGGGTTTTGTAATGAAGGCCTGTGGATGGAGATGGGGGTGTGTGTGTGGGGCGCGAGGTGGGTTAGTGGACTTCTGGGTCATGCACGGCACGGTAATGGATGAGACACTGCATGTGTTCCCTGGCGGTGGGGTCGGTGAGTTGTTCAGTGTGTGTCAACAGGAGGTGTTTGCGGTGTACCATTTGGGGCGCTGCTCTGCGGACTGCTTCTAGCTGGAGGTGTGCTGCTGCCTCCATGGGGCTTTCCGTGTGTTTGGCGAGGTGTCGGTGTAAGGCTTGTGTTACCGCCCCTCTCATGGTGGCATCCTTGACCAGGGGATCTCTGAAGAGGTGTTCGGTGGCCTGGTGTGTGTGGCTGTGGGTTGGCCAGCCTTCGTGTTGCCGTAGGGTTTCTGCCGGGGGCCAGCCCACTAGTGTGTCCCTGCCCATATGGAGGGGGCATTTTTTGAAGTGTTCGCAGTCCTCTGGGGTGGGGTGGTCGCACGGGCAGCGGGTGTGTTCCTCCGGGACGTGGATGTGCTTGCGGGCGAGCCATCTGGCGACCCTGGTGAGGAATGGCAGTTGCTCCCTGAGGAGCTGGATGCGTCGTTTCTGGAGGTGGGCTGGGACGTTTGCTGCGCGCCGTGCCGAGTGGTAGAGGGGGACTTGCAGTTTCTCCTGGAGCTCTTGGATGTGTGCTCGGCTGTCTCTGTCGCCGAGCATGCGGGCGAGATGTTGGATGGGGTTGGGGTAATGGTATGCTCTGTCGTGGGAGGTATAGGGGGCGTCCTCTGGTACCCAGTCCGGGGTCCGATGGGGCTCCCGTTTGAGAGGTTTCAGAGGTTCCCCGAGACTGAATGGCCTCCCGTGGAGTAATTTCTACACGATGTGAATGAGGACTGGCAGAAATATAATGCCAGTCATGGGCTGGAATGCACGTTACAGGGTGGTAAGTGGGTTAACACTAAAAGCACCAATGGCAGGGCTGTCAGGGAGATCCAGCGATTCGTGGAGGGTGCAAAAGAACAATCCCCATTCGCTCCGCTACCGCATCGAGAGTATCCTGCTTCCCTACGGCAAATACTGTGGCAAGACCCACAGTATGTGTACTTATATCAGTCATGGCATGCAGAGTCTCAGAAACAGGGATACCAGGGTACAGTGCTTCCTAGGGAGGAGCGGCGAAGGTCGGGGGTATGTCAGATGTGTGCTGCACAGTTCACCGGTCACAACCGGCTGCATCAGCACATCAGGCGAGTAGCACCCCCCCCCCCCTCTCCTTCTCCATGATCATTGGTGGTGTTATGTTTCATTTCCAGTTCGCGGAGTACCCGGCGTGTGTGTCGTGCATGTATTTCTGTTTTTGCTCTCAGGGGCAGAGCGTGGATCTGAATTCGGGAGACAACGTCAGCGGAATCTGTATTTAATTCAATCAACTCGATGAGGGCTTTGTACATATCTAGTCAGCTGTCAGAGTGAGTAGACTGGACGCCGCCTTCCGCATGGATTTGCAGATTTTTGCTTTGTGCAGACGCCCCCGCCCCCCCTGCACCTGGATCACTGACAGCAGAGGCAATGGATATTCTCACGAAGACATCCCGTACAAATGCAACACTGCAGTCATCGCCAACAGGCTGCAGGCATCGCAGACAGGCTTCAGGCATCGCAGACAGGCTGCAGACATCGCAGCCAGGCAATAGGCATCGTAGACAGGCCACAGGCATCGCCGACAGGCCATAGACATCGCAGGCAGGCCAGAGGCATCACAGGCAGGCTGCAAGAGTCACAGACAGACAGTATTCTGCATGTTAAAGCTGAGTGTCTATTTTGTGCAGATTGGACCCCCACCTACAGTGTCCAGACAGCGTCTATTGGGTGCAGGCTGGAGACCCGTCGCTGCATTGTCCAGACAGTGTCTAGTGGGTGCAGACTGCACCCCTTCCCCCCCCTACAGTGTCCAGACGGTGTCTGCGTCTGCTACAGGACGGACACGGCTATGTCCACCCCTGTCAGAGGGTTGTTCAGCTGAACAGCCTGGTGTCCAGCTTGGGAGGGGAGTGCAATAGGGCTGGAATATCTCTGTTAGTCCACAGATGCCGAGACACATTGACAGACAGACGCACAGACAGACGGACAGAAGAACAGTCGCATATGCACGACGCAACGCCGAGGAGGAGCAGTATGAATTGGTAGGCAGTCATTCACAGAGCGTGAGCGGTGTGTTCTATGTAGACAAATGATTTGGCGAATTATTAGTCTCTGTCTCGAATTTCAGTTTAGGCCGAGTGGACACCAGAGTTTCATGGCCAAATGTTGGGAGATCGAGGGGGAAGGACAATTAGATTTCGCTGATACGGGAGATGCTATTTGGTTGTGTCATGCACGATTCAGTTGGTGATTCTTGGTCAGTCTCCCTTGGTATCATCGAAGTACCTTCAGTTATGTTCCATGATTAGTCTTTAGAGTAGCAATCATCATAGATAGGTGTGATGGTTCCGTGGTCTTTGAGATATTGAGGTTTTGATGTGTCATGTTTGCTTGAGTTATGTTTGGCTTTCTCTCCCCAAATTCATTTTCAGATGTATGAATTGTTTGGACTTTGCAAGCCCATATTGTAGTTTGCGCGGATGTTTGTCGCATTGTGATGTGGGACATGTTGTCATCACAATGCTTGTTTCTCTCCTCCTCTTGTCCTCTTTGTGTGTTGTGGTGTTTGTATCCTTTCATGTCATGATGATTTACTTTGTTGCTTGAATTTGCTTTGAAATTGTTTTGAGGTTTATTCCATTTTGGAATCATTTGTTATGTAGCTTTGTGTTGAATTGAGTATTGATTTTGCTCTCATGCTTTCGTGTTTGGTAGGAATGTGCTTATTCTTGTGTTGCCTCCTTTGTAGATAAGCACAAGATGACATTATGTTCTCAATAATTCAGAAGTGGATTTGAATTTGGCCTTTGCGGTATACCTCGTGACCTCCATTGTGCATTGGGTGCATTCGGGAACATTGGTGGATTTTATTTTGCAAAAGTGGGGTGTGTGTGTCACTTCACCAATATCACCACCACAAATAGACACGAAGATAAAAGGGAGCGGCAACAGATATAATACCACCCGCATGAAACTCTTGGAGAAAGGCTTCGCCCAACATGCATGTAAAACCGTACCCATCATGAGAAACAAGCACATGGAGGGTGCTTGTGCCCAACGGAGAAGAGAAGACCACCAAGGGGAAGAGTCACCATTGCGAACCTTATCTTGCAAAAAAGCGGCCCGAGCCCCCTGAACCGGCCGCGAGCGCCGCGCACACACAGACGGGGCACTGCACCCGCCAAGGCAGTAGTGGCGCACAGCCCCACGCCCCAACCCCTAGGCTAGGCAGCCTCCGCGCCAGCCCAAGGGGGTTCCACTGGCGACAAGCCAGTAGCACGGACCCGGCGGCGCCGGCGCCCCAGGCGACCACGCATTAGGGCGGCAACGCGGTGGGTAAGCGCCCGCAGCCACGGCTGCGAATTGATGCACTGACCGGGGAGTGGCGAAACGGGGAAGCCGGGGAGGGACGGGGCTCTGAGCCCTGTGAACCCGGGGGACTCCGCCACCAGGCAGGAGGTGCGTCTTGGAGGGCCCCCCACTAGGACCCGGTGGGGAGGATATCACCTGGCCCGACCAGGTGGCCCCCCGGCGCCGAAAGGCGTCTAGTACCCGCAAAATCAAACCTCAAACCTCAACGTTATCTTGCAAAAAAGTAATAATGCGGTTAAGTAAGAGAAGAATGATGCAACTTGCATAGAATGTGCCAAAGAATCGCTCTCCAATGGTCAGTCCCAAAGTGGGGGTAGAGTCACCCAATTCAGCCATGTACACCCGAAAATCATCGGCCGCACCCTTCCCATAGCTACCTTCAAGCAAACCTTTGATGAGCTGCCTTTGAGCGTTCATGTTCTTGAGATAGGTGTCTTCACCGCAAGGTATGTCACGTGTAAAAAAACAATGATGCACGCAACCGGGGCATACATTCTGCTTGGGCACGGATTTCAAATTATTACAGGGGCCGGTAATAGTTCGTAAGTGTAAAGGTTCGTTTTTTAGCAGTTCGTTTGGGTGGCGTTCCGGGCTGCTGCATGTAGAAACCGCCACTTGTTACGAACCGCTGCAACAAGAACTAAAACCGCGCAGATGCGTTCCAATTTTGGTCAAATTTTGGTCAGAGGCTTTTGTATCGCGGTCTGTTGAGTTTTTGTGGTCATAATAGTAGTAATAATGATGATAGTACAATAATGATCAATAACATTGGTAATTTTTCTGTCTTCAATCATGCAGCACTTCCTCACAAAAGGAGGGCCATCCATGAACAACGCTCTGGCCGCAGTGGTGGAGCAAGAAGGTGTCTTGCAGTTCTAAGGCCCGTCAATACAAGAGTTCAGGGCCGAGGACTTGGCTAGAGTGGACGCCGGCGCAAAAGTCCCTTTGTGTGCAACTCTTCCTGCAAGGTAACTACAACCACGTTTTGCTGTGTTACGCGCGTCGAGCACCGCCCCTTAACACCCTTCGGACCTGGGCTGGCAAGGTACAGGAGGGTGAGCCGCTGGAAGGGTACGGCACCAACTTAGTTCTCAGCCGCACAGCGGAGGAGACCATTCTGAAGTTCATCAAAGAGCTGAAGTACGAGGCTGCCGTGATTGACCTGGACACCATTGCGGCGCTTGGAAGAGCAGTCGCTGAGAGGTCTCTTAGACCTGGTCTCGCTCCTGTTTTGGACCCCCAATGGCCTGCAAACTTTCGTCGCAGGCACAAGATGGGTTGTCCCAAGAAGATCACGAAGGAGTGACTGCCTTCTACAATGTCTGACTTAGCGCTCGACAAGAAATTGAGAAGTGAATTCTTTGACCTCGTTGAGCAGCCCCAAAAGTATGGTGTGCGTATCCCTGAAGGTGAACACCAGTCGCTGCCGGCGTGGGCGCAGTTGGGCCTCAATGAGACGCCCCTCCAGTACGCCCCCAAGTTGCGCGGAGGGTATGCAGCCGGAGAAAAACGGGTCAGACACTACAGCAGCGCTTACAAGCGACAGGCCACGACCACACATGTGGTCAACCGTGAAGGCACCGTAAAGGTACTACAAGTGTTGCACACATGTAAGACAAGTCGCTGCCATGCGCATCTCCATCTCCATCACGGCCTGCCATCCTACATGCACGAAGACTACGCGGAGAAGAAGTGTGAGACTGGCGACACGTTCAAACGCCTGATGATCAAGGTCGACACTGAAGTTGCGAAGAACAGACGCGACCATGGCGTCGCGCAGAATTACCCGTGTGTCGTCATCATGGACTGGGTTGGAAGCCATCTCCACGACCACGAGGGGAAGCGCGTCGACGATGCTGAAACAAAGTTGGCCAACTTATACTATTTTGCGGCGCGGCCTAACATGTATGTTTTCTTTGGGCGCGCTCGTTGCAGCCATGTTAGCAATGTTGGCGATCGGGTCTTCAATCCAGGCATGGTAGCGCGACACACTCAAGTCTGGCCACATTGACCATTGTCTGAAGATCCACGATGAACAGCTGCCAAAGCAGTCCAAGCTGGATAGCAGTGAGCGTACGATGAAGGTGCTCCTTGTGACTTGGCTTGCTGAATGGGCTGCATCCCCTTTGACAACCAGACACGTCCTCAGCTGCTGGAACATGGTGTTTACAGAGGTGCCAGTGATAGAATCTGTGCACGATTTGGACCTCCCCTTCCCTTCAGCAGCCATCCCCATGCCTGCACCTTTGCTGTCTGTTCTTCCTGGTCCTGTTTCAGATTCAGAGGAAGCCTCAGAGGCACAAACAGAGGCCGATGAAGCCTCTGGGGCAGAGGTGGACGACAACATTGACGTGCTGTCAGTCCCACGCACACCATCTGTACAAAGAGCAGCAAAGAGGAAGGCTGAGACCCGGTTGGACAGAGTTCCCAAAAGGTTTCGTGCTGCACCACGTGATGTACATGCTCAGCGTGTAGCCAGGAAGAATAGGCAAAGGGCAAGGGAGGCCGGGGAGGCAGTGCAGACTTCGGATGATCCAGGCACTCTGAGCTGTGCAGTGTTGCTTACCAATGAGTGAAAGAGGGTAGCACCTTCTGTTTCCTCTTGAATAACACCGAATCGATCAAAGTGAATATCTGCTTCATCCTTTGCAACAGCGACATGTCCTTCATAGGGCTGTGAAGTCTGTAGGGTCGGACGATTTGCACACGAAGGCAATTTTTTTTTGCATTTTTCCTAATTCACGCGAGTTGCGCACGGCAATGGTGGTCCATAAAAAAGCAGGAACTCTGGCCACTTCAGAGAAGAAAAACAATATTTCAGGATCTTCAACATAGAAGTAAGTGACAAAAAAAAAACCATATTGCAGTAGGTAAAAAAAACAGCATTTTGAATGCAGATGTGAGTGACAGAAAGAAACAGTGTAGGTTTTGCAACACAAAAAGGAGTGCAGGTTTTGAAAAAACAAAAAAAAAGCAAGACGAAACATTTTACACAAATAGCAAGAGTGCAGGGTGTAGAAAAAAAAAGTGTAATGTTTTGAAAAAACTAGGACAGAGAAATAGTACCACTGTTACACAAATGAAAACCCTAAGAGTTTTGGAAGAAAAAATAATGGTTCTACAGTAGAATAATACTCCCTATAGAAGAAAAAGAAAGATTCAACCAAAAGGAAGCATTCTGGTTTTTCAAATGCGGCATCACAATGCATTCGAAATAGAAAAACCAAAGAAACATTAAGGTAAACAAAAGAGGAGGATGTTGGTACCCACCTTTACGTGGAAAAACAACAGCCTTTTACCAACCGCTGCATGAAAAACACATCTAAAATCACCTTTTACCAACCGCTGCATGTATGAACGAATACCACCTCCTGTACAAGAAGTATGCACCCACACGTTGGAAAGATCACATTGCACCCCATCGGTTCCGTTGTAAGGAGCGATGGGGCAAGTAACATGTTAACCAAAAAATCCGACCACAACCAAGGGCGTGCTCTCTTGTGGTTCGATCAAAGGAACGACAACCGGTGGCGAAAGCGGGGGAGCAAGAGAAATAATGCATGGCTTGCCCAAATGTTTTTTTCTTTTACCTTTGATGGCCTGCGCCTCCAGAGGTGGGTCCCATGCACCACAAACACAATCAACACATCTCTCATCGCTGTATGTTGGAAGCAAACAAGGTCGCGAAGTTTTATGTTGACAATGGGCAAGACAAGGTGGCCGAATCTTGGCTCCTTCGGCACGATTACTAGCCAACTCATTGGCAGAGGTGTCCGTCATCCTACTCGGAATGTCTGCCTTACGAACGATGCCACGTGAAAGGGTGTGCAACTCGTCAATAGCTTGATAGGTCAATTCACTTTGTATGATGGCAGTTTTGTTGTGAGTAAAGGGGCATTGCGAAATCGCATGGATCCATCGTCTCCCACCCGACTCATCAATTGCATGACCGGAGTTGCATTGGAAATGCCAAGCTTCCTTTGACGTCGCGTCGCGACCTATACACATGGCAAAGTCCTTTGAACTTTTCTTGGCTTGTGCAAAAGCAAGGGCCGCGCACTCTTTTGCCCACTCACCTCCCTCAACACGCCAACGATCAAACCTGCGTCTACAAGGAACACGTGTGACATGAATCCCAAATGCATTAGCCCCATGGACAATGTGTTGACCAACCTTGTTTGTAGAAGTACAACCTCTTATCATACGGTAGGCACATTCGCACACACTTGCCTTGTATCTACCACCATAAAAAAGAGAAGATTTCGCGAGCGAAGCAAGTGTCTTTTGAGACAAGAAGAAACCACATTGCGCGCCATAGCCTTTGCCCTCCATCTTGCCCTACTATCGACAACTTGCAAAATTGCGAGTGGGACATCCTTAACCTAAGGCTTTTTTCCTTAAGGTCCTTCTTCCTCTTTTAATCAATTGGCCGAAGTGCAACCATTCGGCGCCTTGTCTTTTCCATCTCAATCTTGACATCATTCAACCTCTTTTCATACATCTCCAACTCAAGTTTTTTGATAGTTGCTTCCTTCAACATCATATTGCAACGGTCCTCTATTACCTTCAAGTCACCCAAAGACCTTTGCAACCTAAAAGAGGTCGAAAAGCAAGTGTCGGCACCTCAAAAGTAGAGCCGTAGTTGGATCGGTAATAATTGCCGGCGTCATTTTTGGATCACCGGCAACCCGAAACACCAACGGGTGCACCGTACTTGACGAAACAAGCCAAATCCTAAATGCCCTTTGCTCTCTCAACTTGTGGTGCCCTTAGATTTGAAATCCGGGAGGATCCAATTATGCGCAACATTAGTACACAAAGTCGAATACTGTGGTTACAAAGTGATTTACAGTAACAGCGCCCGATTCCGGCTGCATTATTATTTTTTAAATTTACATTTACAGTATGCGGTGCTGAGCACTATTATTTACTTTACATTTACATTAACATTATAGAGATGAAATGCGCTTGCTCCGCAGAGAGGGAGTACCCCAGCGGCCAACGCGCTGGGTACGGCTTGGCAGACTTTGGTTCGATTCCTGGTACTTGCACGGGAAGTACGATTGCTATGCACTTTTTTTTCATTTTCAGTAGCGATCGCCGATTGGCGCCCATTTTCAGCAGCGATCGGCGCAGCGGCCTGCAAGGATTGGAGCGATCGCTGAGCACAGTTCTGCGCAGCAACAGATTTCAATTGGCGAATTTCATGATTTGGAGTTTTTTCCTTCCAGAGGGTGAGAGGGAGTCCACATGGGGCGCCGAAGGCGCCGAAGCAAAAATTGAGAAAAACATCCAATTACATTATCCGAGACCCCCGTCCATTAAAAAATAACATTTTACATTATCCATTTTTCAGCCGCATTATTCTTTTTTAACATTTACATTTTACATTTTTGTTTTTCGTCGACGTTATTATACTGTAAATCACTTTGTAACCACAGTACCATGGTCCAACCTTGAAAACAAACCGGCACAAGGCAACACTACAACCTTGCAAACACGCACAAGCAGTTTTTGGAGCCAATCAACGCGCACATGTACCACGATTGCAACATGATGACGATCGTTGGCCTAAATTGCAAATCAAGGTTGTAATGACCACAATGCAAGGAGTCACACCTTGAAAGTTTGGGTGTAGACCTCACTCGGAATTGCTTTGTTAGCTTTGAGCGTGTCCTCATTGAAACTTGTCCACATTGTCCTTGAAAAGTCTTGGTTTGGAACTTTTGAACCTTGAATCTAGACAACCATGCCTTACCCTCAGTCTTACAATCACCAACATAACACCATTGTGGCTTCGCACCACACTTCAGATGAGGAGGCGGCGGTTTCAAGGGTAGCTCGGCTGGCGGCGAGCGCCACTGGGTCGAGACTACCTTGTCCCCGTGCACCCAACACCATTTCCTTGTCATTACGAGTGCGCCATCAGGATCCAAAGATCTGAGACATGGAATCGTCATAGAATGACTAATCCTATCATCCTATTCTAAAATTCTTGGATCCTGGTGGCGCACTACGATTTTCGATTCGATTTTGCACTAAAGCTGCCTCTTCCGCAGCTGCCGGCGGGCATTGCCAGCTGTCCCGTACCTGTCCATGGCTATTAGGTAGGAATCCACCCCTAATCCCCATTCCTACCTGTAAAAAACCCTCCAAAAAGGGGGTTTCACCAAGGTGGGAGGCGGCCCCGGGCCGAAGCGCACCGGCGCTATCTGCCGCAAGATCCTCACAGCCCTTGTCCACCCCTACTCCCACTGATCGTTGTGAGCGCAGTGACACGTGGGTACGTGCATGCCAAAGGCGTGAGGCGTGGGTGCTTAGACTCACCAAGTGGGGTGCTCTGCAGCACCCTTTGGAGGTAGCTATGACTTTTCTGCCATGCCCCAGCTGGTTGTCCGTGCAGCCAGCTTAATTTGCAGGATTTGTTGCCTCCCATTTCCCTTCCCACTGGCCCACTCCAAAGGAACTGTTTGCTGTAAACCAATGTGTGTATATCGTGCAAAGGAATCTGTTCTCAGGCTTGGCAGATGAAGAGCCAATGGAGGCACAACACCCGGTTTGGCTGCGCCGATGGGCCAAGTGGAAACATTGCAGGGACATGAAGCAAGCTGTGGAGAAGTGGCTGTCCCATTTGCACATTAGAAACAATGCAGTATGCCTCATCCAAAGCTTTGTGAGTCCTGGGCCTGATGCTAATGCTGGCGGATAATGTGTGTTCACATGTAGCATTGATTCTCCCATTGCTGTGCCATCTAATTTCGATTGCCTGTTTGCATGCCTGAAGCCTTATGTGCCTTTGTTTCTCAGACAAGTGTTTGGCAGAGGTGGGTTGAACATTGAGGAACCCCTGTTTTTTGCCCTTGGCCCTGCATCACCCTGATGAGCCCACAGAGAGAGTACCTCTGTTGAGGGAATGGGGGAGGAAGTGTCTTTGGGGTCCTCTAGACCCATAGACCTTATTTAGACCTTGTCCCCCACTAAGGACTTTGTTTCCTCCCAACCAAGGGGCGGTGGGGTAGTGCAAAGCGAACCTTCTGTTTTTTGCCAGAAAAATGCGCCCGACTTTAGTATGTTATCCGTGCCGCAAATACACATATCCTATAATGGTCTGCACAGCGCAAAGCGAGGGAAAGGCATGAACGCGTTTTAGAAGGCAAACATAGGTCGTGGTGCGCGCCGCGAGCATACCTCAAAGCCGTCACTGTAACGGCCCCTCCGTTCCCTTAGGGCCCCGGCAGCTCGCGCCACGCCAAGGCCACCAAAGGAAGGTATGAGGGTTCTGGACACAACCTACTTTTGTCGTTGCCTAAAGCAAATGAGGACAACTAACCCACATACACAACAACAAACACAACGGGTGACGCTTCACTAAGACCCTTGCATGTCACACTTGCGTTTTTGCGTGGTTTGTCGTTTGCATTGGGTTGAAAAGTCAAAAGGGGGGAATAATTTTTTTTAATCTAAAAAGATTCACGCATAGTTCATAAAATGATTTGTTTCGCTTCCTGATCTCGTCCTCCCACCTTGCTCTCGTTCTCCACCGGTAGGCAAGGGCCTGTGTTTTTTTCAAATCCCGAAGCTGTAGCTTCAGAAGGCGGGGGGGGGGTTAGGGCCGGTTTCAAAGCCGGAGAAATTGTTGCCCTCCTAATTTCTGTCCTGATTTGGGGCCTGTGCTGCCGGCGCGCTCCCTGGCTTCTGGCGGCGCGCTCACAGCAGGCCAGCCCATTGACGGCCTCTACATCGATGCTAATACTGTTAATTCTATCCAGTTGCCAATTAGGACACGATTCGAAAACAAGGGTGACTCCGGTGGATGATAGAAGGCCCGGAATTCTAATCTGGCCAAACCCTAGTGTGGTGCCTCTTGGGATGCGCTGTTCTAGGGTGTGGTGTGGAACCCCCCATTTTCGGGGGTTTTCCCCGACTTTCACATGTTACATGGCTGCACTATGATGCAACAATGTGCGTTGCATGTCTCGTTTTCTCGATATTGCTCGTTCTGCACTTCTTGCGATTTGGTCTTTTTGTGCTCTAACTAGTTAGAACGGGGTTAGAGCACTAGTTTTCGCGGGGGTTATCGCGCGATAACCTAGTTATCGCGGGGGTTATCACGCTAGTTATGGTGCGATAATTAGTCAATGCACGAGTTATCGCGGACGTGATCGCGCCTCATTTTCTCTTGTTCCATGTTTCCCCTCTTCGCTTTAGCTCTCAAATACATAATAAAAACCCTTGCTGCTGCCCACGCTTGGTGCAAGCACCTTCAAAAGCTCCTTGGGATCCGTCGGCTTGGCGTGGGATGCACTGTTCTAGGGCGTGGTGCGGAACCCCCCCAATTTTGGGTGTTGTTAATATGGTTGGAACCCGGAATTTCACATGTTACATGGGTGCACTATGATGCAACCATGTGCCTTGCATGTTTCGTTTGCTCGGTATTGCCCGTTTTGCACTTTTTGCGATTTGATCTTTGTTTGCTCTAACTAGTTAGAACGGGGTTGGAGCGGGGTTAGAGCACTAGTTATCGCGTGGGTTATCGCGCGATAACCTAGTTATCGCGTAGGTTATCGCGGGGGTTATCGCGCGACAACTAGTTATCGCGCGAGTTATCGGGTAGGTTGTCGCGCTTCATTTTATGTTTCCCCTTTTCGCTTTAGCTCTCAAAAATTTCATATCCTTTGTAATGGCCCTTGCTGCTGCCCACGCTTGGTGCGAGCACCATCAAAAGCTCCTTGGGGTCCAAGGGGTTTACGATGGGTGACGCAAACGTGAGGCGCCCCGTGGCGACTCGCTTTGAACATGGTGTGGACTTTGGACTCCTTGTCGATAAGTCCCCCTTCATGGCCGACAAGAGAGACCCCCTAGCTGGTTGTCAGCAACTAAATCTTCGAGTTGCTAGAGGTAAATCCAGGGGTTGCTGGATTCTTGATCCAGCTGCATCCCGAGGATGTGGACGCGGTGTTGGAGTCCGTCACCGCTCATGCCGAGAAGGGTGCGGGGACAAAGACGACCCTTTATGTGGGTCAGGAGGAAGAGGAGGAAGTGGAGGAGGAAGTGGAGGAGGTGGAGGAGGTGGCCTTGTGCTTCTTTGTTGTCTGAGTGTGACCAGTTATATAACTTTGAAGAGAATGTTGCTGGTGGCAGCAATGCCCCTTGCCCGTGGTGTTCCATTCCCTCTGAATCCGAGACCAGTGATCCCACTTACTCTTGGGATTATATTCTGCTGAACAGTTCAATGGGTTTGGTAAGGGTGATTTGCTGTTGTGTTTCGCGTGTTGATTTTTGATTCTCTGGCCTGGTATAGATTGCGTCCCATTTGGCATTTGGCATTCAAAACAAACATCGACAAATCCTGAAGTTTGAGAAATCGCAAATCCTGAAGTTTGAGAAATCGCAAATCCTGAAGTTTGAGAAATCGCAAATTTGATAGCCATGCTAGGGCAATAAGTTCACGCCCTCAAATTTATTTTTAAGGAGAAATCAACCATGCTAGGGGCATTAAGTCACAAACATAGTACATAGTAAGGTGAACCATGCTAGGGCACTAAGTCTCATCCGTAGACTAATGGTGATTCTAGGACTATAAGTTGATCAACTAAGGTGAGCCATGCTAGGGCAATAAGTTGACCCCCAAGACTAATTGCCCATCTCAGGGGCAGGACTAATTGAACTATAAGAAATATGACCCCCCCCCCTCAACTTTACTCTTTAGCTAGCCCAATAATTCTTTTGACCCTTAGTCCAAACGCCATACACTCGTAGTTCCCCCTGGCCTGGTTCCATTTCCAGTTCCTGTGGCCCAGAGGTACTAGTACCCACTTGTCGTCATGGTAGCTGTGCTTGAGGGTTCCATCTCGTTTGAGACCTTCTGTCCCCCATTGGGAAATGGCCGAGTCGAACTCCGCCTTCTCTAGTGCTTGCAATTGGAACAACGTTCCACCACCGCCCACATTGCTGGCGTCGGTCACCAGGATAATCTCCCCGTGTGCCCTAGACACGCCCAAGCACTTAGCGTTGGCCACCTTGTCTTTGAGCTCGTCAAACGCTTGTTGCTCTTGTGGGCCCCAGCGCCAAGTAGTACTCTTCTTGATCAAGTCCGTTAGAATGGCGCTGGTGTAAGTGAAGTTTTTGATATGGCGGCGATAGAAGTTGCACGCCCCAATGAAACTGCGTACACCATGAAGTCCTTTCTTGGGGTCTTCGTGTCGTACCTTAGCATCCATCAGGGGTTTGGCCTTAGAGGCCGCTGGGGTCCACCACCCATAGCCAACGTCAAACCCCAGGTACTGCATGGTCTCCTGCATGAACTCACACTTCTCCAGCTTGAGTCGTGTGTGGTTCCCCTGGCACACCGCAAAGATCTCACCCAAGAGGATTAGGTGGTCCTCCTGGGTATTGGTCCCGAGGCATACATTGTCGATGTGAGCTTCCATCCGGGCCCCACGGGATATAAGCTCCTGCACCTTAGGTCTCCTTCGTAGGATGGACAAGATCTTTTGGTTCAGCTCTTGGAATAGATCGGGTGCGTTGGCCACGCCAAATGGCATGACCTTCCACTTGAACACCCCCCCCTGAGGGGTAATGAAGGCCAGTAGCTCCTGAGCGTTGGGCGTCAGGTCCACTTGCCAGAATCCGCTCCTCTTGTCCATCTTGGTCTTGTAGCGACAGGAGGCTATCTTCTCCAGGGTAGACTCCATATTGGGATTTGACCCTGAGTGGTTCAACGTTTTCTTGTTCAGCTCTCCGTAGTCCACTACCAGCCGTTTGGCTGTAGACCCAGGTTTAGCCACCAGGAAGCAGGGGCTGCAGTGTAGGGGGTAGGCCCCGTCCTTGTACTCCCGGACTAGGCCAGCGTCAATACATTCTTGTATCTGTCGCTCAATCTCCTCGGCCTGCTCTTTAGGAGCTGGATAGGGTCTCCTCCGGATCTTGTGACCCACGAACTCAGGTTTCAGCTTGAGGTCCATCTGTACCAGCTTGTCACATGAAGCTGGAGGGGGTACTTCTCCGAACACCTCCAGATAGGTCCTTATAAGCTTCTGCACCCGCGGGTCCAATAGCTTGATCTTGTCCTCCATGTCCTCGTCAGAGTGTAAGTTGCTTGCCCCTTGAGTAATAGACGTTGGGAGGTGATCCTCCACCGACTCTTCGCCCTTGGTAGTGTCCTTCAACCCTTGGTAGGCATATAGAAGGTCCTGTTCAACCATCTCCGGTGGATGATGGCAACATAGGCACGCTCGAGGGGGTTCACATACACATTCCTTCAGGAGGTCATCCTCCTCTGGGGTCCTCACATGGGCACCCCACACGCTCTTCATGAGCTTAAGATCCACCTCCCCTTGCCAGGTGGTGATCTTCTGTTGGAGGTCCTCCTTCCATTGGGATAGATGTCCCATACGTCCTTGCTTCAGTGGCCATGAGCTGCGGGTAGGCTTAGCGTAGCATAGCTTTTTTGCCACCAACTTCCTCTTGGAGTCCGCATACTCCCTTAGCCTGGATCGAGGGTCCAGCTCTTCGTCCACGGGGTGTTCCACCCTCATGGAGAGTAGGGGTTTCAGTGGGGCAACGTACTCGGCGTTCTTCACTTCCTCCACACAGGTCTGCACGAAGAAGGCGTCGTGCTCAGTTTCGTCATCTGAGTGGATAGAGCTAGGTAGCTCGGATAGTCCACACTCAGAGAATCCATCAGGAACAGGTACATGCCAGGGAGAGCTGGGGGCGTTGGTGACAGTCACGACGTACTCATCTCCTCCGGGTATAGTCTCAAAAGCATCTTGAGGTCGTACTCGATCCTTCAAGTCACCCAAGGCGAGTCCATCGCTTTCTCGTTGTATAGCCTGAACCAGAGTCGGGTCCGGATCCTCCCAGGGGATGGAGGTAAGACCTCCGTCCACCACGCTGAGCATACTCCCCCATCCGGGTTTCCCAATAGGTGTCTTACGCCCCAGAGGCACGTAGATGGCCTTATCAGGTAACCGAACAGAGCTGATAGTCAGCCTGTCCAGGAGGTTTCGCCAGTACTCGTTGCCCCCATGGGCTCCCTAATCGGGGAAACACAGGACCATACGGGAACGTTCCAAGGCCACCTTGGTCAGGACCTTCCCCAGTTCACTGAACCTGGGGTTCCCGTAGGCCATCCCGAAAGAGGGCCAGTAAAATTTGTAGCTGCAGTTCTTCCCCTTGCTGCAGTAAAGGTCCAGTACATGCTGCTTGTCGCTGGCGAACAACTCCACACTCAGGTCTTCTCTAGAGTAACCCAACTCCTTCAGACCTTGGTCTAGGACTTCCTCCAATAGTTGATAGTCCGCAGTTTTGGAGGCCGCCATCATGTTCGAGGGCTCCTTCTTTGATAGCCTCAGGTAACTCGAGGTATGTTCCGACTGCTCCAGTGGCACAGACTCTCTGCCACTGCCGTGGTCCACATAGAGGAGGCAGGGCGCTTGCAGCGTCAGGGATTGTATCTTGGAGTGCTGCACAAAGAAGTCAGTCCCCAATACAAAGTCGAAGGCCTCAGTGTCCATCACATAGAACCGATGGGCGATAGTCCGGGAGCCCATAGGTACCTCCACTTCACAGTCCCCGCAGCTGTGCACCACATGTCCATCCCCCATTCGTATCGCCGCGGTGGTCATGGTGTTCTTCAGGCTCCCACAAGGTAAAATTTTCTTGGCCACTATAGATATGGTGGCGCCTGTATCCAATACCCCTAGGTATTCACGTCCCCCTAGTCGGATACGTACTCAAAACACCAGGTCTTGGGTGCCACCGAAGCGTCCCCGTCAGAACTCCGCGGGACAGGTAACCTCGAACCCCTTGTTCCGCAGCTTGCGGGCCATCCTTATGAAACGGCTTTTCTTCTTAGCGTTGCCAGCATCACCATCTTCGTGCTCCCGCTTGGCCCCTTGTGCTTGCTGGGCCTGCGTTTGTGAGCGGGTGGTCGGACCAGACTGCCCTCCAGAGGGCTCGGAGTTCCCCCCTGGATTAGGGTTGGGGTTGCCTCCGTTCTTGTCCTGATTCTTGTTGTCATTGTCTGGCTGGCGGTTAGCGCCTCCTCGTCGTCCACCTTGACTCTTGTCTTGCCCTTGTCCACGTCCTTTCGACTTGCCTTTGCCGGCGTCGTTGCCTTTGCCATTTGCCTCCACCTTTGCCCGAGCCTTTGCCAGGATCTTCACCCTTAAGCTTCGCCGATAGGCGTTGCTTATGGTAGCACTCATCCTCGTAGTCCTTCCTCTTCCCACAGAAGGCACACGTGATGGTGCACCTGTAATGATCCGGCAGCTTCGCTTTGGCGCCGGTGTTCTTCTCCTGCTGCTTCCCTTGGACTACGAAGCAGTCCCGCTGCTCGCAGTCAGGGGCGTGCTGCAGGTGGCCCTGCTCGTCTCTGGCATCACACCAGAAGAGATCCTTGACGTTTTCCATGATACGGGCGTGGGCGTGTTTGGGAGTAGTCCCCTGCCAAGGTCTGGATCCTTGGTACCCTTTGCCATGGCTTCCAGAGTCTCCCCCTCCAGGACGGTATTTGTTCAGGTGCTGGTCGCTTTCTTTCTCCAGCGCCAGCTCCAGGAGTAGCACACATAGATCCTCGTAGCGGAGGGATCTAGCCTTGCGCTCTGCCGTTGAACGGCACTCGTCCCACAGCTCTCGAGGGAGCTTAGCCACCAACCAGAAAAGCAGGTCGTCGCTGCTGTAGGAACCGGGCGTTAATCGTACAGCCCAGTGATCCAGGTCAGCCAACAGCTCATAGACCCTGCCAGGTTTGGGGTTGTTGGGCAGCACGGCCAGGTTTCGGATCTCGGCCCTGATGGAGAGGTCGGTTTCATAGGTCGGGTACTGCCTCTCCAAGGCAACCAATACATCGGCAAAGGTGGCGGAATTAGTCACCATCTGTCTGACCTGCTTCTCCAGGTACTTGGTCTTGCAGCACTGCAGGAGCAGATCGCACTTGACCCGTCCACTAGCGTGGGTTTGGCCGGTCAATCGGAGAAACCGGCCAAAATTCTTAGCGAACTCGCTGAGGTCCTTGCCTGTGAACTCAGGCAGGTTCACCACGATCTTGGAGGTGGCAATAGCCTTAGCCTCCTGAGACCTGCGTCCCTCAGGGCGTCGGGTCCTCCTCTTCTTCTTCTTCTTCTTCCCACTTGGGTTCTCGGGGTCCTCCGGGTCGTCGTCCTCCGAGGGCGAAGCAGAAGTCATCGACGACGGCTCATCATCGGAGGAGTCTCCGCCTAGATCACTAGAGCCATAGGGCTCCACGTCAACCATTGCCCTCAAGGCTGTCAGCCCCAGCCGGTCCAGCTCGGCTCCCGTAGAAATCGTCACGTGGCTGTAGGGCGGCTGGGCCGTTCTCGGTACAAAAGGGCTTCTCGGTATCGCTGCAGGGGTCGACATCGGTCGGCTCCTCAGGCTCCCCAGGGTGTTTGTCAGCCCTGCCACCAGGTGGTTGGCCTGTACTCGATGGGGTCACACCACCACAGTGGTAGGTGACGCTTGGGGCGGTATCATCAGGGGTTCCAGTTTCTCTCGAATCTCTTGAGTGAGGTCGCCAACAATTTTGGAGGTGGCTCCTCGGAGCACCTCATTGATCTCCGACCGCGTCAGGGACCTGTTGGAGGATCTCCCCGATCCTCTACTCCTGCCTCCGAGATAGTCAGGTCCTCTCCTCAACCCACTCAAGGTTGCATACCCAGGAACATCCACATAGGTTCCCGTAGCGGGTAGAGGATGGTGATAGTCAGCCGCATACCATCGCGGCGCAGAACTGGAGGTCACCGGCTCACTGGCGGTAGTTGCCTCAGGAAACGCAGTGGTAGGTGGGCCCAAACCATAGGCAGGGTAGGTAGGCATACCAGTAAAGCCTGTGCCCTCTGCCATAGGCAGGTTGGTTATGGGTGTGGATGTTGCAGCGGCTGGGTCTGGAATTGGGAGTGTGGTGGTTATAGGAGAGGGTGATGCGTGGAGGGCAGAAGCGCTTGGTGCGCCTTCGAAGGTAGGATCATTCTTCAGGTCTGCTTCGTCTCCAGCATCCTTCTCTCTCTCTCTTTCTCTTCACAGGTTGAGTGTCCACCTCCTCGACTGAAAGGCCCCGGAAGGCCGACTGGAGTCCTTCCAACGAATCCTCCGCCACGTCCACTGGCCCATGTAAGGGTTCCGAAGGTACAGCGCTTGGTCCAGGTCCAGGTTCACCAGGTGCTGGCATTGCTGTTGCCTGAGGCGCTGTCGTCACGTCGGTGTCCTCTTTCTTTGTGTCCATCTTCATTCGCCCTTCTGCTTATATATGACTGAACTGGGCGCACTGGTTGTACGGCACGGGGTTGCTGCCGGTACGCAGAGACAGTCTGCCTCTTGCTACCAGAACGTTTTTTTCGTGATTTCAACACTATGTTTGTGCCTCTCCTGCTGCTTGCTGCTGGTGTAGGGTTTCCTGCTGCTTGTTTTTGATGAGTAAAATGATTTATTTGCTGAAATACAATCCATGCAGGAAAGCCCAAGCCAGAGATAAGCAAGTAGAAGAGAATCAGGATCAAAGCATGAAGGGCTGCAGTGTAAACAGTGAAAGATGTTAGAATATTCACAGAAACTGCAACTCAGGTCAAATCGGATTGCATATTCACAAACATAGCTGAATTGTTTTGGAAAAAGAGTTGGAAAACTGCCCCATGGTCACTCAATCTCCATAGTGCGATTTCAGGAGATGTGCACACTTTGTTTTGGGTCCCATATGTGCTGAGGTGGCAGGGCATGTGGCGATGAGGTCACTGCCATGTAACATGGGATCTCCCTACTTAGCTAGGCTGACCGGGAATTGAACCCAGGAGCTCTCAAAAAGAGGTGCCCAGCCCCCTAGGGTGCATACAACTAGGACAGCTAAGAATTCATGAGAAAACATAGATAAATTCATAGGCTCTGCCCTGGATATGTCAGTTCTCAGTCGACTCAGGAAAAGATGAATTGCCTCACATTGGTAGGGTATTAAGGGGTCCACTCCACATCCTGATTTAGTGTTTGGTTCCATTGGTCAAAATGTGTTATCATCACTTTTGGTTGGGCCAATACTAAGATGGAAATGCCTGTGTGCTTGGAGCACCTCTAATACAACTAGAGTATACCCCAAAGCATTGGAAAAGCACTTTTTCTTACTGACGAGGGTTTGGACGGGGTCGTGTTGGGTGGCCGCCTCTGTGGTGGCGGCGGCCGCTGGGAGGAGGGGGGCTTGGGTTGCCGTGGGTGGGGGGTCCTGGTTTGGGTTAGGGTTTGGGTTAGGGCGGTGTCGCTTGGGTTGCCTTCGTTGCGTTTGTGGTGTTGGGGGCTGCGTGGGGTGCTGTTGGTGGTGGTGCTGTTGCTGGTGGTGTGATCGTTTGGGCGCCGGTTTGGGTTTGGGGTCAGGTTTTGGGTTGGGGTCCGGTTCGAGGTTGAAGAGGACCTCGGTCTAGAGGTGTGAGGGCGCCGGTGCCGGGTGGGGGGGTTTCCCGGTGTGCTTCCGGTGTGCCTGGGTCGCCTGTGTGGGGGTTGGGGGGGCCCCGGTTGCCTGGCATGCGGCGGCAGCTTTGACTTTGGCCGTGGCCTTGTGGATGAGGTCGGCGGGGAGGGGGGGGTCGGAGGATGAGGCGGAGGACGTCGATGAGGATGAGGACGAGGAGGAAGTGGTGGTTTTCGGGGACGCGGGTTGCGCTGTGATGCGGGCGGTTGCGGGTCTGTGGGCGGCGGCTTCTGCTGCGGCCACGGCAGGGAGGATGGAGGGCATGTCCTCGGGCTGCAGGTTTGGGGCGGTTGGCTGGAGAGGCCCAACCGTGACCTGGCGGCCCGGCGGGCCGACTGGTCAGCAGCGGTGGGGGAGGGAGGCGCGGGGCTGCGGTCTTCGCCTTCTGGGCTTGGCTGGGCCGGGGTCCTCCAATGCGTGGGGTTGTGTGGATTGGCGTCCGCGGAGGATAACAGTTCGCGTGGGCTGCATTCGGGGGCCGGGGGTCGTGTGCGGGCCACTGGGCGGCTAGGGCGTGCCGTGGGGCTGGGGCCCTGGGTTCCGGGTTCGGTGGGTGTGTGCGGGTTGTCGTGTGTGGGGGGTGGTGAGGGGTGTCCAGCGGGTGGGTCCGTGGCGGGCGTGTGCTGTTGTTTGGGCGGGTGGGGGAGGCCCGTGTCGCGGGGCCCGGGGGTGCGCGCATTGGTGGGCGTGTGTGGGCCGCCGGGTGGGAAGCAGGGGGGAAGGGGCATGAACGGAGATTGCGCGGGGGGGTGGGTTGTGTCGATGTATGTGTTGGCTTGCAGCTGCGCGCTTGTGTGGTCAGTTGTAGGCAGGGCGGTTTGGAGGAGAAGCTTGCCGTCATCCGCGGCCGCGGCAAGTATTTCGCAGACGAGCATGCGTATCTGGTGCACCTCTTGCTCAGTGGTGGGAAGAGGGTATGCTAGCTCCGGGCTAAGGCCCACGCGGCGGAAGATCCTGTGGATGGCGTGGTACCCGCAGGTGAGGGAGTGCTGTGGCCTGGGTGGGGGGGTCCTTCCGCGTGTCTGGGCCTGGCTCGATTCGTGTGTGGGCGTCGGGGATGGCCCAAGTCCAGGGCACGGTCCCCTTGGATGGCCAGCGGCGCTGGATCCATTTGGCCAGGCAGAGCATGGCCAGTCCCAAGTGGTAGCCCGCCTGCCCTGAGGTGATTTGGACCAACGCGCGGGCCGGGAGTTTGTCCCCTGGCTGGAGGACGCCCCTGAGGACTCTCTGCGGGCTGGTGGGGTCCCCTACTGCCCCTGGTGGGGGGGCCCCTGGGCCAAGCATGGTGTCTGTCCCTTTGGCGAGCCATTGCGGGCCGGGGGACGTTGCTGTAGCGGCCACTACGTAGTAGTGCCCGCGCTCCAGGACTGTAACCAGATCTCTGGCGGGGGTTGGTCGCTGTCTGTAGGAGGGGGAGGGAGGTCGTTGTCTGGGGTGCGGAGGCCGGCGGCGCGGAGGCCGGTGTTGCGGGTTGGTGCGGTGGCCTGTTCCCATTGTTCCGGGTGGTTCGGGTCCGCTGGATGGTCGTTCTCTGCTGGGGCTCGTTGTAGGCGTATGGTCCCTCCACGTGTGACGTTGGTGTCGGTGCCGTGTGTCAGGGCCTGGCCCCAGCGGACGGGGGGGATCCAGACGTGCTGGCCTTTGGCGTGTTGGCAGGCTCGCCAGAGTACGAGGTCCACGATGGTCTCGTGGAGGCCGTTGCCCGGGGGGTCTGGTCCGGAAGGGCTTTGACGGTGAGCTTGGTCCAGCTCTCTTGTAGGCGGTACCAGCCCAGGGGAGTGCTCAGGGCCCTGCGTTGGAGGGTCGCTCGCAGGAGTCGGGGTCGCGGATGGTGGTCGGTGTGAGGGGGGCGGGTGCTCCGGGTCCGGGGGGGGCGGACTGGGTAGGTTGCCGGGGTCCTGCGCGTCCACGTTGACGTTTGGGTGGCCTTGGTTGGGCTCGGCCGGGCTGGGCGGTGCCGGGTGGCCTTGTGGGTGGGAGGTGGGCTCTGGGGCGGTCAGGTGATGTCTTGGTGTAAAGGTGAGAACAAGCCTGAAATCCTGTGTTTGCACAAGGACTCGGTTCGTTATGTTTTTTGCTATTTTTTCACTAAGGTATGGTGCTCAGTACTTGGCTGTACTGCCACTTGTATGTTACATAAACCCATATATTATGCTGTTTGGCGTTGCAGTGCAGATGCCTCCTTCTGGGCAGTGCAGGGCATGCGTGTGCACTGATTTGTGCAGCGTTTTCTGTCGGAAAAGCAGTGATTTTTGAACTATCAAAGAAGCTGATTTTGTAGGAATTTAGTATGTGGTTGCATGCATAAATTCTGGTCCTCATTTATTGTGCATTGTTTTAGTGTGCAAAGGGATCGTTAAGATCTCAGCATTATTTACAATGTCTGCTGAGAATTAAGTTCAGATTCCTTGTTTTTGGAGTTCTTGCACGTTGAGGACGGGTTGAAGGAGTTTCACTTGAAAGATTCAACAATACGACCTGAAATCAAGCACGCGAAATACAAAACTGGGTTTTGTAATGAAAGATCTTAAAGCCCGCAAGACTCCGCTGCAGATCAATAACTCCTACGCCACGGAAGACGCCGCCATTTCAGGCATGAGAGTGGCGCCAACCACCGCCGCCGGGCAAAGTTCCAGTCCGACGTCTACAACTTACTTCTCTCACCAGGTAAGCCATGGTAGCTCCGCTGCTACGGTAGAGTTGCCGCCGCCAAAGAGGCCTGCACCTTCACCGCCAGGGCAGGAACAACGAACAGAGTTCTGCAAGAAAATGAAGGGGTTGGAGCAGTTGGAGTCCAATGAGCGGCACTCACTCCGGTACAGCACAGACCTCCATCAGGCAAAGAGTTTCGCAATTTTCGGGTATGGATTTCAACAACTCTATCGCATAATTTTTCAGTGTGGTCAAGACCTTTCGTTGGAGTCACCGAAGCCAAAAGACCAAGAGAAAATTCAATCGAAGGAACCAAAGGTACCCGGCAAAATGGAGCACAAGTGCTACGAACAGCGAAAGTCAGGTTTGTACGAGGGTTAGGAAAAGTCACTGCGTGAGCTGAAGGACATGGTGACTGCACTTCGACAACGTGCAGATTGTGGCACAAATCCGTTCGCGCTGTTCAGCCCGAGAAGATCAAGGTTGCCGAAGCACGCGCAGAGTGAGGAGTCGCCAAAACAAGCCCAATGGAACTTGCCGAAGCACGCGCAGAGTGAGGACTCGCCGAAAAAGGCCCAGTGGAACTTGCCGAAGCACGCGCAGAGTGACATTTCGCCGAAACAAGCCCAGTGGAACGGGCCGAAACACATTCAGAGTGAGGACTCGCCAAAAAAGTCCCAGTGGAACTTGCCGAAGAACTCCCAGACTGAGGATTTGCCTAGACCAGCGCAGTGCAGTTGGCTGAAACAAGGTCAAAGGGAAGAGTCAAAACGAATTCAAGAAAGCGTGCAACAACCAGGTGAGGAAGGGTATGTGCCAACGCGTTCTCAGAAGCGAGGGAAACGGAGTGGCCAAGCTGTACGACGTCGGCAAGCAGCATCAAGGTTCTGGGAGCTATTGGAGTTCATGACAGCCTCATACAAGCTTCGAAGAGGGCACGATGATAGAAGGACGACACTGATGTGCCCAAAGTGTGAGTCCTGGGGTCAGGTTGTAAGGAACAAAGACAAGGAGGACGCGACAAACCCGTTCTTGGTATAAGCCTTGTGCTTTTGTTTCTAGTTGTCAAGTGTACAGCGCTGGACGAGCGCTTTGTTATCTGTGCGGTTAGAGCGCTCAGAGCGCTCTGTGTTAACTAACTGTCCTGAGCGCTGCTACAAGTATAGGCGCTGTATGTGCTCATTCGCGCCCTGCGAGCGCTTTGTGTTGCCAACCACTGTGCCTTGCACAGTATGAAGCCTGTTTGGCTGCATATATGCAGGAATCTGATTTAGATTCCCTGGTATGCACATTTTCAGTATGTCAACGAGGTCTTTTTTGTCCTCTTCTTGGGCGCCAAGCGCCTTGTGTGCTGGCACAGACAAGTGCCTTTGCTTTCTTTTTCGTTGTGGATACTTTTTTGGATCTCCAATGAGCAGTAGTGGGGTACACCCTGCTTGACACTTTGAGTGAACTCTGGTTTACTCAGTTTTTCTGTTTTGTTTTGCGTTGCACCTGCCTGCTTGTGAGCAGAGTGTCTTTTTTGTTTTTCACCTGCTTTTGTTTTAAGAAAAAAAGCAGAGGAGTTTGTTTTTTGTTTTAGTATTTTAATGCTAATTTTTTGGGCAGTAGCCATGGCACTGCTAGTCTTGTGCCATGGCACTTGACAGTTGAATACCCCAGTTCAGGATATGGGTATAGGTATAAAGGTGTTGAAGACCACCGCCCCAATGCTGAATGTAGGGGCACGTTTTGCGGTGACAGAAAACCCTTTGTAGGGGTTTAACTATCTATGACACCATGGTATTCCACTGGTTAGATAGTAGCCTTTTTACCTGGAATGGGGAGAAAGAGCCAGATCACAGGCATCTACATGTGTATACTATTGTAGGTTTATAGCCTGCAGGTTTCATTATTTCCGTCCGGTCAGAACCACCCTTGGGAGGGTAGTTCTGAGCCTGGGGGGGGACTGTAAAACCTTGCAGGCTCATTTTGAAGGCAAAACGGTTTTACAACCACCTAAAGCAGTGCTTTTTGACCCACCCAAACCGTCTTGCCTCACCTTTGGGTTGTTATGGTTGAGCCACCCTGGGTCAGGCCCTGTGTGGGCTTGGGGGGGGAGTGTAAAGGTGAGAGCAAGCCTGAAATCCTGTGTTAACTCAAGGATTCGGCTCGTTATGTTCATTGCTATTTTTTCATTAAGGTATGGTGCTGAGTACTTGGCTGTACTGACACTTGTATGTTACATAAACCCATATATTATGCTGTTTGGCGTTGCAGTGCAGATGCCGCCTTCTGGGCACTGCAAGGCATGTTTGCGCACTGATTTGTGCAGCGTTTTCTGTCGGAAAAGCAGTGATTTTTGAACTATAAAAGAAGCTGATTTTGTAGCGACTTAGTATGTGGTTGCATGCATAAATTCTGTTCTGTCATTTTTTGTGCATTGTTTTAGTGTGCAAAGGGATCGTTAAGATCTCAGCATTATTTACAATGTCTGCTGAGAATTAAGTTCAGATTCGTTGTTTTTGGAGTTCTTGCACGTTGAGGACGGTAGGAAGGAGTTTTACTTGAAAGATTCAACAATACGACCCGAAATCAAGCACGCGAAATACAAAACTGGGTTTTGTAATGAAGGCCTGTGGATGGAGATGGGTGTGTGTGTGTGGGGCGCGAGGTGGGTTAGTGGACTTCTGGGTCATGCACGGCACGGTAATGGATGAGACACTGCATGTGTTCCCTGGCGGTGGGGTCGGTGAGTTGTTCAGTGTGTGTCAACAGGAGGTGTTTGCGGTGTACCATTTGGGGCGCTGCTCTGCGGACTGCTTCTAGCTGGAGGTGTGCTGCTGCCTCCATGGGGCTTTCCGTGTGTTTGGCGAGGTGTCGGTGTAAGGCTTGTGTTACCGCCCCTCTCATGGTGGCATCCTTGACCAGGGGATCTCTGAAGAGGTGTTCGGTGGCCTGGTGTGTGTGGCTGTGGGTTGGCCAGCCTTCGTGTTGCCGTAGGGTTTCTGCCGGGGACCAGCACACTAGTGTGTCCCTGCCCATATGGAGGGGGCATTTTTTGAAGTGTTCCCAGTCCTCTGGGGTGGGGTGGTCGCACGGGCAGCGGGTGTGTTCCTCCGGGACGTGGATGTGCTTGCGGGCGACCCATCTGGCGACCCTGGTGAGGAATGGCAGTTGCTCCCTGAGGAGCTGGATGCGTCGTTTCTGGAGGTGGGCTGGGACGTTTGCTGCGCGCAGTGCCGAGTGGTAGAGGGGGACTTGCAGTTTCTCCTGGAGCTCTTGGATGTGTTCTCGGCTGTCTCTGTCGCCGAGCATGCGGGCGAGATGTTGGATGGGGTTGGGGTAATGGTATGCTCTGTCGTGGGAGGTATAGGGGGCGTCCTCTGGTACCCAGTCCGGGGTCCGATGGGGCTCCGGTTTGAGAGGTTTCAGAGGTTCTCCGAGACTGAATGGCCTCCCGTGGAATAATTTCTACACGATGTGAATGAGGACTGGCAGAAATATAATGCCAGTCATGGGCTGGAATGCACGTTACAGGGTGGTAAGTGGGTTAACACTAAAATCACCAATGGCAGGGCTGTCAGGGAGATCCAGCGATTCGTGGAGGGTGCAAAAGAACAATCCCCATTCGCTCCGCTACCGCATCGAGAGTATCCTGCTTCCCTACGGCAAATACTGTGGCAAGACCCACAGTATGTGTACTTATATCAGTCATGGCATGCAGAGTCTCAGAAACAGGGATACCAGGGTACAGTGCTTCCTAGGGAGGAGCGGCGAAGGTCGGGGGTATGTCAGATGTGTGCTGCACAGTTCACCGGTCACAACCGGCTGCATCAGCACATCAGGCGAGTAGCACCCCCCCCCCCCTCTCCTTCTCCATGATCATTGGTGGTGTTATGTTTCATTTGCAGTTCGCGGAGTACCCGGCGTGTGTGTCGTGCATGTATTTCTGTTTTTGCTCTCAGGGGCAGAGCGTGGATCTGAATTCGGGAGACAACGTCAGCGGAATCTGTATTTAATTCAATCAACTCGATGAGGGCTTTGTACATATCTAGTCAGCTGTCAGAGTGAGTAGACTGGACGCCGCCTTCCGCATGGATTTGCAGATTTTTGCTTTGTGCAGACGCCCCCGCCCCCCCTGCACCTGGATCACTGACAGCAGAGGCAATGGATATTCTCACGAAGACATCCCGTACAAATGCAACACTGCAGTCATCGCCAACAGGCTGCAGGCATCGCAGACAGGCTTCAGGCATCGCACACAGGCTGCAGACATCGCAGCCAGGCAAAAGGCATCGGAGACAGCCCACAGGCATCGCCGACAGGCCATAGACATCGCAGGCAGGCCAGAGGCATCACAGGCAGGCTGCAAGAGTCACAGACAGACAGTATTCTGCATGTTAAAGCTGAGTGTCTATTTTGTGCAGATTGGACCCCCACCTACAGTGTCCAGACAGCGTCTATTGGGTGCAGGCTGGAGACCCGTCGCTGCATTGTCCAAACAGTGTCTAGTGGGTGCAGACTGCACCCCTTCCCCCCCCTACAGTGTCCAGACGGTGTCTGCGTCTGCTACAGGACGGACACGGCTATGTCCACCCCTGTCAGAGGGTTGTTCAGCTGAACAGCCTGGTGTGCAGCTTGGGAGGGGAGTGCAATAGGGCTGGAATATCTCTGTTAGTCCACAGATGCCGAGACACATTGACAGACAGACGCACAGACAGACGGACAGAAGAACAGTCGCATATGCACGACGCAACGCCGAGGAGGAGCAGTATGAATTGGTAGGCAGTCATTCACAGAGCGTGAGCGGTGTGTTCTATGTAGACAAATGATTTGGCGAATTATTAGTCTCTGTCTCGAATTTCAGTTTAGGCCGAGTGGACACCAGAGTTTCATGGCCAAATGTTGGGAGATCGAGGGGGAAGGACAATTAGATTTCGCTGATACGGGAGATCCTATTTGGTTGTGTCATGCACGATTCAGTTGGTGATTCTTAGTCAGTCTCCCTTGGTATCATCGAAGTACCTTCAGTTATGTTCCATGATTAGTCTTTAGAGTAGCAATCATCATAGATGGGTGTGATGGTTCCGTGGTCTTTGAGATATTGAGGTTTTGATGTGTCATGTTTGCTTGAGTTATGTTTGGCTTTCTCTCCCCAAATTCATTTTCAGATGTATGAATTGTTTGGACTTTGCAAGCCCATATTGTAGTTTGCGCGGATGTTTGTCGCATTGTGATGTGGGACATGTTGTCATCACAATGCTTGTTTCTCTCCTCCTCTTGTCCTCTTTGTGTGTTGTGGTGTTTGTATCCTTTCATGTCATGATGATTTACTTTGTTGCTTGAATTTGCTTTGAAATTGTTTTGAGGTTTATTCCATTTTGGAATCATTTGTTATGTAGCTTTGTGTTGAATTGAGTATTGATTTTGCTCTCATGCTTTCGTGTTTGGTAGCAATGTGCTTATTCTTGTGTTGCCTCCTTTGTAGATAAGCACAAGATGACATTATGTTCTCAATACTTCAGAAGTGGATTTGAATTTGGCCTTTGCGGTATACCTCGTGACCTCCATTGTGCATTGGGTGCATTCGGGAACATTGGTGGATTTTATTTTGCAAAAGTGGGGTGTGCGTGTCACTTCACCAATATCACCACCACAAATAGACACGAAGATAAAAGGGAGCGGCAACAGATATAATACCACCCGCATGAAACTCTTGGAGAAAGGCTTCGCCCAACATGCATGTAAAACCGTACCCATCATGAGAAACAAGCACATGGAGGGTGCTTGTGCCCAACGGAGAAGAGAAGACCACCAAGGGGAAGAGTCACCATTGCGAACCTTATCTTGCAAAAAAGCGGCCCGAGCCCCCTGAACCGGCCGCGAGCGCCGCGCACACACAGACGGGGCACTGCACCCGCCAAGGCAGTAGTGGCGCACAGCCCCACGCCCCAACCCCTAGGCTAGGCAGCCTCCGCGCCAGCCCAAGGGGGTTCCACTGGCGACAAGCCAGTAGCACGGACCCGGCGGCGCCGGCGCCCCAGGCGACCACGCATTAGGGCGGCAACGCGGTGGGTAAGCGCCCGCAGCCACGGCTGCGAATTGATGCACTGACCGGGGAGTGGCGAAACGGGGAAGCCGGGGAGGGACGGGGCTCTGAGCCCTTTGAACCCGGGGGACTCCGCCACCAGGCAGGAGGTGCGTCTTGGAGGGCCCCCCACTAGGACCCGGTGGGGAGGATATCACCTGGCCCGACCAGGTGGCCCCCCGGGGCCGAAAGGCGTCTAGTACCCGCAAAATCAAACCTCAAACCTCAACGTTATCTTGCAAAAAAGTAATAATGCGGTTAAGTAAGAGAAGAATGATGCAACTTGCATAGAATGTGCCAAAGAATCGCTCTCCAATGGTCAGTCCCAAAGTGGGGGTAGAGTCACCCAATTCAGCCATGTACACCCGAAAATCATCGGCCGCACCCTTCCCATAGCTACCCTCAAGCAAACCTTTGATGAGCTGCCTTTGAGCGTCCATGTTCTTGAGATAGGTATCTTCACCGCAAGGTATGTCACGTGTAAAAAAACAATGATGCACGCAACCGGGGCATACATTCTGCTTGGGCACGGATTTCAAATTATTACAGGGGGTGGTAATAGTTCGTAAGTGTAAAGGTTCGTTTTTTAGCAGTTCGTTTGGGTGGCGTTCCGGGCTGCTGCATGTAGAAACCGCCACTTGTTACGAACCGCTGCAACAAGAACTAAAACCGCGCAGATGCGTTCCAATTTTGGTCAAATTTTGGTCAGAGGCTTTTGTATCGCGGTCTGTTGAGTTTTTGTGGTCATAATAGTAGTAATAATGATGATAGTACAATAATGATCAATAACATTGGTAATTTTTCTGTCTTCAATCATGCAGCACTTCCTCACAAAAGGAGGGCCATCCATGAACAACGCTCTGGCCGCAGTGGTGGAGCAAGAAGGTGTCCTGCAGTTCTAAGGCCCGTCAATACAAGAGTTCAGGGCCGAGGACTTGGCTAGAGTGGACGCCGGCGCAAAAGTCCCTTTGTGTGCAACTCTTCCTGCAAGGTAACTACAACCACGTTTTGCTGTGTTACGCGCGTCGAGCACCGCCCCTTAACACCCTTCGGACCTGGGCTGGCAAGGTACATGAGGGTGAGCCGCTGGAAGGGTACGGCACCAACTTAGTTCTCAGCCGCACAGCGGAGGAGACCATTCTGAAGTTCATCAAAGAGCTGAAGTACGAGGCTGCCGTGATTGACCTGGACACCATTGCGGCGCTTGGAAGAGCAGTCGCTGAGAGGTCTCTTAGACCTGGTCTCGCTCCTGTTTTGGACCCCCAATGGCCTGCAAACTTTCGTCGCAGGCACAAGATGGGTTGTCTCAAGAAGATCACGAAGGAGTGACTGCCTTCTACAGTGTCTGACTTAGCGCTCGACAAGAAATTGAGAAGTGAATTCTTTGACCTCGTTGAGCAGCCCCAAAAGTATGGTGTGCGTATCCCTGAAGGTGAACACCAGTCGCTGCCGGCGTGGGCGCAGTTGGGCCTCAATGAGACGCCCCTCCAGTACGCGCCCAAGTTGCGCGGGGGGTATGCAGCCGGAGAAAAACGGGTCAGACACTACAGCAGCGCTTACAAGCGACAGGCCACGACCACGCATGTGGTCAACCGTGAAGGCACCGTAAAGGTACTACAAGTGTTGCACACATGTAAGACAAGTCGCTGCCATGCGCATCTCCATCTCCATCACGGCCTGCCATCCTACATGCACGAAGACTACGCGGAGAAGAAGTGTCAGACTGGCGACACGTTCAAACGCTTGATGATCAAGGTCGACACTGAAGTTGCGAAGAACAGACGCGACCATGGCGTCGCGCAGAATTACCCGTGTGTCGTCATCATGGACTGGGTTGGAAGCCATCTCCACGACCACGAGGGGAAGCGCGTCGACGATGCTGAAATAAAGTTGGCCAACTTATACTATTTTGCGGCGCGGCCTAACATGTATGTTTTCTTTGGGCGCGCTCGTTGCAGCCATGTTAGCAATGTTGGCGATCGGGTCTTCAATCCAGGCATGGTAGCGCGACACACTCAAGTCTGGCCACATTGACCATTGTCTGAAGATCCACGATGAACAGCTGCCAAAGCAGTCCAAGCTGGATAGCAGCGAGCGTACGATGAAGGTGCTCCTTGTAACTTGGCTTGCTGAATGGGCTGCATCCCCTTTGACAACCAGACACGTCCTCAGCTGCTGGAACATGGTGTTTACAGAGGTGCCAGTGATAGAATCTGTGCATGATTTGGACCTCCCCTTCCCTTCAGCAGCCATCCCCATGCCTGCACCTTTGCTGTCTGTTCTTCCTGGTCCTGTTTCAGATTCAGAGGAAGCCTCAGAGGCACAAACAGAGGCCGATGAAGCCTCTGGGGCAGAGGTGGACGACAACATTGACGTGCTGTCAGTCCCACGCACACCATCTGTACAAAGAGCAGCAAAGAGGAAGGCTGAGACCCGGTTGGACAGAGTTGCCAAAAGGTTTCGTGCTGCACCACGTGATGTACATGCTCAGCGTGTAGCCAGGAAGAATAGGCAAAGGGCAAGGGAGGCCGGGGAGGCAGTGCAGACTTCGGATGATCCAGGCACTCTGAGCTGTGCAGTGTTGCTTACCAATGAGTGAAAGAGGGTAGCACCTTCTGTTTCCTCTTGAATAACACCGAATCGATCAAAGTGAATATCTGCTTCATCCTTTGCAACAGCGACATGTCCTTCATAGGGCTGTGAAGTCTGTAGGGTCGGACGATTTGCACACGAAAGCAACTTTTTTTTGCATTTTTCCTAATTCACGCGAGTTGCGCACGGCAATGGTGGTCCATAAAAAAGCAGGAACTCAGGCCACTTCAGAGAAGAAAAACAATATTTCAGGATCTTCAACATAGAAGTAAGTGACAAAAAAAAAACAAACCATATTGCAGTAGGTAAAAAAAACAGCATTTTGAATGCAGATGTGAGTGACAGAAAGAAACAGTGTAGGTTTTGCAACACAAAAAGGAGTGCAGGTTTTGAAAAAACAAAAAAAAAGCAAGACGAAACATTTTACACAAATAGCAAGAGTGCAGGGTGTAGAAAAAAAAAGTGTAATGTTTTGAAAAAACTAGGACACAGAAATAGTACCACTGTTACACAAATGAAAACCCTAAGAGTTTTGGAAGAAAAAATAATGGTTCTACAGTAGAATAATACCCCCTATAGAAGAAAAAGAAAGATTCAACCAAAAGGAAGCATTCTGGTTTTTCAAATGCGGCATCACAATGCATTCGAAATAGAAAAACCAAAGAAACATTAAGGTAAACAAAAGAGGAGGATGTTGGTACCCACCTTTACGTGGAAAAACAACAGCCTTTTACCAACCGCTGCATGAAAAACACATCTAAAATCACCTTTTACCAACCGCTGCATGTATGAACGAATACCACCTCCTGTACAAGAAGTATGCACCCACACGTTGGAAAGATCACATTGCACCCCATCGGTTCCGTTGTAAGGAGCAATGGGGCAAGTAACATGTTAACCAAAAAATCCGACCACAACCAAGGGCGTGCTCTCTTGTGGTTCGATCAAAGGAACCACAACCGGTGGCGAAAGCGGGGGAGCAAGAGAAATAATGCATGGCTTGCCCAAATGTTTTTTTCTTTTACCTTTGATGGCCTGCGCCTCCAGAGGTGGGTCCCATGCACCACAAACACAATCAACACATCTCTCATCGGTGTATGTTGGAAGCAAACAAGGTCGCGAAGTTTTATGTTGACAATGGGCAAGACAAGGTGGCCGAATCTTGGCTCCTTCGGCACGATTACTAGCCAACTCATTGGCAGAGGTGTCCGTCATCCTACTCGGAATGTCCCCCTTACGAACAATGCCACGTGAAAGGGTGTGCAACTCGTCAATAGCTTGATAGGTCAATTCACTTTGTATGATGGCAGTTTTGTTGTGAGTAAAGGGGCATTGCGAAATCGCATGGATCCATCGTCTCCCACCCGACTCATCAATTGCATGACCGGAGTTGCATTGGAAATGCCAAGCTTCCTTTGACGTCGCGTCGCGACCTATACACATGGCAAAGTCCTTTGAACTTTTCTTGGCTTGTGCAAAAGCAAGGGCCGCGCACTCTTTTGCCCACTCACCTCCCTCAACACGCCAACGATCAAACCTGCGTCTACAAGGAACACGTGCGACATGAATCCCAAATGCATTAGCCCCATGGACAATGTGTTGACCAACCTTGTTTGTAGAAGTACAACCTCTCATCATACGGTAGGCACATTCGCACACACTTGCCTTGTATCTACCACCATAAAAAAGAGAAGATTTCGCGAGCGAAGCAAGTGTCTTTTGAGACAAGAAGAAACCACATTGCGCGCCATAGCCTTTGCCCTCCATCTTGCCCTACTATCGACAACTTGCAAAATTGCGAGTGGGACATCCTTAACCTAAGGCTTTTTTCCTTAAGTTCCTTCTTCCTCTTTTAATCAATTGCCCGAAGTGCAACCATTCGGCGCCTTGTCTTTTCCATCTCAATCTTGACATCATTCAACCTCTTTTCATACATCTCCAACTCAAGTTTTTTGATAGTTGCTTCCTTCAACATCATATTGCAACGGTCCTCCATTACCTTCAAGTCACCCAAAGACCTTTGCAACCTAAAAGAGGTCGAAAATCAAGTGTCGGCACCTCAAAAGTGGAGCCGTAGTTGGATCGGTAATAATTGCCGGCGTCATTTTTGGATCACCGGCAACCCGAAACACCAACGGGTGCACCGTACTTGACGAAACAAGCCAAATCCTAAATGCCCTTTGATCCCTCAACTTGTGGTGCCCTTAGATTTGAAATCCGGGAGGATCCAATTATGCGCAACATTAGTACACAAAGTCGAATACTGTGGTTACAAAGTGATTTACAGTAACAGCGCCCGATTCCGGCTGCATTATTAATTTTTAAATTTACATTTACAGTATGCGGTGCTGAGCACTATTATTTACTTTACATTTACATTAACATTATAGAGATGAAATGCGCTTGCTCCGCAGAGAGGGAGTACCCCAGCGGCCAACGCGCTGGGTACGGCTTGGCAGACTTTGGTTCGATTCCTGGTACTTGCACGGGAAGTACGATTGCTATGCACTTTTTTTTCATTTTCAGTAGCGATCGCCGATTGGCGCCCATTTTCAGCAGCGATCGGCGCAGCGGCCTGCAGGGATCGGAGCGATCGCTGAGCACAGTTCTGCGCAGCAACAGATTTCAATTGGCGAATTTCATGTTTTGGAGTTTTTTCCTTCCAGAGGGTGAGAGGGAGTCCACATGGGGCGCCGAAGGCGCCGAAGCAAAAATTGAGAAAAACATCCAATTACATTATCCGAGACCCCCGTCCATTAAAAAATAACATTTTACATTATCCATTTTTCAGCCACATTATTCTTTTTTAACATTTACATTTTACATTTTTGTTTTTCGTCGACGTTATTATACTGTAAATCACTTTGTAACCACAGTACCATGGTCCAACCTTGAAAACAAACCGGCACAAGGCAACACTACAACCTTGCAAACACGCACAAGCAGTTTTTGGAGCCAATCAACGCGCACATGTACCACGATTGCAACATGATGACGATCGTTGGCCTAAATTGTAAATCAAGGTTGTAATGACCACAATGCAAGGAGTCACACCTTGAAAGTTTGGGTGTAGACCTCACTCGGAGTTGCTTTGTTAGCTTTGAGCGTGTCCTCATTGAAACTTGTCCACATTGTCCTTGAAAAGTCTTGGTTTGGAACTTTTGAACCTTGAATCTAGACAACCATGCCTTACCCTCAGTCTTACAATCACCAACATAACACCATTGTGGCTTCGCACCACACTTCAGATGAGGAGGCGGCGGTTTCAAGGGTAGCTCGGCTGGCGGCGAGCGCCACTGGGTCGAGACTACCTTGTCCCCATGCACCCAACACCATTTCCTTGTCATTACGAGAGCGCCATCAGGATCCAAAGATCTGAGACATGGAATCGTCATAGAATGACTAATCCTATCATCCTATTCTAAAATTCTTGGATCCTGGTGGCGCACTACGATTTTCGATTCGATTTTGCACTAAAGCTGCCTCTTCCGCAGCAGCCGGCGGGCATCGCCAGCTGTCCCGTACCTGTCCATGGCTATTAGGTAGGAATCCACCCCTAATCCCCATTCCTACCTGTAAAAAACCCTCCAAAAAGGGGGTTTCACCAAGGTGGGAGGCGGCCCCGGGCCGAAGCGCACCGGCGCTATCTGCCGCAAGATCCTCACAGCCCTTGTCCACCCCTACTCCCACTGATCGTTGTGAGCGCAGTGACGCGTGGGTACGTGCATGCCAAAGGCGTGAGGCGTGGGTGCTTAGACTCACCAAGTGGGGTGCTCTGCAGCACCCTTTGGAGGTAGCTACGACTTTTCTGCCATGCCCCAGCTGGTTGTCCGTGCAGCCAGCTTAATTTGCAGGATTTGTTGCCTCCCATTTCCCTTCCCACTGGCCCACTCCAAAGGAACTGTTTGCTGTAAACCAATGTGTGTATATCGTGCAAAGGAATCTGTTCTCAGGCTTGGCAGATGAAGAGCCAATGGAGGCACAACACCCGGTTTGGCTGCGCCGATGGGCCAAGTGGAAACATTGCAGGGACATGAAGCAAGCTGTGGAGAAGTGGCTGTCCCATTTGCACATTAGAAACAATGCAGTATGCCTCATCCAAAGCTTTGTTAGTCCTGGGCCTGATGCTAATGCTGGCGGATAATGTGTGTTCACATGTAGCATTGATTCTCCCATTGCTGTGCCATCTAATTTCGATTGCCTGTTTGCATGCCTGAAGCCTTATGTGCCTTTGTTTCTCAGACAAGTGTTTGGCAGAGGTGGGTTGAACATTGAGGAACCCCTGTTTTTTGCCCTTGGCCCTGCATCACCCTGATGAGCCCACAGGGAGAGTACCTCTGTTGGGGGAATGGGGGAGGAAGTGTCTTTGGGGTCCTCTAGACCCATAGACCTTATTTAGACCTTGTCCCCCACTAAGGACTTTGTTTCCTCCCAACCAAGGGGCGGTGGGGTAGTGCAAAGCGAACCTTCTGTTTTTTGCCAGAAAAATGCGCCGGACTTTAGTATGTTATCCGTGCCGCAAATACACATATCCTATAATGGTCTGCACAGCGCAAAGCGAGGGAAAGGCATGAACGCGTTTTAGAAGGCAAACATAGGTCGTGGTGCGCGCCGCGAGCATACCTCAAAGCCGTCACTGTAACGGCCCCTCCGTTCCCTTAGGGCCCCGGCAGCTCGCGCCACGCCAAGGCCACCAAAGGAAGGTATGAGGGTTCTGGACACAACCTACTTTTGTCGTTGCCTAAAGCAAATGAGGACAACTGACCCACATACACAACAACAAACACAACGGATGACGCTTCACTAAGACCCTTGCATGTCACACTTGCGTTTTTGCGTGGTTTGTCGTTTGCATTGGGTTGAAAAGTCAAAAGGGGGGAATAATTTTTTTTAATCTAAAAAGATTCACGCATAGTTCATAAAATGATTTGTTTCGCTTCCTGATCTCGTCCTCCCACCTTGCTCTCGTTCTCCACCGGTAGGCAAGGGCCTGTGTTTTTTTCAAATCCCGAAGCTGTAGCTCCAGAAGGCGGGGGGGGGGGTTAGGGCCGGCTTCAAAGCCGGAGAAATTGTTGCCCTCCTAATTTCTGTCCTGATTTGGGGCCTGTGCTGCCGGCGCGCTCCCTGGCTTCTGGCGGCGCGCTCACAGCAGGCCAGCCCATTGACGGCCTTAACATCGATGCTAATACTGTTAATTCTATCCAGTTGCCAATTAGGACACGATTCGAAAACAAGGGTGACTCCGGTGGATGATAGAAGGCCCGGAATTCTAATCTGGCCAAACCCTAGTGTGGTGCCTCTTGGGATGCGCTGTTCTAGGGCGTGGTGTGGAACCCCCCCATTTTCGGGGGTTTTCCCCGACTTTCACATGTTACATGGCTGCACTATGATGCAACAATGTGCCTTGCATGTCTCGTTTTCTCGATATTGCTCGTTCTGCACTTCTTGCGATTTGGTCTTTTTGTGCTCTAACTAGTTAGAACGGGGTTAGAGCACTAGTTTTCGCGGGGGTTATCGCGCGATAACCTAGTTATCGCGGGGGTTATCGCGCTAGTTATGGTGCGATAATTAGTCAATGCACGAGTTATCGCGGACGTTATCGCGCCTCATTTTCTCTTGTTCCACGTTTCCCCTCTTCGCTTTAGCTCTCAAATACATAATAAAAACCCTTGCTGCTGCCCACGCTTGGTGCAAGCACCTTCAAAAGCTCCTTGGGATCCGTCGGCTTGGCGTGGGATGCACTGTTCTAGGGCGTGGTGCGGAACCCCCCCAATTTTGGGTGTTGTTAATATGGTTGGAACCCGGAATTTCACATGTTACATGGGTGCACTATGATGCAACCATGTGCCTTGCATGTTTCGTTTGCTCGGTATTGCCCGTTTTGCACTTTTTGCGATTTGATCTTTGTTTGCTCTAACTAGTTAGAACGGGGTTAGAGCGGGGTTAGAGCACTAGTTATCGCGTGGGTTATCGCGCGATAACCTAGTTATCGCGTAGGTTATCGCGGGGGTTATCGCGCGATAACTAGTTATCGCGCGAGTTATCGGGTAGGTTGTCGCGCTTCATTTTATGTTTCCCCCTTTCGCTTTAGCTCTCAAAAATTTCATATCCTTTGTAATGGCCCTTGCTGCTGCCCACGCTTGGTGCGAGCACCATCAAAAGCTCCTTGGGGTCCAAGGGGTTTACGATGGGTGACGCAAACGTGAGGCGCCCCGTGGCGACTCGCTTTGAACATGGTGTGGACTTTGGACTCCTTGTCCATAAGTCCCCCTTCATGGCCGACAAGAGAGACCTCCTAGCTGGTTCTCAGCAACTAAATCTTCGAGTTGCTAGAGGTAAATCCAGGGGTTGCTGGATTCTTGATCCAGCTGCATCCCGAGGATGTGGACGCGGTGTTGGAGTCCGTCACCGCCCATGCCGAGAAGGGTGCGGGGACAAAGACGACCCTTTATGTGGGTCAGGAGGAAGAGGAGGAAGTGGAGGAGGAAGTGGAGGAGGTGGAGGAGGTGGGGGATGGGAGGGGGAAGCCCCACAACCCCCTCATGATTAGTGCCCAGAAGGTAAGGATCCGACCGGGTAAGGGGAAGGGGAAGTCGGATGGTTGTTTCCCCGATCCCCTCACCCACAACACCCGCCGGGTCTGCACTGACGACCCCGAAAACAAGCTCCCCATGCACGCCCTTTGCCCCACAAGGGAGTGGGAGCGTAAGTGGTATGGGGTCACCACTCCCAACGTTATTTCGGGGCAGGGGGTGATTCTTTTTCCATTTGGGGCAACACCCCCCCTTATTGGGGAGGCGGAGGAGGTGGTTGCCGTCGAGCCCTTGGGGGCCTTTAATAGGGACCCCAATGACCTTGTGGTCACTGTGGGGGGAAGGCTGGTGGTCAACCACCTCCTGGAGCACGATTTTTTGAGTGATGTGCAGCTGCAAAGTCTTTTGGATGATCTGGATAGGGTGCCTCTCTCAGAGAAGGCACCCATTTTCAATGAGAACCCCCCCATTGTCGGCAAGCCCCAAGATTCCGGGACCCGCCGCACATTGTATGGCAACTATGGGGGTGCCAACCACCACAAGAACAACCCCCACAAGCTCCATGATCTGCCAGTCCTCAAAAGGGTGGCAGATCGTGTGCTGGAGACGGCTAAGAAGACTGTGGTGGGGGGTGTCGGATGGAGCTGCACCATCCTTGACATGGCCGAAATTTCGGCCTATGACCACACCCCCCAGCACCTCCATCGCGACGCCCCCCCCTACACCATTCCTGAAGGCATATTGATTGTCAATTGCCTTAATAATAATATTATGCTAACCCATAATCATATGAGGAGGAGGATGGGTCACAGTTTCTTTTTGTGCCCTCTAGTAGTTCGGGGTTCCCTGACCCTTGGGTGGAGAGGGCTGTGCCATTCAAGAGGGGCACTGCCTTTTTTTTTAATGCCCTTGATGTCCACCGGGGGTCGGGCATTCCAAAGGCCTCCCCCACGGGGGTGACCCACCCCCGCCTCATGGCAAATTTTGCCATTGAGCTAACCCAAGCGGGGAATCTTCGATTCAGCAACCTGCACGTGACCCAGTCCATGAAGCGGCCCCAGCTGGGGGCACCTGGTGGCCGGGTGGCCAAGACAGTCCAGTGTGAGGGGGCGGTTAGGTGTAGGGGGAACGTCGTAGCCAACTGCTACGGCTGCAACCGGGCGGTTTTGTGCGCCGCCCACGAAGATGGCCTTTGTGTGCCATGCCAGGAGGGGGAGGAGGTGGAGGGGTGGGAGGAGGAGGAGGTGGTGGAGGACCCCAATGGGGTCAGCATTGAGCCATCTGCTCAGTGCTTGCTCCCGGTGGGAACAACCACCGGGCATTTTTTGTTGTCGGGGTGGGGGAATGGGAGGGAGGTGATTGCCCCCCTTAGTGAGACTCACTATTGAGGAGGTGGGGGGGGTCGCAGGCCACCCCGATCAGTGCCCCTTGGCCAAGGTGTGCCATGGGGAGGCACTGCCCTGGCCCTCCCTGCAAGGGCATGTTGGGATTAGGGTGCCGCCAGGGTGCATTTTGGTGGTGAGGAGGGGATTGTATGGAGGAGTGGCAAGGGTGGCCCCTGAGGTGGAGGGGGTGGCCCAGGTGGTGGAGTGGAGGCAAGTGGGGGAGTATGCCGCCGTCACGGACTTCGTGTGGCTGCGGAGGATGAACCTGGTGCTGGACGATGCCACGAGGAGGGCCAAGGCATGTGCCCATGTCACCAGGTGTGAAAACTTCCCACAACACCCTGCACTAACCCCTGCTCTAACTAGTTATCGCGCTCGGTTATCGCGTCCTAACTAGCTGCTCTAACTAGTTATCGCGCTAGGTTATCGCGTTCTAACTAGTTATCGCGGGGTTATCGCGGGGGGTTATCGCGGGAGTTATATATCGCGTTCTAACTAGGTTATCGCGCGAGTTATCGCGGTAGTTATCGCGTGTTTTTTTTTGTTTCTTTTGTTTTTCTCAGGCCACCATCCTGCAGCTGCCTCGTATCTTCGTCAAGGCCGAAGCCCAGCCGGCCGGAGCAGCAGGAGGAGCATCAGAAGCAGCAGGGGCACGACCCACCAAGCCGGTGGCGGCCCGTGTGGAGCTGTGTACCCTTCGTGAACCGGCCGTTTGAATCCGAGATTCACGGTACCGTGAATTTCACCCAATTTTGCTGTGTTTTGCTCGTAACTTGGTGCTATCGTGTGCTTTTGTCGTGCTACCTTCGCCCAAAGTATGGGATGCAGCGTTCTAGGGCGTGGTGCGGAACCCCCCCAATTTTGGGTGTTGTTAATATGGTTGGAACCCGGAATTTCACATGTTACATGGGTGCACTATGATGCAACAATGTGCCTTCCATGTATTGTTTGCTCGATATTGCCCGTTTTGCACTTTTTGCGATTTGATCTTTGTGTGCTCTAACTAGTTATCGCGGGGCGCCCAAAATAAGATGCAACAAATAGGTGCAATTTAGAGGTTTAAAGTCCCCGCATGGTTTAACAGATTTGGTGAGATTCACGTGAATGTGAGATTCACGCACCTAAATTCACGCAAAAATTCACGCTAGATTCACAGATTCACAGTATGTGAAATTCGTACGAAATTCGTACGAAATTCGTACGAATTTCGTACGAATTTCGTACGAATTTACCCTCATTCCCACTGTTTCGCTTTCCCACAGCTCTCAAAGCCTTTCTTCGCATTCTCTTTGACAATGTCGCAGCAGACTATGTCTCAGCTCGCCAGCCTGGCCTCGCGCCCCGACCCCGCAGCCGACACCCTCGCCCACTACCAAGCCCTCCCCGTTGCCCACCATCAATTGGAGGAGGCAACGTACGAGTCGGAGGCACTGGGGGTGGATGCCATCGTTGGCTGGGCAGCCTCCCTCGACCCCTCCCCCGATGTCATCCACATCGACATGCGCAGCCCCACCCGCAACAGCTACCTCGGGGGGAGGGGATGGGCCACAACCCTGTGGAGGGAACTGCGCCACCAACTCCCCACCCTCAAATTTCTCCATCTGACCCCTCTCCCCTCCAGTGTTGACTAGCTCCTCAACTCGATGAGGAATAACCCTGTGGGGAAGCCTAAGGACGCCCACGTCCAGGTGTACCCCACCGCTAACCTTGTCCACACCCCCCCCAACTGCGATATGGTGTGCCTGCAGGATCTTTCTGTAGGTGCACCAGCAGACCACTCTTTTTTCCCCTTTTCTTGGCATCTTGCCAACCCCCGGTGGTGGGATGATTTGGGCATCGCCCCTTTCCATCCCACCATCCCCCCCCAGGTGCACGTCCCCGACGTCACCCACCCCACCTTCTATAGCACAACTTCTTTGCAATGGTACCGTGGTGCCTCATGCGCCCCCCCCTTCATTTCGAGTGAACCCCCCCTCCGCACCGAACCCCTTCCCGACCCCCCTCATGGGGTGACGGGCAGCCCTGACCCCGCCCCCGACAGGGTTGGCCCCTCTCAGCCGCCCCTCAACTTTGTTGATGGGAACGGCTACATTGTGCTTCGGGGGCTTGTGGAGGCACGGGATTGTGAGGTGGGGTGGAACAAGGTGATGAAGGCGTGGGGCAGCGGCGACGAAAAAGTCGTCGCAAAAAATTTTGAGCTCCTTTTCAACGCCGCGCGGAGTGAGGAGCAGGCCAAGGATCCCGAGCTCCCCCGCCGGTGGCAAAGCAAGAGCACCTTGGGGTCGGGGGTGGGGGGGCCTCTCTTCAAGAAGTTCCACCCCCACCTCACCGAAAGTGTCCCTGGGGTTGGGGGCCTCCACCCAATGACGCCGGGCAGCGTCATTGTGGCCAGTGTGGGGAGTGGGCCGCAGCTCCCCCACACCGACGTGACCACCCACCCCGACGTCCTCCCCCCCAGCGACAGGGCGGTGGGGGACTGCCACCTGAGTAGCTTCCTCTGCTTGTCAGAGGACTACCAGGTGGCGTGGCCCCGGACGCCCCCAAGGTGACTGCCGCACTGGAGGAAGTGCGCCGGCAGTACCCCCCCCACCGCCTCACGTCGGCGGCCATGGACCCCTCCTTTGTGGAGGCGGTGGCGGAGCAGAGCTCCCAGGGCTCCGCTAGCCGGAGCTCTGCTCCCGGGGGGGGGGATGCGTAGGTACCCTCCGGAGCACCTGTCCTTTCTAACCACGACTTTCTAACCACGACGAATGTTATCCTGCCCCCCCCCCCCCAAAGCATGGGCATTTTGACCGATATGTGGGGTACTCCCCCCCCACTGTGCGAAATTTTCTGCAGCACTGTTTGTACATTACCCCCTGACCTGATGTGCCCCCTGACCTGTTAACCTGTTAACCTGTTAATTTGCGATTCCTTTCTGCGGAACTGTTTGTATATTACACTGCTGGCTGAGTGACAGCCGCAATGACGGCATGAGACAATGACAATGACAATGACAGCATGAGCACCATCCTGAGCTTGCTTTGTGAGGGTCAACGAGGGCACAAGGATGAGGCTTTGGCAGAAATTATGTGACAGTCATGTGAAATTCGCACGAAATTCGTACGAAATTCGTACGAAATTCGTACGAATTTCGTACGAATTTCACATTTTCAGAATATTCACACATTTCTATTCATGTGAAATTCGTACGAAATTCGTACGAAATTCGTACGAATTTCGTACGAATTTCGTGCGAATCTATGTGAATTTCTTTTAATTGCATGCGAATCACAGTAGAGAGAGTGGTCTGCGGCAGGGGGATGGTAGAAACTTTGCGATGACTGCCTGCCCATTCAACAGGTCCTGTATCTCACATCATGCCACGGCCCAAGGAGCCATTCCATCTGGTAGCGGATCGTACACGACGGCGGCGCCTACAAGAGCTCCAGGAGGTTGTTACCAAGGAGCTTGCAGCACCCTACACCGTCAAGTACCTGCCCGACACGGGGCAAATAGTGCTTACCCCCGAAACAAGAATTGTAGCCACCGTCCAGCCCGAGCCCACCCAGGAGGAGAGGTTGATTATGGCCGTGTGGAGGATCCGGTCATTGCACCTCTCTAGGACAGAGTCCCGGTACCTGGTGGGGAGCATGACGTACGGTGTGGTATGGGACCAGGTGTACGGCATGCCCCGGCAGCTAGCGTTGCCGGAGTCCCGGGCGTTTACTGCCTATACGGGTGACGACACGGCCATCAATGGTGCGGCCTGCTACCTACCTGACCGCATCGCCCACCTATTCAAGTGTCGACCACCACCACCCTCGGCCATCATGCAGCCCGGGGACCGACGGCTGCATTGGTTGCCTATTGCGGTGGACGGTACATCTAGGCATGAGGCCTCGTACGTCCATTGCACGCTTGGTGGCACCGCCAGCCCCAACCAACTATCTAGTTGGTGGCTACTAGGGGGCAGTGAAAAGTGGGACACCCTCTACGCGGCCTCCCAGGAAATTGATTTTGATGATGAGTTGCGTAAGGCCGCAACCGTAAGTTTTAAGGATACGGCAGGGAACGATAGGCAGTCCCTTTTTTTTCTGTGTGCAGATGGTAAGGCACAGGTGCTCATGGCGGGCTGCCAAAACTGGAAGGCAGAATCCCCTGGTGCCACTGTGTGTTGGGTCTGCATGCGTAACCGTGCTCTGTGCCTTGCTACCTTTGGCACAGCAAGTGCGATAGACGGCAACTGGGAACCAGCCGTTGCCATAAGTGCTATATATAGGACCATTATGAGTGATAGGCGAGTGCCTGATTATGGCCTCCATGGGGTCCTTCGTGTCCTGTTGTGTGCAGTCAACGGGACACGGGACCTAGTTGTACAATTGACAGGGAAGGCACCGGCCACTGTGGCACGCACCATGCTGCAACCGGTTTTAGATGAGGCACGGCTTGCTGCACGAACTTGCACCCGTGCCTCATTAAATAATGACAAGGCAAACAGCAAGGGGAAGGTGAGGATGGAGTGTGCTGCTGCCATCCATTTCATGCGCAATAAGGGTTGGGAGAAGATAATAGATGCTTGCCTAGAGCAGCCTAGTGTCAGGCAGCATCAAGTAGGGGGAAAAAGTTGGGAGTCGGTGTGCAAAACGTGGTGGGAGAATTTTGCAAGCATGTGTGTATACGCGTGGCGTTCCGCATGGTTCTCCGGGGCCGACTTGGGGCGGCTCCGGAACCATAGCATAGCCATGGGCGCTGCCCACAATGAGCTCCAGTGGGGCAAACTTCTGTGGACGCATCTTTGGATCGACCACATGTATTATTTTGCAAAGAAGTGGAGAATCTTGTCAAAGTTCTCCTGCTTTGCCATGGAGGGAAGTCACCGGAGGCTGAAGCGCATGTTGCGCAACAGCGGGGGCCTAAGCCTCCTCCGGGGGAGACTAGGGGTGCAAGTGGTTGTGGACAACCACACCATTGACGATAGCCTTTGGTTGCATGGGTGGGATGCGACCAAAAGGGCTCAACATGGGCAAGGGCCCATAAGTGTACAAACGTATGCAAGCCGCACAAGAAGACGGCTTCTAACCGACATGCAGCACCTTCAGACTCTACAGCGGCGGTTCCGGTGCCGCAAGAGACGGACATGAGATGACCTTACGAACCCAGACCATTGTTGCCTGTGACCGGGGTGCATGCTGGGGGGCTTACTAGGGGTGTGAGGACAAATCAGGGGGTGCACACGGGTAACATTTGTGTAAATTCACGTGAATTCACGTGAATTCACGTGAAATTCGTACGAAATTCGTACGAAATTCGTACGAATTTCACGTGAATTCACGTGAATTCACGGCTGTGAATCGGCTACAGGCTTGCCGGGTTCCGGCACCTCTCGTTTTGGGCACGGTGCGGTCATGATGCATGCTTTTGGGGCGGGACTTTCATTGGATGATGCGTAACAAAGCTAGGGGAGGAATTTTGGCCCCTCAAAGCCCTTGAAGCGAACCAAGAATATGGCATTTTCCCCCAAAAACCTCAAATTTTGGGTAAATTCACGTGAAATTCACGCAATTATTCAAACGGCCACTTAACGGCCGTTCACGAAGGGTACATGGAGGGGGAGAAGAGGCTGCCGGAGGGGGCGTCGTGGCGGTGGGAGGAGCCTGGGGATGAGGCTTGCCGGATGGGGGGGACGGGATGGTACAGGCAGGTCACCATCACGGAGAAGGAGGGGGGGGTGGAGAGGAAGTCCAACCTCACCCTCCCCTCCTATGTGTGGGTTGGGGGGGAAACGGCCAAATGGCCGAATGCCGCTGAGGGGGAAACGGTTGCGGCTTTTTTGTGTTTGTTTGGGATCAGTGACCCCCCCAAAGGAAAAATTAGTTTTTGTTGAGGGTGTGTTTTTTGTGGGAGGGGGAGTACACTGGGAGGGAAGTGTGGCAGAAGCTGCACAGGGGGGGGGCACATCCTCCAGGTTGGGGGGTATGACCCCCCCCATCTGTGTTGGATGCCACTGCCGAACCACTGCCGAATGGGTTCGGCAGTATGCACGCAAGGGGGAAAGGCCAGGAAAGCAGACGAAGCGGGGGACTGAGGTGGTGGTACGTTGTTCAGGCGGATGCCCCCCCCCCCCATGGGGGTAAGGGCCCCACCCCCTCCCCCAAGCCCTCCCCCAGGCCGTCGAAGGTGGCAAAGGTGGCGGCCCGGCCCCCCCCTGAGGCCCTGGATGTGGAGGCCTTGGGGGCCATGACAGTGTGGCCACCCTCGTGACGGACACTTGCCAAGTTTTGGTGGAGCAAGCGGCCGCCACGGGGGTTTAAGCCGCACTGGCCAAGGGTCGGTCGGCCGACCACAAGTCGGCCTTGGCGAAGGCCGAAAAGGTCCAGGGCAACACCCAGTGTGCCCTGGACCAGGCCCTCAACCTGGCCGCCAAGAGGGGGGAGGAGGTGGAGGCGATGAGGGAGGCCCTGAGGGAGGCCGAGGATGGGAGGCGGAAGGCGGATGTGGAGGCAGGCCAGCTGAGGATGGAGGTCGAGGCGCAGCGGAGGAGGGGGGATGACCTCCAGCAGCGCCTGCGGGTGGCTGAGGCGCAAGTCTGCAGCCTCACCTCCACCCTCAGTGCCACCTTCACCGCCCAGCAGGGGCTGGGGACGCCAGGGTTGCAGAGTCAGGGTAGCGGGAGTAGGAGTGGGAGTCAATGACTCCTGGGTTTGCTAAGGGGGTTGCCTAAGGGCATTTTTCGTGGGGAGGAGGGGCCCAAGTGGACATGTGCCACTTCGGCCTAGTGGGAAGCGGAAACCCCAACCCCTCTAATTTTAGGGTGACCCACATGGCTGCTGCTACCCTGAGGACTGCCCTCACCCCCTTGGTTGTAGACCTGAATGAGTATTGCACCTGCAATGCTCCACCATGGTTCACATGGTGTAGCATCCAAGTTGTTTGCCTACAAGGGACGGACACCATGGGCCTTCACGCCCATTTGCGTGATGGGGCGCCCGTGGCGCTTATTGTGTGTGTGGGGTCTTAGGTCTTATTGTGTGTGGGGCAAGACTTTTACGGGGGGTGATTTTTGGGTGGAGAGTGGTGGCCTGCTGAATCCCTCCCTGAGGGAAAAAAAAAGCGGCACACCCGTGTGTGCAAGGGTAGGGCGGTGGAGGGTAGGGCATGCACGGCCACCCCTCAAGCCCCGGTGTTGTTCAACACCAGGCCACTACACTCTCCATTGCCATGGGAGGGCGAGCGATGGAGCGTGATTTTTTACAGTGCAGGGGGGGTGTTGTACTCCACGCCTCTGCGGCGGCAGCAGTTGGTGGCCATGGGTTTTAGGGTGCCCAATGCTTGCTCTAACCCCTCCAGTTAGTGCGCACTAACCTCTGCTCTACCTAGTTATCGCGGTAGTTATCGCGCTCTAACGGGGTGCTCTAACTAGTTATCGCGGGGGGTTATCGCGGGGGTTATCGCGCGATAACCTAGTTATCGCGGGGGTTATCGCGTGGGTCATCGCGTGTGTTTTTTGGGCCCTTGCTTCAAAACCCTCCCTCATTTCCTGCCCAGGCCCTCTTTTTCTTCATGGATAATGCTGTCAATGAGGCCCTGAGGGCTCTGAACACAGCTAACCTCCGGCGATCTGCATCGATCTGCAATGCCCCAAGGCCCGGCGGCGGCGTTTGAAGGCGGTTCAACGGCTGGTGCGAGTTCTATTGGGTGATCCGAAAGTTCTGTGTGGCACCAACACCAAAGGAGAAGTTTGCTTAAGTGGTGGGGCGTGCACTGCCCTCTCTGGCCCACTTCTTGGCCATCTTGCATTCACAGCTCAGGAGCATGAGGCCCTGAGCATGCTACGCATGGCATGCAGCATGCATCTTTCCCAGCGGTCCATTTTGCGAATGCCCCGCCGTTGCACACAACGCGACCTAAGGACCGTGCGGCAACGGATCATGCCCTACTTTCCCCAAGCAACCATTGTAAAATCTACCACAAGCCGCAATAGGCCAGCTGCCCATGTGCCTTTGCAGTCAATTGTGCAAAATGCAATATCTATGGCCCGAGTTATTGGGAAACCCCCCTGTAGTGGCGTTGCCATTGCTGTCATTTCAGTTGATGCGACTTCCTTGTTGATGCAGCATCCTCAACCCGTGCGGATGTATGGGTTAATGTATGGGGGGGGGGGGGGGGGCAAAGTATGCTTCGAAGGTGAAGCTATGGGCCTCATGGTTTTTCATGGATGGCGGGGATGAACAGGCTTTTTTGAGAAGCCTGGACATCTCCGCCAACCTCAACCAAGAGGTGAGGGATGTGGAGGAGGACGTTGTCCTCTTTCAAAACCAGTTTTTGACTTGCACTGTCATTTTGACAGGGGATGGGAAGGGGATGCAAGCAATGGGGGGGGCTGGGTCTAAGTGTTGGTTGTGCAAAGACCCCAATGGTATTGTTGAGCAAAGGGGGGTGGAGTCCACCTCAAGATGGGGGGCATTCTTGAAAAGTGTGACCCCTGATAGGCGGCCGGGGGACTACCAACATGCAGCATGCCTCATTCTAAACGGCATTGCAAAGCGCACTGAGACCACCCTTCAGGCCCTCCCCCCTGCTACCCCTCATAAGGCCCCAGCTCTTGCAGCTTTGCAGGCCTTCAAACAAGCTCTCAAGGATGAGACCTGAGGCATCCCTCTGAGGGAACGTCTCCCCTCGGCCTCAAGGGCCACAGAAAAAGATTTCGATCATACGAGCACCAAAGTTTTCCTAACCTCCCCCCCCCTTCCAAAGGCAATTTGTGGATTGCCTCAAAGAGCATGTCCCCACAGTGAGGACCCCTGGTGGACCTCCATTATGGGTTGTTGTGCATGTCATGGTGAACTGCATTGAGGGTTTATATGAGCTTTGGAGGGTGAGGGAGATGTACACTCTAACCCAAGTGGAACGCCACCGTGCGTTGTCCACAAAGTTTTCAAAAGGTGGGGGAGACTCAGGTTGGTCCCCCACCAGGTGGATCCATTGGTGCCTGGCACATTCCACCTTTTTTGCCGAGAAATGGTGGAACATTTTTCAGTTTTCCTCCATCCCAACAGAGTATAGACATGGCCCTTACAAGAGGATGCTCAAAAATTGTTTTAAGGGTTGGTCCTTGGTGAGGCCAAGTATGTCCCTCCGCCACATGCCCCGTTGCATGTCCATGAACGCCCTGGAGCAAGGGCTTTTGGGACTGGAGGCAGCCAAGGCCTCAGACATTGATGACTTTGTATGAAAAAAGACCATACATGCTTTGTGCCAAGTGTTTTGTGTTGTTTGTACTAGGGAGGGATGGAGGAGGGGTGCACGATAACTACCCGCGATAACTGCGCAATACCTGAGTTATCGGGCGATAACTAGTGCTCTAACTAGTTAGAGCAAGGTGCTCTAACTGTGTTCTAACTGTGTTCTAACTGCTGTGCTGTACATGTGCTCTAACTCTTTGACCCCCCCCCCCCCCAACAACCACCCCCATGATGCGGGTTATGTGGGGAAAGAAAGGGGATGGGGGGTTCTTGAGGGTGCTGAATCCATTTTTTTAGGTGGTTTGCCCCAAAATTGAGGCTAGGTGGGTGTTCCAGAAATTGCGTTCTAACTAGGGGTTCCGCACCACGCCCTAGAACGCTGCATCCCACGGACCCGAGTCTAAGGGGTTTACGATGGATGACACCAATGTGACTCGCCCTGTGGCGAGTCATTTTGAGAAGGGTGTCGACTTTGGACTCATCATCCATAAGTCCCCCTTCATGGCCGATGAGAAGGACCGCGTTGTTCTTAGCAACTACATCTTCGAGTTGCTATAGAGGCAAATCTAGGGGCCGCTGGATTTTTGATCCAGCTTCATTCGGAGGATGTGGAAGCGGTGGTGGAGTCCGTCACCGCCCCTGCCGAGAAAGGTGCGGGGACGAAGACGACCCTCTATGTGGGCCAGGAGGAAGAGGAGGATGTGGAGGAGGATGTGGAGGAGGAAGTGGTGGAGGTGGGGGAAAGGACAAGCGGCACCACCCCCTCATGATTAGTGTCCAAAAGGTAAGGATCCGACCGGGTAAGGGGAAAGGGAAGTCGGATGGTTGGTTCCCCCAACCCCTCACCCACAACACCCGCCGGGTGTGCACTGAGGACCCCGAAACCAAGCTCCCCATGCACTCCCTCTGCCCCACAAATGAGTGGGAGCGTGAGTGGTATGGGGTCACCACTCACAAGATTGTTTCGGAGCAGGGGGTGATTCTTTTTCCTTTTGGGGCAACACCCCCCCCTATTGGGGAGGCTGAGGAAGTGGTTGCGGCAGAGGCCACGGGGGCCTTTAATAGGGATCCAAATGATCTTGTGGTTGCTGCCGGGAACAGGCTGGTGGTGAACCACTTGCCGGAGCATGATTTTTTGAATGATGTGCAGCTCGAGACTGTTTTGGTAGATCTTGAGAGCGTGTTTCTCTCAGAGAAGGCAGCTATTTTCAATGAGAACCCTCCCATTGTGGGCAGGCCCCAAGATTCATGGCCCCGCCGCACAGTCTACGGCAATTAACTATGGGGGCCGCAACCACCACAAGCACAACCCCCACAAGCTCCACGATCTGCCGGTCCTCAAATGGATCGCAGATCGTGTGCTTGAGACCGCGAAGAAGAGTGTGGTGGGGGGGGTTGGGTCTTGGTACATTGCATCATGCGGAGGGCAACCTCGTGCAAGGTCAGCGTGTGACCGTGCTGCTTTCTCTCTGGTAACGATCTGCATGCAGACAACCTCACCACTTCGGCTGACACAGGGTGTTGCGGTCAAGTGCCTCCTGTCACTGCTCGTCCTCAGGCAAACTTGCTTGGATTGGTCGGCCACGTGCATCCTCTTTTCCTTGGGGCAGTACTACAAGGGAGTCTCATCCAAAGCCCATTGCATGCAGGGTGGGATACCATCATTTACGTTGCAGCCACTGATTCCATGTTCACCTGGTCTTTGCTTGATCTCTGTGAACAGGCGTCGCCATTGGTGGTCATTTTACCATGCTTTACATGGCAGAAATTTTCCGCTATGACCACACCACACAGCACCTCGGATCCATCGCGATGCCCCCCTTTACATTGTGCCCGACAGCAGAATGATTGTTAATTATTTGATTATGCTTACGAATAGTCATAAGGCCAAGGAAGGGTCGCATTTTCTTTTTGTCCCCTCCAACAGTTCGGGGTTCCTTGACCATTGGGTGGAGAGGGCTGTGCCATTCAAGAGGGGCACTGCTTTTTTTTTTTAATGCCCTTGATGTTCGGCAGGGGTTGGGCATTCCAAAGGCCTCGCCCAATGGTGTGTCCAATTCTCGCCTCATGGCATTTTTTGCATTCGAGCTAACCCGAGGCCCTAATCTTCGGTCCCCGAACTTGCATGTCACCCAATCCATTAAGCGGCCCCAGCTGGGGGCGCCTCGTGGCCACGTTCCCAACATAGTGCCATGTGAGGGGACGGCTAGGTGTAAGGGGAAGATTGTGGGCAAGTGCTACGGCTGCGATCGGGCGGCTTTGTGCGCCACACAGAAAGATGGTCTTTATATGCCATGCCAGGATGGGGAGGAGCCAGAGGGGGGCGGGGGGGGTGGCCCAACGGGGTTAGCATTGAGCAATGTGCTCAGTGCTTGCTCGCGGTGGGAACAACCACGGGGCATTTTTTGTTGACGGGCTGGGGGGTGGGAGGGAGGTGGTTACCCCGCTCACCACTCAGGTGGGGGGGGGGGGGTTGTGTACCCTTCGCGAACGGGGGTTAAGTGGCCGTTTGAATAATTGTGTGAATTTCACGTGAATTTACGCATGGACGAATGTACGAATGGACGAATTTCGTACGAATTTCGCACGAATTTCGTACGAACTTCGTACGAAATTCGTACGAATTTCGTACCATTTTTGTAGGACACTGGCAAAAGAGCCACACCAACACCACCTATGCATGTACAGAACCCCCCACACCCACACACATTTCCCTATACCTGCCCCCCCGGCACACACACACACATACACACACACACACACCGCACAGACACACACACAGACACACACACACACACACACACACGGCGTGAGGTGACCAAAGAACCAAGCACACACATTTCCCGATACCTGCCCCCCCCGGCACACACACACACACACACACACACACACACACACACACACACACACACACACACACACACACACACACACACACACACACACACACACACACACCCCTACACAAACACACACACCCAAACACAAACACACACATACCTGTTTGCTTTCACATCAGCACAGATCACGTCAAAAGTTGAGGCAGAGATGGCCCAGCACTTGCGGTCACCCTGCCAAGTGTTGGGGGCCAGTGCTGGGAGCATACTGAGAGGAATAGGTAGATAGGTAGGTTGTAAAGTCGGCGCTGACTTGATTATTTGCTGCCAAGACCATGAGCAACTAGCACACGAGAGCCATGGGGATACACAAAACCTGTGAAGCGAAAAAGGATACCCTCCCTAACCTTGACCGCACTGCAACAAGCAAGACACCCTCATAACCCCACACCCAGACACTCAGGGGCTGTAAGTGGGGGGTCTCCTTGCCCCCCCCCCCCCTCCCAACCCTAGACGTGGTTGATTACGCTCCTATGGTTTGACCCAATGGACCCCCCCACCCCACCCTCATGCATCTACTAGCAACTATCACCTTTGCCCTTCCCAACAACTGTGTGAGCAATGCAACAATGTACCCTTCGTGAACCGGCCGTTTGAATCCGAGATTCACGGTACCGTGAATTTCACCCAATTTTGCTGTGTTTTGCTCGTAACTTGGTGCTATCGTGTGCTTTTGTCGTACTATCTTCGCCCAAAGTAAGATCCAACAAATCTGTGCAATTTACAGTTTTGAAGTAGCCGCATGGTTCAACACATTTGGTGAGATTGGCGTGAATGTGAAATTCACGCACCCAAATTCACGCATAAATTCACGCTAGATTCACATATTCACGAGAATGTGAAATTCGCACGAATTTCGTACGAATTCGTACGAATTTCGTACGAATTTCGTGCGAATTTCGTGCGAATTCGTACGAATCGGCCCCAATTTTGTCTTGTCACTGCTATTTGTTGCACACATTGGATATTGAACAATTTGTTTTGTAGATCAAATCAAAACATTACACATTACATTTCTTAATCTTTGTTGCGTTGCTCACAAATTTGTTGGGAAGGGCATAGGTTATAGGTGATAGTGGATGCAGTGGTGGGGGGTCCATTGGGGTCGAACCATTGTTGCCTTGCTCACACAGTTGTTGGGAAGGGCAAAGGTGATAGTTGCTAGTAGATGCATGAGGGTGGGGTGGGGGGGGTCCATTGGGTCAAACCATAGGAGTGTAATCAACCACGTCTAGGGTTGGGAGGGGGGGGGGGGGCAAGGAGACCCCCCACTTACAGCCCCTGAGTGTCTGGGTGTGGGGTTATGAGGGTGTCTTGCGTGTTGCAGTGCGGTTGAGGTTAGGGATGGTATCCTTTTTCTCTTCACAGGTTTTGTGTATTGAGTCGCTTCCCAATGGTGTTGCCTGGCTTCTCACCACAGCCAGCCGCATCGCGTCGCGGCACGGCCTGGCTCTGCAGGATCCAGCACGAGCATTTTGTAGAAGGGGTGATTGGGAGCACAGATTGTGGGGTATTGAGAGGCCTCTTCTTGTGCACTTTCCAATGTTGAACAGGGACGGCATTGCTATTTCAGGATTGCGTACAGATGTGGTGTAGCCTGTGCTGATATGAAAGCAAACAGGTATGTTTGTGTTTGTGTTTGGGTTTGTGTGTTTGTGTAGGGGTTTCCCCCCACTGCTGCCCAGGGGCGCGTGACCTCACCGTTGTGTGGGGGTGAAACCGGGGGGGGTCCCCCCCGGGCTAACACGCAATCTGGGGGGTGTCGTGGTCCAGCCGCGGCTGCCAGGGCACGGGATCGCGCGCCCCACCCCTCGCCGGCCACCGTGGGAGAGTCACGATGGCACAGGGCGGGCTCCACCGGGGAGTGGCGGTATGCGAGCGTATCCGGGTTCCCCTGTAACCCAGCCCTCGCCAGGGCTCGTGTGCATCCTTCTTCCCCAACCCATGGCGCCTTGTGTTCTGCACAGGTACATCATGGGTCGCTCGTCCTCCTCGTGCGTGTGGGCGTCCATTGCGATCTTCAAGTGTGCCGCGCGCGCAGAGCAGCGGAGCACCAACCGTGAGGCACCTGTACGCACGCCCCGTCGCGCAAACGACGCCCTGCCCAGACAACACGAGGCGTTGGTCCCGCAACTTTTCGAGCCGTGGGATTTGGCGCTTGCATTTCTTGCCCGTGCCCGTGTCGGTGGGGAGAACATCACATCCAACGCCCGTCCGGGCCTGGGGCACAACCACTGTGGCCTTCGGCCAGGGGTCTGATGTCACGGGGGGCTACCGGTCCTGCCCTGCGATGCAATGCGGGGCACCCGTGACATCAGGCCTCACAACCACGGGCCCAGTTACGCCCGGCGGGTGGACGGTGTCCACGACGATGGGCCGCGGGGGGATAGGGACGCCCCGTGGGTTCGTCAGGTATTTTTCCTTCCCCCACACAGCGGCGGTTACACCCGAGTCCCTCCGGTCCAGCCTGGGCCGCGGGGGGATAGGGACGCCCCGTGGGTTCGTCAGGTATTTTTCCTTCCCCCACACAGCGGCGGTCACACCTGAGTCCCTCCGGTCCAGCCTGGGCCGCGGGGGGATAGGGACGCCCCGTGGGTTCGTCGGGTATTTTTCCTTCCCCCACACAGCGGCGGTTACACCCGAGTCCCTCCGGTCCAGCCTGGGCCGCGGGGGGATAGGGACGCCCCGTGGGTTTGTCAGGTATTTTTCCTTCCTCCACACAGCGGCGGTTACACCCGAGTCCCTCCGGTCCAGCCTGGGCCGCGGGGGGATAGGGACGCCCCGTGGGTTCGTCAGGTATTTTTCCTTCCCCCACACAGCGGCGGTCACACCCGAGTCCCTCTGGTCCAGCCGGGCCGCGGGGGGATAGGGACGCCCCGTGGGTTCGTCAGGTATTTTTCCTTCCCCCACACAGCGGCGGTTACAACCGAGTCCCTCCGGTCTAGCCTGGGCCGCGGGGGGATAGGGACGCCCCGTGGGTTCGTCAGGTATTTGTCCTTCCCCCACACAGCGGCGGTTACACCCGAGTCCCTCCGGTCGGGCCGCGGGGGGATAGGGACGCCCCGTGGGTTCGTCACGTATTTTTCCTTCTCCCACACAGCGGCGGTTACACCCGAGTCCCTCCGGTCCAGCCTGGGCCGCGGGGCGATAGGGACGCCCCGTGGGTTCGTCGGGTATTTTTCCTTCCCCCACACAGCGGTGGTTACACCCGAGTCCCTCCGGTCCAGCCTGGGCCGCGGGGGGATAGGGACGCCCCGTGGGTTCGTCAGGTATTTTTCCTTCCCCCACACAGCGGCGGTTACACCCGAGTCCCTCCGGTCCAGCCTGGGCCGCGGAGGGATAGGGACGCCCCGTGGGTTCGTCGGGTATTTTTCCTTCCCCCACACAGCAGCGGTTACACCCGAGTCCCTCCGGTCCAGCCTGGGCCGCGGAGTGATAGGGACGCCCTGTGGGTCCGTTAGGTTTTTTTCCTTCCCCCACACAGCGGCGGTTACACCCGAGTCCCTCCGGTCCAGCCTGGGCCGCGGGGGGATAGGGACGCCCCGTGGGTTCGTCAGGTATTTTTCCTTCCCCCACACAACGGCGGTTACACCCGAGTCCCTCCGGTCCAGCCTGGGCCGCGGAGTGATAGGGACGCCCCGCGGGTTCGTCAGGTATTTTTCCTGCCCCCACACAGCGGCGGTTACACCCGAGTCCCTCCGGTCCAGCCTGGGCCGCGGGGGGATAGGGACGCCCTGTGGGTCCGTTAGGTTTTTTTCCTTCCCCCACACAGCGGCGGTTACACCCGAGTCCCTCCGGTCCAGCCTGGGCCGCGGGGGGATAGGGACGCCCCGTGGGTTCGTCAGGTATTTTTCCTTCCCCCACACAACGGCGGTTACACCCGAGTCCCTCCGGTCCAGCCTGGGCCGCGGAGTGATAGGGACGCCCCGCGGGTTCGTCAGGTATTTTTCCTTCCCCCACACAGCGGCGGTTACACCCGAGTCCCTCCGGTCCAGCCTGGGCCGCGGGGGGATAGGGACGCCCCGTGGGTTCGTCGGGTATTTTTCCTTCCCCCACACAGCGGCGGTTACACCCGAGTTCCTTCGCTTTGGAACCACCGAGGCCCCCTCCGCTGAGGCGAGGGGTCCTCCTTGGCTTTCGGATTATCGAGGCCCCCGCCGCTGAGGCGAGGGGCCTCTTTCGTTTTGGGACCATCGAGGCCCCCTCTGCTGAGGCAAGGGGGCCTCTTTCGCTTTGGGTTCACCGAGGCCCCCTCCGCTGAGGCGAGGGGGCCTTCTTCGCTTGGGGACCATCGAGGCCCCCGCCGCTGAGGCGAGGGGGCCTCTTTCGTTTTGGGGACCATCGAGGCCCCCGCCGCTGAGGCGAGGGGGCCTCTTTGGCTTTGGGACCACCGAGGCCCCCGCCGCTAAGGCGAGGGGGCCTCCTGGGCTTTGGGACCACCGAGGCCCCCTCCGCTGAGGCGAGGGGGCCTCCTTCGCTTTGGGACCACCGAGGCCCCCGCCGCTGAGGCGAGGGGGCCTCCTTGGCTCTGGGACCACCGAGGCCCCCTCCGCTGAAGCGAGGGGGCCTCTTTCGCTGTGGGATCACCAAGGCCCCCGCCGCTGAGGCGAAGGGGCCTCTTGCGCTTTGGGACCACCAAGGCCCCCGCCGCTGAGGCGAGGGGGCCTCTTTCGCTTTGGATTCACCGAGGCGGGGGTTTGCGTGTCCCCTCCGCAAACGTGCGACACTGCGGATTGGGAGGACACGACCCGAGGGTTAGAGGATGGCCCCGCGCACGGGCACCTTCGGCAGAAGTGCCGCGCGTTGGGGGAGGGGGGGGGACCACGCCACGGACCAAGCCCCCGTGATCCGCTGGCCAAACGCCGCCTAGTCGGTAGTACCTGGCGGCTAAGGGCCCACACCCGTGAGACTGCGTCCCCCTTCCCTTGGGGGGGTGGTGGACCGTGCCGGAAGTGGAGCTGGCGCTCCGCCCTGCCCCCCATTCCGTGCCCCTGGGAGGGGATCCGGCTACGTGTAGGGCGGGTGCATGCACGTAGCGCGGGCCAGGGGACAAGGGGAGGAGACGAAGAGGAGAGCCGCCGCCATGATGCTTAGCCGGACGGGTTGGGGTGAAACCTCCCTCCCGGTCGCTTTCCAGACCGTGGAGGGCCGGCGGGCACCATGGGGATGTGTCGCGGGGGCGCCCTACCGGGGGACCGCATCTCCTCCTCCTCCTCCTCCTGTGTGTGTGTGTGTGTGTGTGTGTGTGTGTCTGTGTGTGTGTATGTGTGTGCCTGTGTGTCTGTGCGGTGTGTGTGTGTGTGTACATTGCTGCACTGTATGTGTGTGTGGGTGCCGGGGGGGCAGGTATAGGGAAATCTGTGTGGGTGTGGGGACTCCGGTACATGCATAGGTGGTGTTGGTGTGGCTCTTCTGCCAGTGTCCTGCAAAAATGGTGCGAGATTCGTACGAAGTTGGCACGAAATTCGTACGAAATTCGTGCGAATTTCGTACGAATTTCGTCCCTCAATACGTACCGTGAATGTGGTTGTTACGAATTTCGTACGAATTTCGTACGAAATTCGTACGAAGTTCAAACAATTTGCATGAATTTGTGTCATTTTTGTGTGTGTGTGGGTGTGCCTAGTCGGAGGGGTTGTTGTTTGTGTGGGCGTGGGTGCATGGTGTGTGCGTGCCTGGGTGATATGTGCATGCATTGGTGGTTCTTGGGTTCTTGGGTGGTTTTGTTGAATCATGTGGGACAATACTTTTGTGTTGTTTGTAGTGTGTGACTGACTGTCGTTTGTGTTTGTTGCTGCTGAATGTCATTATGTGTGTTTAATGCCTGCTTTTCGACTGCTTTGGTATCGCTGTTTTGCTTGCTGCTTGTTGTGCTTCGTCTGTCTACTGCTCCTCACTGGTGACTTCTGCTGATGACCTGACTGTGTTGTTCTTCTGTGTTGTTGTTGTGTTGCTGTGCTGTGTACTATGAGTGGGTGTGGATGGTTGGATGGGTGGCTGCCTGTTGTTGAATCATGTGGGACAATACTTTTGTGCTGTTTGTAGTTTGTGACTGTGTGTCGTTTGTGTTTGTTGCTGCTGATTGTCATGATGTGTGTGTAATGCCTGCTTTTCGGCTGTGTTGGTACCGTTGTTTTGCTTGCTGCTTGTTGTGCTTCGTCTGTCTGCTGCTCCTCATTGGTGACTGTTGCTGATGACCTGACTGTGTTGTTCTTCTGTGTCGTTGTTGTGTTGTTGTGCTGTGTGATATGGGGTGACTGTGTTGTTCTTCTGTGTTGTTGTTGTGTTGCTGTGCTGTGTGCTATGGGCTGAGTGTGTTTGTTCTGCATAAAAATGATACAAATTTGTGCGAATTGGTCGAAATTCGTACGAAATTCGTGCGAAATTCGTACGAAATTCGTAACAACCACATTCACGGTACACTTTGGGGACGAATTTCGTACGAAATTTGCACGAAATTCGTACGAAATTCGTACGAATTTCGTACCATTTTTGCAGGACACTGGCAGAAGAGCCACACCAACACCACCTATGCAACAACGAAGTCCCCACACCCACACACGTTTCCCTGTACCTGCCCCCCCCCCCCCGGCACACACACACACACACACACACACAAACACACACACACACACACGGACACACACACACACCCATGCACAAACACACACATACCCTCAATGAAAGCAAACAGCCCCCCATGCACTCGACCCACATCCACACACTGCCCGCTCACACACCCTCGTACGTACCTGGACACTGGATGTGCCACGGTTAGATGTTTAGGGGGGGGGTTGGTTCTGTGTGTGTGTGTGTATGTGTGTCTGCCTTTGTGTGTGGATGGGTTTCTGCGGATGTGTGTGTGGGTGTGGGTGGGTGGGTCGTTGTGTCCATGTGTAGTTGGGTGTCCGGTTGTGTGTGTTTGTGTGTATGCGCGTGTTGGTCTGAGGTGCAGGAAGGGTGTGTCTGTATGTGTGTGTGTGTGTGTGTGTGTGTATGGCTTGTGCGTATATCTGGTTTGGGGCTCCTCACATCCTTACCCGCCCCACACACACAGGCGCACGCCCACACCCATAACCAAAAAGACAGTCATACACCCCCCCCACACACAGAGACACACACACACCCATGCACAAACACACACATACCCTCAATGAAAGCAAACAGCCACCCACTCGACCCATACCCACACACTGCCCGCCCACACACCCTCATACGTACCTGGACAGCGGATGTGTCACGGTTAAATGTTTAGGGGCGTGATTCTGTGTGTGTGTGTATGCGTATGGTTTGTGCGGATGCGTGTATGTGGGTCAGTGTGTCCATGTGTAGTTGTGTGTGTGGTTGTGTGTGTTTGTGTGTGCGCGCGTGTTGGTGTGAGGTGCGGGAAGGGTGTGCGTGTGTGTGTGTAAGGCTTGTGCGTATATGTGCATGGTTTGGTGCTCCTCACATCCTCACAGACAGTCGTACATGTACCCCCCCCCCCCCCACACACACACCCACATGCCATTAGTGGAATCAAACCGCCCTGCCACCCCACCCACACGCACACACTGCCGAGCCACACATACGCACACACACCTGCATAGTGGATGTGTGTGGTTAGGTGTGTGGAGCGGATCATTGTGGGTGTGTCTATGTGTGTGTGTGTGTGTGTGTGTGTTGATTGGTTTGTGCGCGTGGGTGCGTGTTTGTGTGTGGGTGTGTATCCATGGGTCCGTGGTTGTGTGTGTGGGTGTGTGGGTGTTGGTGTGAGGTTTGGGACGGGTTGGTGTGCGTATGTGGTCGGGTGGCCCCCACATCCTCACACACACCAACACACAGACGCACGCCCGCACGTAGAAACAAACAGGAAGTCACACATCCACCCACATGCAAACCCAACCATACAACCATACACAAACCCACACAAACCCACACACCCCACACAAAGGCACACCCACACACATGTGCACATGTTGCCTGTAGCCAGGGTGCCTGCGGGGGTGTTTGGGGGGGAGGTACCCCGGGTGTTAGGACAAATGAGGGGGTGCACAAGGGTGAAATTGGTATGAATTCACGTGAATTCACGTGATATTCGTACGAAATTCGTACGAAGTTCGTGCGAATTCGTGCGAATTTTGTACGAATTCACGTGAATTCACGGCCGTGAATGGGCTACAGTTGCCGGGTTTCGGCACCTCTCGTTTTGGGCACGGTTCGGACATGATGGATGCTTTTGGGGCGGGACCTTCATTGGATGATGCGTAACGAAGCTAGGGGAGGAATTTTGGCCCCTCAAATCCCTCGGAATGAACGAATAATATAGCATTTTCCCCCAAAAACCTCAAAATTTGGGTAAATTCACGTGAAATTCACGCAATTATTCAAACGGCCACTTAACGGCCGTTCACGAAGGGTACAAATGGTTTGACCCCAATTGACCCCCCACCACTGCATCCACTATCACCTATAACCTATGGCCTTCCCAACAAATTTGTGCGCAACGCAACAAAGATGAAGAACTGTAATGTGTAATGTTTTGATTTGTTATTTGTGTTCTAGTGTAGAACAAATCTAGGCTAGAATGATTCCTGCTCTAGTCTACGTTCTAGCTAGATGTTGTAGGCTAGAATGCCCTCGCGATGTCGTTTTAGGCTACAACAAAATTGTGCGTGCTAGCGGGTATCTAGGGATCTACAAAACAAATTGTTCAATATCCAATGTGTGCAACAAATAGCAGTGACAAGACAAAATTGCGGCCGATTCGTACGAATTCGCACGAAATTGGCACAAAATTCGTACGAAATTCGTACGAATTCGTACGAAATTCGTGCGAATTTCACATTCTCGTGAATCTGTGAATCTAGCGTGAATTTATGCGTGAATTTGGGTGCGTGAATTTCACATTCACGTGAATCTCACCAAATGTGTTGAACCATGCGGCTACTTCAAAACTGTAAATTGCACACATTTGATGGGTCTTACTTTGGGCGAAGATAGCACGACAAAAACACACGATAGCACCAACTTCTGAGCAAAACAGAGCAAAAATAGGTGAAATTCACGGTACCGTGAATCTCGGATTCAAACGGCCGGTTCACGAAGGGTACATGCAGGCCATCCCAACCAGTGCCCCTTGGCCAAGGTGTGCCATGGGGAGGCAGAGCCGTGGCCCACCTTGTAAGGGCATGTTGGAATTAAGGGGCCGGCGGACACCATTTTGGTGGTGAGGAAGGGAATGTATGGGGGACTGGCAACGGTCCCCCGTGAGCTTGAGGGGACGGCCCAGCGGGTGGAGTGGAAGCAAGTTCAGGAGTATGCCGTTGTCACGCACTTCGTCTGGCTGCGGAAGATGAACTTGGTGCTGGACGACCCCAAGAAGGAGGCTGGCAAAGGTATGTGCCCATAGGTGGTAAAAGTGCGCACTACACTCTGCTCTACCCGCTGCTCTAACTAGTTATCGCGGCAGTTATTGCGCTCTTAATGCGTGCTCTAACTAGTTATCGCGTTAGGTTATCGCGTTCTTACTAGTTATTGCGGGCGGTGTCGTGGGGGTTATCGCGGGGGTTATCGTGCTAAGTTATCGCGCAAGTTATTGCAGTAGTTATCGCGTGTCTTTTTTTTCTTTCTTCCCAGGCCACAATCCTGCAGCCGCCGCGTCTGTTCGTCAAGGAGGCCGCCGAGGCAACCGCGGCAGCAGCAACAGAAGCAGCTGGAGTCTGGGCCGCCAAGCTGGTGGCGGCCCTTGCGGAGCTGGAGGGGGACGAGATCAAGATGCTGCCGGAGAGGGCAGCGTGGCGGTTGGGGGAGCCGGCGGACGAGGTCTGCTGGCAAGGGGGGACCGGATGGTACCGGCAGGTCACCATCACGAAAAAGGAGGGGGGGGGGGTTAGAGAGGAAGACCAACCTCACCCTCCCCTCCTATGTGTGGGTTGGGGGGGAAACGGCCAAGTGGCCGAATGTGGCTCAGGGGGAAACGGATACGGCTTTTTTGTGTTTGTTTGGGATGAGTGACCCCCCCCAACTCAAAAACTATTTTTTGATGAGGCTGTGCTTCGTTGATGAAGCATGCATCAGGGGAGTACACTTAGCGGGAAGTGTGGCAGAAGCTGAACAGGGGGCCAGGTGGGGGGGTATGACCCCCCCCCCCATTGTGCGTGATGCAACCGCTTCGTGGGCCCAATCCTATGCGCCCAAGGGTGCAAAGCCCACAAAGCGGGGGAGCAAGGTGGTGGTGATGGAGTCGGAGGAGGGTCCCCCCCCCCACCCCCAAGGGTAAAGCCCCGACCCCCTCCCCCAAGCCATCGAAGGTGGCCAAGGTGGCAGCCCAGCGGCGGCGGTTGAAGGCTGCTCAGAGGCAGGTTTGAGTGCTCTTGGGGGATCCCACATTGTGTGTGGCCCCAACACCTAGGGAGAAGTTTGTTTAAGTGGTGGGTCTTGCACAGCCCTCTCTGCCCCACTTGGTGGCCATCTGGGGGTGGGTAATCTACCGTGACGGACCGTGACGGACCGTGACGGACCGTGACCCGACCAGCCGAAAATGATTGCGGTTTCCCTTAGGGCCATGGGGCATGTAACAGTGCACAGGAGCAAGGAGCTACAACTCTAATTCTTGTCTTGACGGCTTGTTTCGAATTATTGCATGTGCGGCAACAAAATAGAAGCATTGCTACGAGTCTTGCGCCTTTGGGCCATAGTACATTCATGCAACCAATTGGGGTTGTCAAACTCCTCACATGAGTCATGCTCTTCTTCTTCCTGGTTTGTACCTGCCCATGGTCCAAAAGTTGTTCCCGGGGCCGAGCTAGAGCTAGAGCTTGAGCTGGAGCTAGAGCTGGAGCCAGCGGGTGGTTCATCCAAATCATTCATATCGATAGTCACGGGTACCATATCCTGAGGTGTGTGTTCCCAAGGACCATAAGGAGCAAATTTCCATTTTCTGCGCATCACAAATGCCACAATTTGAAGCATCACATTCAACCTTTTTTGGAAGGCCTCCTCCCCGAACTCTTCGTATGGTTTTGGCCAGTTGTAAGGCGGGTTCCGTAACACACTAGCCGTACCACCAAAATCCGGGCAAGGCCCCCCGGACCGCTTGACCATTTTATTTGGGCGCACCTCCAACAATGTCAAAGCTATCCTCTTCTCTTCGTCGGTAAGGCCACGGTAGTGGACATCTTGTTTTGCTGCTTGCCGTTTCTCCTTTTGTTTGGCCCTCTTCCGTCGAATAACTTCCTCCGATTCAGCCTTGCGTTTGGGTGGCATGATCAAAAAAGATAGCTAGGTCCATGCAAAGGACACAAATTACTGTAACCTAGACCCCAACCGGTGATGTTGTGTAACATGCAAGAGCAAACAATGTGAACCAGTGCTTTTGTAAAAAAAATAGTCCCTTGGCGGTCGCTACCGTGACGGACCGTGACGGTACGTGACGGACCGTGACCCACCCCCTCCTGCATTCACAGCTCAGGAGCATGAGGCCCTGAGCATGCTACGCATGGCATGCAGCATGCATCTTTCCCAGCGGGCCCTTTTGCGAATCCCCCGCCGTTGTACCCAACGGGACCTAAGGACCGTTCGGCAACACATCATGCCCACTCTCCCCGAGCAACTATTGTAAGGTCCACTACAGGCAGCAATAGGGCAGCTGCTCAGGTGCATTTGCAGTCAATTGTGCAAGATGCAATATCTATGGCCCGAGTTATTGGGAAACCCTGGGAAACCCCTAGCGGCGTTGCCATTGTTGTCATTTCAGTTGATGCGACTTCCTTGTGGAAGGCATCCTCTACCCCTGCGGATGTACGGGTCAAGGTATGGCAGGGGGCAAAATATGCTTCGAAGGTGAAGCTATAAGCCTCGTGGTTTGGCATGGACGGTGGGTATGAACAAGCTTTTTTGAGAAGCCTGGACATCTCCCCCAACCTCAACCAAGAGGTGATGGAGGTGGAGGAGGGCATTGTCCTCTTTGAAAACCAATTGTTGACTTGCATTGCCATTTTGACCGGGGATGGGAAGGGGATGCAAGCAATGGGGGGGGCTGGCTCGAAGTGTACGTTGTGCAAAGACCCCAATGGTATTGTTGAGCAAAAGGGGGTGGAGTCCTCCTCTAGATGGGGGGCATTTTTGAGATGTGTGACCCCTGACAGACGGCCTGGGGACTACAGACATGCAGCATGCCGCATTATAAATGGCATTGCAAAGCGCGTTGAGACCACCCTTCAGGCCCTCCCCCATGGTACCCGTGGTAAGGCCCAGCCTCTTGGAGCTTTGCAAGCCTTCAAACAAGCCCTCAAGGATGAGACCTCAGGCATTCCTCTGAGGGAACGTCTCCCCTCGGCCTCAAGGGCCAAGGAAAAACATTTTGATCTTACGAGCACCAAAGTTTTCCTCACCTCCCCCCCCTTCCAAAGGCAATTTGTGGATTGCCTCAAGGAGCATGTCCACTCGGTGAGGACCCCTGGTGGACCTCCATTATGGGTTGTTCAGCATGTCATGGTGAAATGCACTGAGGGTTTGTATGAGCTTTGCAGAGTGAGGGATATGTACACCCTAACCCAAGTGCAACGATACCGTGCGGTGACCACAAAGTTTTCAAAAGGTGGGGGAGACTCAGGTTGGTCCCCCACCGGGTGGATCCATTGGTGCTTGGCACATTCCAGTTTTTTTGCTCAGAAGTGGAGAACTTTTTTTCAGTTTTCCTTCGTCCCAACAGAGTATAGGCATGGGCCTTACAAGAGGAGGCTCAAAAATTGTTTCAACGCTTGGTCCTTGGTGAGGCCAAGTATGTCCCTCCGCCACATGCACCATTGCATGTCCATGAACGCCCTGGAGCAAGGGCTTTTGGGACTGGAGGCAGCCAAGGCCTGAGACATTGAGGAGTTTGTGTGAAGAAAGCCGAAAAATGCTTTGTGCCAAGTGTTTTATCTTGTTTGTCCTAGTGAGGGATGGAGGAGGGGTGCCCGATAACTACCCGCGATAATTGCGCGATAACTGAGTTATCGCGCGATAACTAGTGCTCTAACTAGTTTGAGCAAGGTGCTCCAACTCTGCCCTAACTTTTTGCCCCCCCCCCCAAAAAAAAACCCACCCCTACGATGAGGGTAGTGTGGGGAAAGAAAGGGGATGGGGGTTTTTTGAGGGTGCCGAACCCATTTTTTTAGCTGGTTTGCCCCAAAATGGAGGCTAGGTGGCTGTTCCAGAGTTTGTGCTCTAACCAGGGGTCCCGCACCAAGCCTTAGAACGTTGCATCCCACTGCCCACACCGGCAGGCCCCGTAAAAAGGGATTGGTACACGTTAATGGGTGCATTTGCTTCGGCATCTATGTGCAACACTGGTTATTAAAGGAAGAGGCAAAGGTGGTAAGCAACCAGTTGCAGATTTTGTTGGGCGGCCTCAGCCGGAGGGGGGGGGTTGTCTTGGACTACTGAAGCTATTGCTTGTCAATTTGACAAAAAGATGGGTGCTAAGGTGAGTAAGCCCAGGAGGGCCACCTCCTTGTTGAGTCCGGATTGCTGGGTTCTGTGCAGGTAGTTGGCTCGTGCATGAGCATGCATATGATGCATCAACGAGGATAGGCCACGCGCTATGCACGCGGTAAACCTTGTTTAGGTTACCCAGGGTTCCGCCCTACGTTCTTTAAGACAACGGGCGGACTCCTTAAGCTTGCTTGCTTGCTGGGGGTTTTTGGGAACGCACTCACTTTTGTGGTTAAGACCCGTATAATACGGCGAGCGGCATTAGGGTCTTGTCCCAAACTCCTCTCCGGGGTGTGTCGCTAGAAGGTGTGCACAGAAACCCCACCCCCCTTTTGTGTACCCTTCGTGAACCGGCCGTTTGAATCCGAGATTCACGGTACCGTGAACTTCACCCAATTTAGCTGTGTTTTGCTCGTAACTTGGTGCTATCGTGTGCTTTTGTCCGGCTATCTTCGCCCAAAGTAAGATCCGACAAATGTCTGCAATTTACAGTTTTGAAGTAGCCGCATGGTTCAACACATTTGGTGAGATTCGCGTGAATTCGGGTGCGTGGACGTTCACGCACCCAAATTCACGCATAAATTCACGCTAGATTCACAGATTCACGAGAATATGCAATTCGTATGAATTTCGTACGAATTTCGTACGAATTCACCCTCATTTGCATTGTTTCGCTTTCTCACAGCTCTTAAACTCTCTTCGCATTCTCTTTTGACAATGTCCCAGCAAATTATGTCCGAGCTCGCCAGTCTGGCCTCACGCACCGACCCCTCAGCCGACACCCTCGGCCACTACCAAGCCCTCCCCGTCTCCCACCATCAATTGGAGGAGGCGGCGTACCTGTTGGGGGCACTGGGGGTGGATGATGTTGTGGGCTGGGCAACATCCCTGGACCCCTCCCCCGAGGTCATTCACATCGACATGCGCAGCCCCACCCGCAACTCCTGCCTTGGGGGGAGGGGCAGGGCCACACCGTTGTGGAGGCAACTGCGCCGCCAACTCCCCTCCCTTCAATTTCTGCATCTGACCCCTCTCCCTTCCAGCGTTACCCAGCTCCTCAATTCCATGCGTACTAACCCCGCGGGGAAGCCTGAGGACGCCCACGTCCAGGTGTACTGCCGCGCGGAATGAAGATCAGGCCAAGGATCCTGAGCTCCCCTAGCGTTGCCAAAGCAAGAGCAACTTGGCGTCGGGGCCGGGGGGGCCTCTCTTCAAGAAGTTCCACCCCCACCTCACCGAAAGTGTCCCTCAGGTTGGGGACCTCCACGCAATGACGCCGGGCAGCGTCATCGTGGCGAGTGTGGGGAGTGGGCCGCAGCTCCCCCACTCCGATTTCGCCACCCAACCCGAGGTGCTCGCCCCCAACAGCAACGACATCTCGGGGTGCCACCTGAGTAGCTTCCTCTGCTTGTCAGAGGACTACAAGGTGGCGGTGCAGGCGGGGACGGCCCTGGGGGAGGCAGGGGAGGCGCCCCAGGACACCATTGAGCTGCACAGGGGGGACACGCTGCTGACGGTGGCCACCAGCTGCCACCATGGGCTGCCCGCCCTCCCCGACTCCAAGGATGGGCTGCAGGGGGCTCTTTTGCACTTGTGGACCCCCGACCGCGCACACAAACACCACCAGCCCAACACCACACACCTCGACCCCCCCCCCCCCAAGGAGGCCCTGGTCGTTGCTGGGGATTTGTCCAGTTGGGACTTCCCCAGCGTGGACCAGGAGTTGTGGGTGGGGAAGGGGGCGGTTGGGAGGGTGGGGTTGTTGGAGGGGGATGCTGCCCAGGCCCTCTTCGCCGACCCCCCGGAGTCGGTCCCGGCCGGCCCCCCCACCTGCCCCTTCCACCCCACCTTCCTCTCCCGGTCGGCCCCGGCCTCCGACCTCGCCGTCATCGAGGTCGGCGAGCAGTGCATGCTCTTCTCCGTGGGGAGTGTGCGACAGATCGAGGTCTGCAAGGGGGACAACGCCAATGCGGAGTCATAGATCCACTTCGCCATGACCGGCATTGCCCCTCCGGAGCGGCCGACCACGTTGCGGCATCTGGCGAACGCGGCCCCAGCGTGGCGGTCGCCCAAGTGCGCGAAGACCGGGGCATGGTCAACCACATGCCCATGTGAGTGCAAGGTGTCCTTGCTTGTGTGTTTGCTTTGTTTAGTGGAAAATTGGACGAAATTCTCGTGAAATTGGTACGAAATTGGTACGAATTTCGTACGAATTTCACGTGAATGAATTTGTGTGAATATTTTGGCAATGTGAAATTCGTACGAAATTCGTACGAATTTCGTACGGATTTGGTACGAATTTCTGTGAATTTCGTTCAATTTCTTCGTTTTGTTGTTGCATTGCTTCATGTCCACTCCCCCTTTCTCCATTTGTGCCTTGCACACTTCCCCTCGTCTGTAGGTGCCGTTCTTCGCGTGGTCGCCGCACATTCGGCACCACACCCGGCGCAAGTGCCAGCCCCGGGCTCGATTGCCCGAGGAGCACGGCGACCATCCCAGAGGCACCGGTGGCGACCGGCCCGGAGGCTCCGGTGGTGGACGGGCCCCCAGCGAGGCCGGCAGTGCGCGCAGTGAGGGCTCTCGGCGCTCTGGACGTTCGGCAGGCGCTGGCAGCGAGGCCAGCACCGCTGCGGGGCATGTGGCGCGCGGGGTGTTCGTGCCCATGCCGTCCCGCGACGACTTGGGCGAGGCCCACACCGAGCCCCCCTTGGACCGGGTCACCCTCACCGCCAGGCAGCCGGATCCGCCCTGGACCCAGAAGGTGCCGCTCGGGCCCCATGGGCGGTAGCGGCATCTCTCTGCCGTGTGGGACATGGTCTTGGAGTCCCGGGGAGTGCAGGGCACCCTCCGCATCTCTTTCCCCTGACCAATTGTCGTCATGGAGGGGTCCAACCTGCCCGAGGGGCAGGAGCTGGTGGGCCTGTTTGCCTACAGGCTTGTGAGTGGGCACTGGCGGGTGCAGACCGGAGTGTCGCGGTTTGGGGAGGAGGGGACGGTGACCACGGCCGGGGTGTTTGGGCTGAATGTGTTCACGGGTTGGGACCAGCGGAGGCCGGAGTGGGCGGCCGTGGCATGGCTTTCCATGCGCGTCCATGTGGGGAGGTAGCGGAAGATGGGGGTGGCTGACGTCATTGACGTCGAGGAGCAGGGCGAACCCCCCACCCCCTCGGCCCGCAAGTGGAAAGGCCGCCCCCAAGGGGACACGGAGCCCCCCCCCCCCCCCCGAAAGCCCCACGTACGGCCACCCCGGTGGAGTGGGCGGAGCGGGCGGAGCGGGCGGAGCCGGCGGCGGGGCGGGGGCAGAGGAGGGCAGTGCACGAGTGGGTGGAGCAGCAGCGGGCGCGGGCGTGGGAGGCGCGCGCGATCAGCGCGGAGGCCGCCAACCGCGACCTCGAGGCCCGTCTGTCCAGGGCTAACGAGGACAGGCGGGACGCCGAGTCGCGCCAGCCCCAACCAACTACCTAGTTGGTGGCTACTAGGGGGCAGCGAAAAGTGGGAGACCCTCCACGCGGCCTCCCAAGAAATTGATTTTGATGACGAGTTGCGCAACGCCGCAACCGGAAGTTTTAAGGGTACGGGAGGGAACGATAGGCAGTCCCTTTTTTTTCTGTGTGCAGATGGTAAAGCACAAGTGCTCAGGGCGGGTTTGCATGCGTAACCGTGCTCTGTTCCTTGCTACCTTTGGCACATCAAGTGCAATAGACGGCAACTAGGAAGCGGCCGTTGCCATAGGTGCTATATATAGGACCATTACGAGTGATAGGCGAGTGCCTGATTATGGCCTCCATGGGGTCCTTCGTGTCCCGTTGTGTGGCATCAACGGGACACGGGACCTAGTTGTTCAATTGACAGGGAAGGCACTGGCCACCGTGGCACGCACCATGCTGCAACCGGTTCTAGATGAGGCACGGCTTGCTGCACGAACTTGCACCCGTGCCTCACTAATAATGACAAGGCAAACAGCAAGGGGAAGGTGAGGATGGAGTGTGCTGCTGCCATCCATTTCATACGGAATAGGGGTTGGGAGAAGATAATAGATGCTTGCCTACAGCAGCCTAGTGTGAGGCAGCCTCAAGTAGGGGGAAAAGGTTGGGATTCGGTATGCAAAACGTGGTGGGAGAAGTTTGCAAGCATGTGTGTATACGCGTGGCGTTCCGCATGGTTCTCCGGGGCCGACTTGGGGCGGCTCCGGAACCATAGCGTAGCCATGGGCGCTGCCCACAATGAGCTCCAGTGGGCAAACTTCTGTGGACGCATCTTTGGACCAATCACATGTATTATTTTGCAAAGAAGTGGAGAATCTTGTCAAAGTTCTCCTGCTTTGCCATGGAGGGAAGTCACCGGAGGCTGAAGCGCATGTTGCGCAACAGCGGGGGCCTAAGCCTCCTCCGGGGGAGACTAGGGGTGCAAGTGGTTGTGTATAACCACACCATTGACGATAGCCTTTGGTTGCATGGGTGGGATGCGACCAAAAGACAAAAAACCTGGGCAAGGGCCCATAAGTGTACAAACCCATGCAAGCCGTACAAGAAGACGGCTTCTAACCGACATGCAGCACCTTCAGACTGTACAGCGGCGGTTCCGGTACCGCAAGAGACGGACATGAGATCACCATACAAACCCAGACCATTGTTGCCTTTGACCGGGGTGCATGATGGGGGGCCTACTGGGGGTGTGAGGACAAATCACGGGGTGCACACCGGTAACATTTTTGTAAAATCACGTGAATTCACGTGAAATTCGTACGAAATTCGTACGAAATTCGTGCCAATTTCGTACGAATTCACGTGCATTCACGGCTGTCAATCGGCTACGAGCTTGCCGGGTTTCGGCACCTCTCGTGTTGGGCACGGTTCGGACATGATGGATGCTTTTGGGGCGGGACTTTCATTGGATGATGTGTAACAAAGCCGGGGGAGGAATTTTGGCCCCTCAAATCCCTTGGAATGAACCAAGAATATGGCATTTTACCCCAAAAACTTCAAAATTTGGGTAAATTCACGTGAAATTCACGCAATTATTCAAACGGCCACTTAACGGCCGTTCACGAAGGGTACATGGGTACCACTAGAACCACGATGTGCACACGTTTACAATACATAAGAGTCACTGTAGGTGTTCCTATCAGCGTCCTAAGTCCAAAGCAAGCCTAGGTTGTGAAGGGCCACAGGCTATGTTGAATTTCCCAAAATGACCTAAAGCGCACAAAGGTGGGTTCCAGCAGGGGCTCCACCACAGAAAGGGGATTCCAGCAGGGGTTTCAGCAGGGGTTCCGGCGCAAAAAGGGGGTTCCAGCAAGGTTCCAGCACAGGGCTCCAGCGCAGAAAGGGGTTCCAGCAAGCGGTTCCAGTAGGGGATCCAACACCTATCTTTCTTTTTTGTTCCCTTGCATTTCAGCCCAGATGCCTTTGTTGGCCCCCTTGGTCGACTGGACCGAGGCTGCCGGGGCTGCCCTGGGCACTCGGGGCTATGCGGGCCCCAATGGGTTGGGCTGCACCGACCTCGCTGCCCACCTCGACACCAAGGTGATGATCCCACCGGGCACCACCATTGCCCGCATCAGCCTCGCCCGCCCCCTCGTCGCCGCCGACAAGCAGCCCTGCGCCCTCACCGACCGGCTGCACGGGGTCCTCGAGCACAACCCCGACGTGCCGATCCTGCAGGTCAGGTCGCACGCCAACGACGTGGATGATGTCATTCAACCGGGCGGGTGAACCCCGCGGTCAACAAGACGCAACGGCGTCATGTGGGGACGGAGGGCACCACGCTCCTCTTCGCGGCCCACAGGCCCACCACCAACAAGGCCGGGAAGGACAAGTACCCCTTCAAGCACCCCCACCTCGACACCCTCCGGTACGTGGTGGAAAGCAAGGCCGCCATGGCCCTACCCAACAACTCCCTCACGAGCCACTCCCCCTTACGGTGGAAGCCGGAGCTCGTGGGGTTGACTACGCCGGTGTTGATGGAGAGCGAGGACGCGGTCTTGCCCCTCCCCATGTGCCACGCCTTGCCGCTAATTGGGACAAGCGGACCGGTGGACATCTTCTGGGAAGGGAACGAGGAAATCTCGGAGTTGGGTCGGACGAGGCATGTGTTCAAGAAGGATTTCGTGGCTCGTGATGGCGACATGCTGGCGAACATGAAGATCGAGGAAGACAACGTGGGCCAGAGGTGGGGCGGCATCTTCAACGTGGCATGGCCAATCCCAAACCGGCCACCCGATCCAAGAGATAGGGGTGCGGTGTACGCGGTGATTCCGACGGGCAACGGGGTTCAAGAAGGTCTTCACCTTCCTCACGTTGTATTTTGGGCGCAAACAGTTCTGCAAGGTCTCTCTCTGAAGTACCCGGGTCTGTTCTTGGTGAAGGTTTGGTACGTCTGGGCAACGTCGGATCAGCCACAACTATGGCATCGGGTCTGCCGCTGGAGTTGTAAACCGTTGGGGCGGAGCACGCCTTCTCTTGCTTCATGCCTGTGAATCCGGACGGCCCCATGGACGGTCGCGAGAACATGTTCATGTACGGTTCTGGCTCTAGTGTTCCCTATCCGTGGCAGGAGGTCTCGATGAGTATGCTTGCGGGCAACCTTTGGATCTTGAGCAGTTACATCATTCACCGTGGTGGGGCTGTCCCCACACATGCGCCGCCTGGATCAACCCGTATCATTGCCTTTGCCGCCATTGCCACACGCCGCGTCGACTACGAGACGACAGTGCCGATCATCCCGCCACCCTGGGCGGAAGCGCCCACGCAACAACCGTCGCCACCGTCCCCAACGGCCGTGCAGTGTACAGCAGCGCAGTGCAACCGCGTGGTGAAGGCCGACCCACCAGCGAAGTGTTTTGCCTGTGACGAACGTCTTCTTTGTGCTATACATGTCGGGCAACTCTGTGCAGACTGTCAGCGGGATTCTGGGGTTCCTGCTCTGGAAGCCGCCCCTGGACCTGCTGTGGAGGCTGCCCCTGGACCTGATGTCGAGGCCGTGGCGATGTCAGCCGAGGGAGCAGCGGAAGTTGATGAGGATCTGGGGACGCAGAAGATTGTGGAGGAGGATCTGTGCGGGTTTGCGGCTTTGGTGATGATGCCCTTGGCCCAAACGGTGCTGTACACCACGCATCGCCTAGGGCCACGGGCGGCAGAGATTTTCGCGGGTCCGATGATCGACACGTCCGCCTAACCTGGCGCCCCCGAACATTGTCCCTTGGGCCCCTTTACCCACGAGGAGGAGGAATTGGAGGCCCCGACCTCAAGCAAGTTCCCCGTCATTGCCACACAGCCGGGCAGCGTGATGGTGGTGCGCGAAGGCCAGGTGGGTGGGATGGCAGTGGTGGAGGACACCGTGGACCCCCTGATCGCTGAAGTACTTGGATGGGATGTGGCAGGCACCCACCCGCGCGTCGTTGACACGTTTGTCGTGGTCTCATCGGGGCTTCTGGTGGCCAACCCCGAGCGCCCGAAGGAATACTGCTGCCCTTGCCAACAGGTATGAGCCTGCAGTGTGGTGGGGCTAAAGCTTTAGGCAAAACAGGCCTCGCGGGGGGGGGGGGTGCTGGAAGGTCGCTCGAAGGGGTGCTGGAAGGGGTTCCAGCGCTGGAAGGGTCTGCTGGAAGGGTGCCAAAAAGGTGCTGGAAGGGGGTTTCTAGCGCTGGAAGGGTCCGCTCGCAGGGTCCGTTGGGAGGGGCTCCAGCGCTGGTAGGGGGGTTTCGGCAGGGTTCCAGCAGGTATCGTATCACCCGTTTCACTTGCATTCCGTCCTCTTTCAGGCTACAGTCGATGTTTAGCCTCAAATGGTACAGCGGGACGAGTCGGTGGCTGAGCCGCAGGCGGGAGGGGACAGTGCAGCATCTGTGGTGGACAGCGTGTTGGTCGCGTGGCACGCCTGCAAGGTGGTGACTTTGCCAACGAGTGCAGCAGCGAAGCCGGGGACTGTGGCCGAGCTCATGTTCCAGTCTTGTCAAACGCTGTGGTACAAGGTTCTGGAGCTCAATATGGCGACACCGAGCGGCATGACGGTTGTGTGCACGTTTCCAGTCCGTGTGAATGGTCCGCAAGGTAAGAAGCGAACCGAGTACATGTTTGGTGTTGGAAAAGGGCTCCACCGATCTTGGTCGTACCAGATGTACCATGAGGAGGATGGGCAGAGCGTGTTGTATGGTCTGCGGGGGCTGCAAGGCGTTGCAGGAGATGAGGTTCTTGAGTCTGTCATGAAGGTGTTCGCATGCATGGGTGAACGAGCGCAAGGAGAGTTACGTTGCTTGCCGAGGGCACACAAGGGGCGCTGCAGTTAAGGTGGAAGGATACGACGATGATGCGGAGGACAAGGAGCAGCCGAAGCACAAAGACAAAGACAAAGGCAAGTACAAAGCCAAGGACGAGCCAAAGGAGAGACGCAAGGACAAAGCCCAGCGCAATGACAAGGACAAGGACAAGGACAAGGCCCAAACAACCCGGGCATCTCAGTCATCGCACTTGCAGTGCTGCCAGTCCGAGCAGTCCCAGCAAATGGTTGACGTTCGGGCTATGGCAGACGATGTGGTACAACGGTGCAAGGACTCCCTGACACAGCAGACAAGTGTGAGCCTGAGAGATTGCGTCCCTTCGGCAGTGGCAAAGGCGATGGCTGACGCCTCCAAGAGCAAGGCAGAGACACAGATTGGCCGTCTGACCAAGCAGCTTGACACGACGCGCGCGGGACGGGCGAACGCCAGGCTTAGTTGGACAACGAACGGAAACACGTCAGGGAGTTGGAGCTCGAGAGTGAGAGCATGAAAAAGCAGCTGGTGGCGAGTAACACCAAGACCGCCGAAGCAAAGCAACAGGCAGAGGAGCTGTTGGCGGTGATGACGGGCAATTACAAGAGGCCCTAGGCACCGGAGATGAGACCTTTTGGGACCTGGAGATGAGACATGTCGGCACCTGCGGATGACTCCTGTTGGGACCTGGTGACGAGACCGGTTGGGACCGGGAGAGCTGACCTGTTGGAACCTGGAGAGGAAACCTGTTACGACCTGCAGATGAGCCCTGTTGGGACCTGGAGAGCAGACCTATTGGGACCTGGAGAGCAGACCTGATGGGACTTGGAGAGCAGATATGTTGGGACCTAAGATACCACCTTGCATGTGCATGTGCATGTATGTGGTGCGCTGCGATTGTGCGGACGGCAGTGCGCCACCTTGAATGGAAACTTTTTGGTTTTTAGCCCCTACGTTGCGTGTTACCTCGCGTAGAACATTAGTTGCGATGTGCACGATGTGCCTAAGGTGGTGTCACGAGTGGGAGGCTTCACATAGCCTACCCCTTGGGGACGTCACCAAGATTCACGCCCTATATGCATGCATTCATTCAAAGTTTTGAGATATTATTGTAGTCTCTTTGATTTTGGTTTGAAGTAAAGGGGTGGTGTCAAGGGGTGCAACACATGAACACACTGTACGACATTGCAAATTGTTGACCCTTTGACTGCTGCAGTGTGCCTCTGCCTGTGCCTTGGGGGGGGGTCCTCGATGAAAGGGAAAGGCAAAACAGGGGGGGGGGGCGCAGTGCTGGAGGGGGGTGTTGGAAGGGGTGCTGGAAGGGGTTCCAGCGATGGAAGGGTTCTCTGGAAGGGTCCGCTGGAAGGAGGTTCCAGCGCCGCAAGGGGTTCCAGCATGGGTTCTAGCAAAGGGTTCCAACGCTGAAAGGGGTTGTAGCAAGGGGCTTCAGCAGGGGTTCCAGCGGTCCCACCTTTCCCGTTTGTCACAGAAACCATGGAAAAGGCGGGTGCCGCACTGGTGGGTAGCATACCACAGCTCAAGCCATACAAGGCCATCAAGGGGAAGGCACGAGCAGAGCGGCGGCACCACAGACATGCCACCATGCGGGAACTTTTACAGGATCCGGAGGCAGTTGTCGCTGAGGGTGGTGTGGGCTTGTACATCTGTTTTGCCGGGCACGACATCGATGAGCACCCTCGTGTAGTGCGCGCCATCGGACTGTGGGCCACCGGTAGGAGATTGAAGTTATCAATACGGCACACGTGGGCCCTCCCGCGCGAATGCACGCGCCGCGATCCTGCCGAAGCGCGCACAAGGTTAACACTGTACTCCACCATAACCTACGCTATCAATGGCTCCAACATTATCAAGCGGAGGTGCGCGGCGACATCAACACTAGAACACCTCGCTTTTACGCAGTTGAAGATAGCTGAGACCCTAGGGGAGCTGGAAGTGGAATCTGAGAAGATTTGGACTTTAATATGCCCCGATGCAACGGCATTGTTGCACACATCGGTCACTAAGATCCATGTTTCTGTAAACTTCTTGGCCTCACGGTTTTTATTTGCAGGGGACATCCATAAATGGGTGATGTGGGCGTGCGTGGATGGGCCCGATGACGCCGCATGGCTGCAGGCTTTAAATGAGGATGCGATCCTAAATGCCCAAATCATCCACCTACAAGAAAGTTGTACATTCCGTGTCAAAAGCGAAAGCAATAAGTTTCAATACAAACCAACCGCGATGGGAAACTAATGCTGGTGAGGAACTGGGGGGGGGGGGGGGTGTTGGTGGTTCTGCCCCGATGCCACCGGGTTGGTGCCAATACAGGGCATGGTAAATGAAATTCAATGGGGCGCATTTCTTCGAAGTTTGTGTATTCGCATTGGAGACTAGCAAATGCAGGTTGTAGGGTAACCAATGCTTTCAAGAAGCGCCTAAGAGAAACTATTACCACCCTGACAGTGGCCGTTGTTGGAGTGCGGCGAATCGCTAGTGAGTTTGCCGATACATGGTCTACCCTTTTTTCAAATGCAAAGCATGTGGCTCTTGCTGACAAGCTTTTCCAAAAGACCACCACGGCAAGGAGTTTGATATCCGCACCTTTATGTCGTGACAGACCCCAAGTACCATGTTGGAATTGCACATGGCCTCAGGATCAATTTTCCTAACACCATGTTTGGTGGTGTCCTCCCGTGGACACTAATTGAAGTGTTGGTGCGCAATATGCGTAACCTATATGCCTTGTGGAGGCAAAAGACACCATTGACCAATGGCCAGGTGCAAGAGGCCAAGACTCACTGCCGCAAAATCGGTGTGGCGTGGCACCAATTGGGTTGGAAGTCAACCCCATGGGTCCACTGGACAGTGGCTCATTGTGGAGCAGTGCTCCAAAAATATAGTAACCTTTATGTGTTTTGCAGTATACCTGCGGAACACAGGCATAAGCGTTTCAAACTTGTTGTCAAACAAAGCATGCTTGGGCGGTGCCTTCGCCGCCCACGCGTTTCACGATGTGGTCTCACCCATGTATTGAACATTGAGACCCTCGACGTGGGGTTACGACACCGAGCAGCCCGGCAAAGCCTTGCCCTTGGCAAGGCCACAAGGGACGGAAGAAAAAGGCATTGCATGTACGCTTGAGAAACCAAATTTGAACCCGGTGTATGCATTTGGTGCCCTTCTTGCAAAAATCCTTGGCGCAGAAGCCCCCCCACAGAAAGGGTGCAGAAAGGGGGTTCCAGCGCACATAGCGTGTGCAGAAAGGGTGCAGAAAGGGGGTTCTAGCGCACAAAGGGGGGTGCAAAAAGGGCGCACAAAGGGTGCAGAAAGGGTGCAGAAAGGGTCCTAGAACCCCCCTTTCAGCAAAAGGGGGGGGTGTAGAAAAACCCGCAAAACTGACCGTTTCGGACAAAAGTGAAAATAAGCCACCAAATGGGGTGTAAACATGTCTTGATTGGCCCCAAACTACTTTCCAACCACACAAGGGGGTGTGGCTTGGGTAAACATGCAAAAAGGGCGCTAGACGGGGGGGGTTCTTGCGCACACCTTCTAGCCGCGCACCCCATACATGTGTACACATCTGTTCAGGTGGGAAAGGAAAGGGGGATTGGTGCACAAGTCCTCAGCGCCTCTTTGTGAAAGCGCAGTTCGATAACGCCATGGGGAAAGAGAACATGGTCACGGGCAATGATTGCAACATGCCTTGCGCACGCTGAGAGCACTCCTTCCCTCCAAGTCCTAGCTGGGAAACACGTAGTGGCGTCCCTGCTAGGCCGCGGCTGCTTAGTAGCACCATGTTCCTGCCCATTTCACACGAGGGCCATTAGGGCCCGTTGGACCTTCACCAGTAGCGTGTTTGTGTAGCAGTGGTAGGCCCGGACATGTGTCCTTCGATGGCTAGTGCCACTGTTGTGTGTGTGTCGGACCTGTAGTGTGTGTGCCATTGTCCCACCAGTTTCATGGAACTCTATCATGATGCCTTCTTCATCTAGAACTGTGTGGAGGAAGTTGAGAATGCCAATTATGCTACGCCTGACAAACCCTTATTCTCCATGAGGAGAGAGGCGCTGTCGAAGGATTACCTGGATTCTCGGGTCAAGCAAAAAGAGTGCGCGAACTCTAAAAAGAGTCGTGGTGGAGAGGCTATGCTACGCTAGGCCTAGCCGCAGCTCCTTGCCTGTGCAGCAAACAACAATGGGGGACCTCCCCCAAGTCAAGCAAGACCTCGAGAGCACAATTTGTGAATTCCCCGTGGACTCCTGGATACCCCGACCCTTAGTAGAGTTCTTAGGGCCCTAGTCCAAACTGGTAGGGCCAAAAACGGCGACCCATGGTAGACCATGTTCTAGAAGTGCTCGGAAATCTTGGTGTTGTCCACAGTTGCGGAAGTGCTCGTGATATTGCATGCAAGGTTGGACGACGCTCGGGTACCGGAGGACGCTTGGAAATGGTGCTTGGAAATTGTGCTCGGAAATCCAGAAGACAGGCTGTCTTCCTTAGGTGCCTGCGATATTGCATGCAAGGTTTGCCACCTCCGTCGGAAGCGGAAGGTGTTTGGAATTTGCACAGAAAAATCTGGATGGGGGGCTGGCATGCAAGGCGTGATACCCCTGCTGGCAGCAAATGATGGTTGGAAGGCACCCAAACAAATTAGGATTGGGGGCTGGCATGCAAGGTCTGATACCTGTGCTGGCAGCACACGATGGTTGGAAGGTGCCCACACAAATTAGGATGGGGGGCTGGCATGCAAGGTCTGATACCCTTGCTGGCGGCACATGATGGTTGGAAGGCACCCACACAAATTAGGATGGGGGGCTTGCATGCAAGGTGTGATACCCTTGCTGGCAGCACATGTTTGTTGCAACGCACCCACACACGTTAGGATGGGGGGCTGGCATGCAAGGTGTGATACCCTTGCTGGCAGCAAATGATGATTGGAAGGTACCCACACAAGTTAGGATGGGGGGCTGGCATGACGGCCTGCATTGGCGGCCCGTTTTGGTGGCCTATTTTGGTGGCCTATTTTGGCGGCATGCATACCTGTGGAATGACAGGGACATACCTGAGAAGCGGCTCCCTGTGTTAGCACAGCCGGCCCTGAAGCCATTGCAGAGAGTGAAGGCTATCACAGGTATAGCCCAGGAGCGGAACACACTGCATGCATTTACAGTGGCGCTCGGTGGGGAGGTGGGATGGACAGTTGACGACGTGCTCGTGCTAGATGTGGCTGGAAGTCCAGCCTCTTTGTCGTATAGTACCCTAATGTAGAAGAACAACCCTATCAGTGTAACGAAACAATCAACACGAACACAATGCATACGTGTAGAATGACAGGGACATACCTAAGAAGCTGCTTTGACAACGCGGTCGTCCTGAACGGCTTTGCCTTTTAGCGATTTCGTCCAGTAGTTAGGCGTGCCATGCAAGCGCTTGACAAGGACGCAGCTAGGGTATCAAACCTTGCATGGTAGGCAGTCAGCCGAAGGTGGAGTACATCCACCACCAGCACCCACCAAGAAGAAACACATACTAGAATCACAGACGACCTGGACTTGGGCGGACAGGGGACCTCATCGGTGAGCCAGAGTATCATATGTTTCCAGGGTCCCCCATCCCTCCAGTGCCATACCAATAGGCACCTTCATCGGACGCGGCAGGCACTTAAGGGGCTCTCCGGTCAAAAAAAACACCTGTGAAGGGAGGGAATAGTATAGTGGGAAAGGCAGGGCAACTGGTTCGCGCACCCCGGGGAGGCCGAGAGCGGCCTGTTTTGGTGGCCTGTTTTGGCGGCCTGTTTTGTTGGCCTGTTTTGGCGGCCTGTTTTGGTGGCCTTTTTTGCTGGCCCGTTTTGGCGGCTCTATTGAGGTACAAAGGCATCCCCAGCGGGTGCTGAAATACGGTGCAGAAACTGGCCAGGTCTCATCTCGTCGCCAATGGTGACGTGGTGTCTTGTTCTGGCGGCCTTTTTTGGTGGCCTGTTTTGGCGGCCTGTTTTGGCGGCCTGTTTTGGCGGCCTGTTTTGACGGCCTGTTTTGGCGGCCTGTTTTATTTTTTCTGTCGTGCTTGCCTTGGTGTGTGTGTATACACGGTGACCTAGCAAAGTGGCCTAATGGGGAGACAACAATTTGCATGGGAATTTGCATTTGCGAAGTAATGGGTAGAGCCCCCTCCCCCCAAAAAAGCAAGGAGAACCTACAATTTGCATGGGAATTGGCATTTGCGAAGTAATGGGTAGAGCCCCCCCACAAAAAAAAAAGCAGAACCAACCCCCTGGGGTTCTTTGCTTGCAGCAATGTCGTCATCCGCCAGTGACACATTCAGTCCCAGCCCTGCCAGTGGCAGTGCGAGTTGTAGTGCCAGCTCTGCATCACTCCCTGGTGACTACTTCGACATGGAGGAAATCAATGTGGACGCAGTGCCCGTGGAGGAGCGCCCCGACTACGTGTTGCGCGCGGAGCTGCAACGGGCCATCGCCGTCCTGCGCTTCACCCCCCACGCCGGCCGCTACGTGCAACCACACGTGCCACGCCTCTTTTTGGAGGCCATGATGCCTGCGCGTCTTTTCAAAAAGCTGAAATCCAAGGACACGGTCCTGATGAGAGCCGTGGACACCCGGTTGGGGGTCCCGCGCCGCACTGCCGCCGAGGCAAGGGATGACACCACCCCTAGCCGTTACGTTGGCAGCTTTGGGACAGTGTATTGACATCTACAAATCCGTGCACCCACCGCGGATGATCGGGTGGAACCGCCAGATGGGGCCCCCAAGGAGCAGAGGGAAAAGTGGGAAGCCTGGAAACTCCTCGAACAGCATCCCCCTGAAGAGCTCCCCATCCCGCCACAAAATGCTACGGAGCACGTCAAGGCAGCTTTTGCCCTCAACAAGGCCATCCGGCAAATGGCCTTCCACCATGCTCTGGTGCTTGCATATGCCGATTCATGTCTGGAGGTCAAGCGTGCACGGAGCAAAACCGGGGTGGACACTATGCCACTACTTCTGTTCATGCATTCAAAAAATGAGTACTTGAGATTTATTTTGTGTGACCCGTTTGCGGAAATCCTTGGTGCCTCTGTGATCAGTACGTCGGGCGCGCAAATTGTGGGGGTTCATGCCCCCACGTTCGATGTGGGCGAGCACGTCACCATTGACTACGAGATGAGACCTGGGCAGTTTTTGCGACGTGTTACAGCACCGGCTCCGGACGCCTTTGATACCTCGGTAGAGGCGATCCCGGAGACAGATGGGGGGCTGTTCGCAATTGAGTTCGCGCTTTGCCGGGCACCACCAGAGGGAGGCGTCGTGCGCAAACGGCTTGCCGAGGTTTTGGGCATCGCGCGGTTCTTTGAAAAGAGAGGTATCCCTAGGGTTAAGTATTTGTGGTGCTTTGTGGTGCCTTTGCCGACCATCCCCTGATGATTCGCACTGCTGTGCAATTAGGATGGCTCATGTTTTTAACATGTCGCAATGCCTTCCCTTCCTCCGAGATGGCAGTCTGGCTGGGGGCTGGGGGGACCTCCCGGAGCTGCTCGAGTTCGGCGATTTTGTTGAGCCCTACTGGGATGGCGATGGTGAGAAAGATTTGAACACGTTGCGGTCGCCCCAACCCCCTATTCTCTCCCCCCGGCCCCCAGCTCCCATCACCACCGCCCCCGGTCGTGTTGTCGTCCCCAGTCCGCGGGCCACACCTTGTGCCTACCCACCCCCCCACACCACCACCGGTCACATTAGGAGACCCCATCACCCCCCAGACACAGTACTACCTCTCACGGCACGCCCTTGCCGAATACCCGTCATGGGAGCAGCTCGTGATGTTTAATCTTAGGAGGTACTCATTTGCATTGGAGCGCCGAGGCCCGCTACTTCTGTGGGAACAAGGGATGCGTGTGTCTCGCTCCTCGTTTGTGACGCACAGTGAGGAACGTGCTTGGCGTCTGATGCGTAGGGAATACTACCTTCACCACCCAGCTTCTCCACCCCAGACCCCTCAGACCACAGCACACAGCATAGAACCCATCCCCCACGCACTTGGCCGCACACCGGAGGACATCTCTGTAGCCTCTTCGGAATCTAAACCCCCAACCCATGAATGGTAACCCCGCGTTGGCGCCACACCCCCCCGCGCGGCCAAGGGGAACTCCGCCCCCCCAAGGGATATCCTATCCTCATGGACATCGCTAGACGGAGAGAGGACAACCGAAATACCGCAGAAGGCCCCCTTGGAGCAAGACGTCGCATCACGTATTTTAACGTACGTACTCTTCAGGGAAGGGGCTGGCAGGGGTAGCTGTTGTGCTCTTGTCCCGAGCCTGTGTGCAGCCTTTCCCCTTTTTGATGGCAAGGGCCACAGATGAGCTTAAAAAGTTTTAATGTCGAGGTTTCACAAAGACAACCCAGCGTATAAGGTATGCTATCGGGCCTCAGGCAATGTAGGGTGCAGGGTGCAGGGTCAACACCATTCGTGTAATGGCCTGTGCAGACCATTCGCCAAAAGGACACGTAGAAGACATGTAGGGGCCTGTGCAGACCATCCGCCAAAATGTGTAACCGCCTGTGAAGACCATTCGCCAAAAGGACAGGTAGGAGACATGTAGGGGCCTGTGCAGACCATCCGCCGAAAAGGACACGTGGGAGGCATGTGTAACGCCTGTGCGGGCCATCCGCCGAAAAGGACAAGTTGGAGACATGTGTAAGAGCCCCTGCAGACCATCCGCCGAAAAGGACAAGTAGGAGACATGTGTAACAGCCGGTGCAGACCATCCGCCCAAAAGGACCAGTAGGAGACACGTGTAAGGGCCGGTGCACACCATCCGCCGAAAAGGACACGTGGGAGACATGTGTAAACACCTGTGTAGACCATCCACCGAAAAGGACAAGTAGGAGACATGTACAAACCATCCGCCCAAAAGGACAAGTAGGAGACATGTGTAGACCATCCGCTGAATTGCACCATCCTCTTTTCTCTCAGCCCGCGACGAACCCGGGGAACCCCGGGGAGCCGAAGCCCCCAGCAGCGCCAGAGCCCCACCCGCCAAAGCCGAAGCCCCGGGCCCAGAGGCAAGCAACGCCGCCAAATGACGACGAAGACAACACAGTGCAGCCGGTATGTGCCCAAACCGCGTGTCGCTGCTAATCCGTCGGAAAGGGGGGTATCATTGCACTCATGCGATGTCCTCAACCCAGCGCTGTTGCTGCCGTCATCGCCCTGGGCCATTGGGGGCACTCGGAGATCTAGTTCGCCCTGCTCACGCAGAAGTATCGTGACCGCGGGTGGGAATGTCGTGGACATCTTGGACTGGAGTCAAAAGGAGGAGCAGACAGATGGCTGTGGCTGAGCCTACCGGCGATGGGGCCAGTGCAGTGGCGCTACACAAGGCCAGTCCCCCCGCCGCTCTTTGTGGACGCCATGCAAGAAGTCCTGGACAAACGGGGGTGGACGGCGCTAGCGAACGCTGAGGTGGCAAGACGGTACCTGGACCAGTTGTGGGAGCAGAACGTTGAGGACCCGCGGGACGAGTGGGACGTGCAGTGGGAGCTGTATGACGAAGGGGCCGACGACATGATCAGCTACAGAGCAAAGCTGCAGGGGAAGATCTGACCGAAAGAAGCCAAAGCGCAAGGAGAAAAGGAGAAGCGCCCCAAGTACGCGCAAGGCCGCCGTGTCACCCCTGGTCCCCGGATGCTGACCGGTCAGCAGAAAGCCGACCTCGACAAGCAAGTCGCAAAGACACAGAAGGACATGGCCAAGCCGTGGGCGCGCCTCAGCTAGCTGCGTCTCAAAGTGGGGAAGGCGAACGCGATCTTCCGAGCATCAAAAAGGTGGGCACCACACGACAAAAAGACTAGAAAGATACGAAAGCCGCCGCTGCCCCCTAAGCCACTGGAAAGAGTGAAGGCTATCACGGGTATAACCCAGGAGCGGAACACACTGCCCGCATTTACAGTGGCACTCCGTGCGGAGGTGGTGGGGACGGTTAACAATGTGCTCGTTCTGGATGTGGCTGGAAGTCCGGCCTCTTTGTCATATATTACCCTATTGCAGCAGAAGGGCATGCACTTTGTAGCGTGACGGGGGCGCAAGCACCGGTGGCCAATTGTTTTGATGTGGCCATCCAGGCTGCGTTTGTTTTGTCCAGCATGGACCACCGTGTGTGGTTCCAACGCCCTCCACCCCTGCGCAGTCTGACAATGACTGTACGGGACTGCGCAGACATGTTGCAGAGCACAGCCAACTGGTTTAGCACACTGCCAGTCCCTCGTGGCACCGCGAGGCAGCAGACACCTTGCATGTTCTGGCCGCCCACAAGTCTTCTTATGTCCCTCTGACCAATGAGGTGTTCCCTACCGTTTGGGCATATAGTTTGAGGGAGTTTGCCAGCGATCCCACGCAGGTGTGGGGACATTGGTCCAGCAAACGTTGGGGGGGTGTGCCTCATGGCATCCGAACCGCCACCGCCCGCACCGTGAGGGACTTCGGCCTCGGTACAGCTTCTCGCCCCAACTCGTGGATGACCTCTGGGGGCGAATTTTTTTTCTGCGTGCACCACCCACACTTGGACTTCTGCGCCCGGCAGAGCGTCCGGCCTGGGTTGACGTCAACCCGGCAATTTGACGACGCCTGAGCGGTAGCTGTTCGGAAACAGCAGGAGTATTATTCTTTTTATTATTATTATACCATGGAGTGTCCACCATGGGCTGGGTGGCCTGAACGGCAGCTCTTTGGGCAGCAGTATAATTACTTTCATTATTATTATACTATGGAGTGTGCACCTCCACCATGGGCTGGGCTCGTTCGGATACGATGAATGATGCAACAGAGTGTTGTCCTGTGCTACGATGGGTTGTGGGTGCACGACGAAGTAGGAGAGCTTGTGCAGACCATCCGCCAAAATATGTGCAGACCATCCGCCGAAAAGGACGCCGAAAAGGATGTAGGGGACCTCTGCAGACCCTCCGCCGAAAAGTAGGAGATATGTAGGTGCAGACCATGTGTCAAGCTTGTGTAGACCAGCCGCCAAGACGGAAGAGGAAGTAGGAGAGACGTGTCAAAGCTTGGAACAAATAGGAGATATGTATTGGAGAACATTCGCCGAAAAGGACAAGTAGGGGAGCTCTGCACACCATCCGCCGAAAAGGACAAGTAGGTAATGGTCTGTGCAGTCCATCCGCCGAAAAGGACGCCGAAGAGGACAAGTAGTAGAGCCGGTGCAGACCCTCCTCCGAACAAGCAGGAGAGACAGCAAGTAGGCCGGACATAAGTGTAATTGGACAAGGATGTGTAATGGCCTGTAGGAGACATGTGTGAACCCTTCGCAGAGATGTGTCTGGAAAAACCTGTGTTCAGCGCCTTTTCATATGTGCCTTGCCCACTGGCAGATCCGCTTCCGGTACTCCATCGCGCATCATCCTTGCGCGCTTGCTTTGGATTCTTCGGGAATCGAACCTACGAACACGGAACACAAGCACATGTAGCAGACCACTAGACCAAGCACGAAACGATACCACGGTACTGCAAATGTTGTTCATGAACTGATGACATTTGATGAAACACACCATCCGCCGAGTAGGACAGGCAAGACGCTTGCCCAAATGGCCTGTGCAGACCATCCTCCGCCGGAAAGGACAAGTTAGAGTGTAATGGCCTATGCAGACCATCCGCCGAAAAGGACAAGTAGGACAAATGGCCTTAGCAGACCATCCGCCGAAAAGGACAAGTAGCAGCCATGTGTAAACGCCTGAGCAGACCATCCGCCGAAAAGGACAAGTAGCAGTCATGTGCAAATGCCTGTGGAGACCAACCGCCGAAAAGGACAAGTAGGACAATTGTGTAAACGCCAGTGCAGACCATCCACCGAAAAGGACAAGTAGGACAAATCGCCTGAGCAGACCGTCCGCCGAAAAGGACAAGTAGCAGTCATGTGTAAACGCCTGTGTAGACCATCCGCCGAAAAGGACAAGGAGGACAATTGTGCAATCGCCTGTGCAGACCATCCGCCGAAAGGGACAAGTAGGACAATTGTGTTATCGCCTGAGCAGACCATCCGCCGAAAAGGATTTGTGTGTCAACAATTGTGTGATTGTGTGATTGTGTCCAGCCTGAAAGCATGAAAACGACAATAATGGCCTGTGCAGACCATCCGCTGAAAAGGACAAGTAGGAAAATTGTGTAAACGCTTGTAGGAGATGTGTGTAAACGCCTTTGCAGACCGTCCGCCGAAGAGGACAAGTAGGAGACATGTTTAAGCGCCTGTGCAGACCATCCGCCGAAAAGGACAAGTAGGAGACATGTGTAAGCGCCCGTGCACCACATTCGCCGAAAAGGACAAGTAGGAGACATGTGTAAGCGCCTGTGCAGACCATCCGCCGAAAAGCACAAGTAGGAGACATGTGTAAGAGCCAGTGCAGAACGTCCGCCGAAAAGGAAAAGTAGGAGACATGCGTAAGCGCCTGTGCAGACCATCCGCCCAAAAGGACATGTTCCCTCTTGCAGATGCATCAATGCCATGAGTTTGTTGTGACCCACGTTGTGTGGTACGTTAGCGGCAGTTGCACTTGGGAAGAAGGACTCCGGCATTTGTGGGGTCAAGGGCAGGTGCATCGTGATGACGTGCGCCGTCTCTTGGAGCTGCCAAATGCAGATGCCGTTCCGCAATGGCAAATCGAAGACGTCCTGCGCGCGACGCAAGGCGGCCCAAGTGGCCTTACTGTACGCCACCGGATCTTGCGGCACTTGCCCAACGTAGCACCCCCCCCAAGTGCCCCCCCGCGTAGCGGTGTGGTGGAAGCACGGCATGAGTTGCGGTTGTCAAGTCGCCTGATGCAACGGTTGCGTGCCCTACTCCTAGACCTCCCTTGGACTACGGGTAAGCCGCACATGGAGGAGGCAATCCAGATTCCCAGTATAGACCGCCGGTTAAACAACGAGTCCCTACTCCTACAAGTCTGCGGCCTTCTACTCAAACACCAAGGCCCAAGGCTTGTCCGCAACCCCCCCCCCCCTATGGAAGCTACCTTGCAGGTTCTATTGTTTTCTGATGGCTATGATACCCCCGCGGCAGAAGCAACTACAATGTGAAGGTTGCCATCCTGGATTTGGCAAGTCAGCTTTTTGATGCCGTTGAGGGAGTGCCTTCTGCCACCTCCCTCCTAACATGGCGTGAACTCCCGCGTGCTGTTTGGGCGGCCTTGGCCTTGAATTGGCGTGTCCGGGAGATAAAAAAATTGCAGGCCACAACGTTCAGGCTTCCCGCTGTTGTCGCCGGCACGCGACACGTTGTTCAGCTCAAGCTACAGTTGCGCTTCCTCATGGCCGCCCATCACCAGATGTGGTCTGAGCTGCAGAATGGACAGGGTGGTTGCTCATGCCAATGGGATAGAAATCACCATCTTGCCAACCTTTTCACTACGGCTTCACTTCATTTAGACAGCTACTGTGTCCGTCTGGCTGGGCTCTCGAACTTATCCCAGGTACACGCAGTGCAGCCTGTACTACATAACATTCAAGGCTTTGGCAGCCGAATAGTAGGGGTTGTGGGACGCGCACTGCCCACTATCGAGTTGTGCACGGGTCTGTAGCTTGTGGTAGTTGTTGCCCGCCGCTATGAGCTAAAAATGGATCCACACACAAAACAGTGGCAATCCAAGACGCGCAGCCGCTTTCGTTCAGGGTTGTCACTCACGGGGCGAGAGGTTCGCACACTGTTCCCAATGGTTGTGCAAACAGGCAAATTGCCCTCACCCCTCCATCAATTGTTCCTCAGCTTCTATCATATTGTATCCCTGTTGCATGGGACCAACCACATGCCACCATGTGTATGGTCCACACAGGGTAAAGTGCATGTGTATTTAACCCTCCTCATCACTGATATGTGTGAGGGGGGTAGCACATGCACATTGTACGCACATGGGATGGCGCTTTTTTTTGATTACCTGCGTCTTCCTGTGCACGTTCAAGACGAGGGGGGGGAAGCATGGCTTTCAGTGGCCAAGCGCTTTGCCGGGGTCACCAGCACGGATAATTCCGAAAGTATCCGGGAGACCCTCCAGCATGAACATTACGTGTAGTTCCTGAAAAGGGTAAAAAAAATGAATCGTTTGGAACACTGGCACCCCGAGGTGCCGATGGTTTTGCCGCAGCCTTGTACTGTTCTCGCCATTGAGTGTTGCCGTGACATGCTGGTGCGCATTGTCCAATGTGGTGTTGCAACCGGTGGCTGTTTTTGCGCAGTGGACGTGGCCACAAAATCTGTCAAACTAGGGTTACCTGGCTCAACGCAGCCAAGTGTTGATGTCTATTGCATGTGCGGTCTGTGCAGCGGCCGGTTGCCCCGGGTGCGCCACTGGATCCCTATTAACTGGGATGTGGTTGTTTCCTGGCCGACTCTGGGTTTAGGCAGTCTTCGCACCTTCAGCTCCCGTAAAGACCGACGACACAAGAAAAAGCAGCCGCGCCCTGCCGTGGTCGAGGCTGCGGGTAGCGGTTATGCCCCTCCTAATACATGCGAGGGCCTGCTAGCCCGACCAGTGGTGCCAGTCCGCCAATGTCGGTTGGCCCAGCCAATTGTGTTGGACCCTAGCGCTTCGGAGTTGGATGCACAGAGCTCCTCATCGGATAATAGTGACAGCCAGAGTGAAAGTAGTGGCAGTAGTGGCAGTAAGAGTTCACAAAGCAGTTGTAGCAGCAGCAGCGAAGCGACAACGACACCCAAAAAGCGCAGCCACAATCACCACCTGTGCCCAAGCGGAACCCAAAGTCCGTTACTGGTCCTCGCACACTGGGTGCCACACGTCCACCACCCTGTCCCAAACCTAACCCAACGTCTGGCACATTGGGTGCCACAGGTGGGCCGCAGGCACCACCCTGTCCCAAGCCTGCCTCAATGCCTGGCCCCATTTCTGGTGACCCCCCCTGCCATTAGTTGCCACCGAATGGTGGATGTACTGCTGCAATCGACGGGCGATAGCAGCTCTGCTGCACCAATTGAACGACCCAAAACATTTCGGCGCAGTGCTGATGCATCCAAGCCGAAGCCCAAGCCGAAGCCAAAGCCATCACCAAAATATATCTATTTAGGTGAAGTGCTATCCTGCCCAACCACTGTTCTGCTGCACCACTGTCCATTTTATGTGGGGGGGGGGGGGGCACTGTCCATTTTATGGGGTGAGGGGGGGGGGGACCCGGCGCTCCGAGAGTTAGTCCCACGATCGGGGACTTGTGATTGCCCACGCGTGGCCTTGGTAGCCGGGGCAGCTTCTCTTTGAGGAGTGGCGGAGCAATGTACATAGCGTGTGTGCTTGCTAGGCCACTGAGGAGACGTCTGAATGTCACAACGAATGGTCCCACTTGGGAGCGACACTTATTCCCTCTTTCCACAGAAGCAGCGGGCCTCGGCGCTCCACTGAGTACCTCCTAAGATTAAACATCACGAGCTGCTTTGTTGAAGTTTGGTGCTTGTGTGCTCGTCTGCGTGTGTGCTTGCTAGGCCACTCAAGGCCTACAGTTCTGTGTGTTCTGCAAGAGCTCTGCACAGTCCCGTACAGTCATTCACACGGTGGACCATGCTGAACAAAACAAACGCAGCCTGTATCACCGTATATATAGCATATATAAATTGTCCACTTCTCTTTGAGGAGTGGCCGAGCATTGTATGATATGATGTGTAGTTTGTTCGGCGTCGCGCGTTTTTGGTTGTGCGGTTTGTCCTTTGTGCCCTGGCATGCATGCGTCACTCCGGAACGTGCACTCTGCATGTGTCCCTCTGGACCATGCCTTAATGGTATGTGTGTGGTGCACGCGTAATGCAGTGCATTGTTTGGCTTAGTGCTTGTGTGCTTGTGTGCTTGTGTGCGCGTTTGCTGTGCTATGGCATGGAAGTTTGTCTATCAAACGGGGCAAGTGGGCGAGTGGTCTTCACCTTGGGACGCAGCTCGCCGAGGCGCGCCCGCGCCTTGCCCATGTCCTTCTGTGTCTTTGCTATCTGGTTGTTGAGGTCGGCTTTGTATTGAGCGGTCCGCATCCGTGCTCTTGGCTTCTCGCTTTGTAACCCGGTGCTCCGTGACTCAGTCCAACGGTCGGGGACTTGTGATTAGCCACGCGTGGCCATGGTTGCCGGGGCAGGTTCTCTTTGAGGAGTGGCAGAGCCATGTACATAGATGGTGCTGTTCACCAACGCGCTGCGGGTTGAACAACCGCTTGGAAAAATACAGCAGGGTTTCCCGGCCCTGGGGGGCTTGTGCTATTGGTATACAGTTTGCTGGCAGGGGAGCGATTGCACGTGCGCTTCGAAAAAAGGTTTGAGGGAGGGGGCACCATGGCGTGCTTGGAATATTTGCCTAGAACCAGGGACAGGGGAGTTGGTGCCACGGGATGCCTGCGATATTCCTACCAACCTTTCGGTGACACCTGGGAAGGGGAACGTGCTTGGAATATTTGCTTGGAAACAGGGACGGGGGAGTTGGTGCCACGGGGTGCCTGCGATATTGCTACCAACGTTTCGGGGACCCCTGGGAAGGGGAGCGTGCTTGGAATATTTGCTTGGAAAATGGGACGGGGGAGTTGGTGCCACGGGGTGCCTGCGATGTTGCTACCAACCTTTCGGGGAGCGCTGGGAAGGGGAACGTGCTTGGAATATTTGCTTGGAAAAAGGGACGGGGGAGTTGGTGCCTCGTGGTGCGTGCGATATTGCTACCAACATTTCAAGAAGCTTTGGGAAGGGGAGGATGCTAGGAACGCTTTCAAGGAGGTCACCGTTGCTGCACATGTTGTGCGAGCGATGGCAAAAAGCTAAGAATGCTGTGGAAAACCCCCTTCAAAATACAGCCAGTGAAATGGAGCATTTTGGTAAGCAAAAGAACATTTCAAGGTAAGGGATTTTGTGAAATGTGCTGGCGTATCCCGTTCTGAAGGCATATCGGCGGCATCGTCTAGGTACTACGGTAACGAGGTGCTTGGGTGTCGCACACTTCACCTTGAGTCGCAAAACAGCGCAAGACTTAGGATGCAGCCTCACTGCCAAGCTCCGGGTCACGTTTGGCCGGGTCACCTACATGGCGCGGGCTGCCTCAGTGCCCGGGCTATGGACACTGGGTTTTCTACTCTTGTGTGGCGCGTGTGTTTGGGTTTGGGTTTTGCCTTTACTGCGCCATTACCAGCTGGGCGTATGTGTCCGGTCCTGGTTGTGCCTTAACCCTGCCTTTCCTGGTTGGGGACGGTGGCGTGCGTGCTCGGGTTGGGGTTTTCGCCTTAACCCCGCCAATCGTGGCCCGGGCCCGTGGCGTGTGTGCTTGGGTATGGGTTTTGCCTTAACCCCGCCAATCGTGGCTCAGGTTTGTGGCACGTGCGTTTCAAAGCAGGTTTTGCCTTAATCCCACCAATCCTGGCTTGGGTTTGTGGCGTGTGTTTTTGGGTACGGGTTGTGCCTTCACCCCGCCAATCCTCGCTGGGGTGCGTGGTGTGTGTTTGGGTGCGGGTTGCGCCTGAACCCCGCCAATCCTGGCCGGGATTTGTGGCGTGTGTTCGGTACGGGTTTTGCCTCGACCCCGCCTTTGCCGGCCGGGGATTGTGGCATGTGTGTTTGCGTACGGGTTTTCACCTTAACCCCGCCAATCTTGGCTGGGGCCCGTGTGGGGTGCGTTGCTAGAAGATGTGCCCAAGAACCGCCCTCTTCTAGCGCCCTTTTTGCATGTTTACCCAAGCCACACCACCTTGTGTGGTTGAAAAGTGTTTTGGGGCCAATCACCACATGTTTACACCCCATTTGGTGGCTTATTTTCAGTTTTGTCCGAAACAGTCCGTTTTCCCGGATTTTTTACACCCCCCCCCCTTGTTGCCGGAAGGGGGGTTCTAGCACCCTTTCTGCACCCTTTCCGCACCCTTTGTGCGCCCTTTTTGCACCCCCCTTTTGGCGCTAGCACCTCCTTTTTGCACCCTTCACACCCTATGTGTGCTGGAACCCCCATTCTGCACCCGTTCTGTGGGGGGCTTTCTGCGCCAAGGATTATTGCAAGAAGGGCACCAAATGCATCCACCGGGTTCAAATTTGGTTTTATCAAGCGTACATGCTGTGCCTTTTTCTTGGGTCCCTTGTGGCCTCGCCAAGGGCAAGCCTTTGATGGGCCGCTCGGTGCAGCAATCCCACGTCAAGGGTCTCCATGTTCAATACACGCGTGAGACCACATCGTGAAACGCGTGGGCGGCGAAGGCACCGCCCACGCATGCTGTTTTTGACAGCAAGTTTGAAAGGTTTATGCCTGTGTTCCGCAAGTATACTGCGGAACACATAAAGGTTACTATATTTTTGGAGCACTGCTGCACAATGGGCCACTGTCCAGTGGGCCCATGGGGTTGACTTCCAACCCAACTGGCGCCATGCCTCACCGATTTTACGGCAGTGAATCATGGCCTCTTGCACCTTACCATTGGTCAATGGTGTCTTTTGCCTCCACAAGGCATTTAGGCTACGCATATTGCGCACCAACACTTCAATTAGTGTCCACAAGAGGACACCACCAAACATGGTGTTAGGAAAATTGATCGTGAGGCCATGTGTAATTTGAACATGGTACTTGGGTCCTATCAAGAACAACACAGAGGTGCTGGTATCACATTGCCCTGCCCTAGTGGTCCTTTGGAAAAGCCTGTCAGCAAGAGCCACATGCTTTACATTTGAAAAAAGGACAGACCATATATCGGCAAACTCACTAGCGATTCGCCGCACTCCACCAACGGCCACTGTCAAGGTGGTAATAGTTTCTGTTAGGCGCTTCGTGAAAGCATTGGTTACCCTACAACCTGCGTGTGCATAGTCTCCAATGCGAATACACACACTTCGAAGAAATGCGCGCCACTGAATTTTGTTTACCGTGCCATCTATCGGCACCAACCCGGTGGCATCGGGGCAGCCCCACCAACATCCCCTCCCCCCCCCCGTTCATCACCATCATTACTGTCCCATCCCCGGTCAGTCTACATTGAAACTTTTTGGTTTCGTTTTTGACACGGAATGTACAACTTTCCTGTGGCTGGATGATTGGGGCATTTAGGCCCGCATCCTCATCTAAAGCCTGCAGCCATGCGGCGTCATTGGGCCCATCCATGGACGCCCACATCACCCATTTATGGATGTGCCCCGCAGCAGAAAACCTTGAGGCCCAGCAGTTTACAAAAGCACCGATCTTAGTGATCCATGTGTGCCACAATGCCGTTGCATCGGGGCATATGAAAATGGAAATCTTCTCAAGTTCCACTTGAAGCTCCCCTAGGGTCTCGGCTATCTTCAACTGCGCGAAAACGAGGTGTTCTAGTGTTGTTGTTGCTGCGCACCGCCGCTCGATCATGTTGGCGCCACTGATAGCGTAGGTTGTGGTGGAGTATGGTGTTAACCTTGTGTGCGCCTGGGCAAGATCACGACGCGTGCATTCGCGGGGGAGGGCCAACATCTGCCATATTGATAACTTCAATCTCCTACCGCTGGCCCACAGTCCGATTACGCGCACTACACGAGGGTCGTCATCGATGTCGTGCCCGGCGAAACGGATGTACAATCCCCCACCACCTCCGGATCCACTACAAGTTCCCGCATGATGGTCTGTATGTGGTGCCGCCGCTCTGCTCGCGCCCTCCCCTTGATGGCCTTGTACGGCTTGAGCTGTGGTGTGCTCCCCACAAGTGGGGCAACCGTCTTTTCCCTGCTTTTTGTGACAAACGGGAAAGGTGTCACCGCTGGAACCCCTGCTGGAACCCCCTGCTACAACCCCTTTCTGTGCTGGAACTCTTTGGTGGAACCCCTGCCGGAACCCCCTCCAGCGGTGGAGCCCCCTTCCAGCGGACTCTTCCAGTGGACCCTTCGGGCACTGGAACCCCTTCCGGCACCCCTTCCAGCAAGCCCTTCCAGCACTACCCCCCCCCCCCTATGCTTTGCCTTTCTCTCTCATTGAGACCCCCTCCCAAAGGTGCAGGCACAGGCACACTGCAGCAGCCAAAGGGTCAACACGGTGCAATGTCGTACAATGTATTCATGTGTTGCACCCCATGGCACACCCCTTCACTTCGGTCCACAATTAAAGATATATACCAAAATTTTCAAGGAATGCATGCATATTGGGCGCAAGGGTTGGTGACGTTCCGAAGGGGCAGGCTATGTGAGGCCTCCCACTTGTGACACCACCTTAGGCACATGGTGCACGGCGCAACTATAATGTCCTACGCGAGGTAACGCGCAGCCTAGAGGCCAAAAACAAAAAAGGTTTCCGTTCAAGGTGGCTCACCGCCGTCATCACAATCGCAGAGCACCACGTACATGCACATGTGCGTCCCTCAGCTCCCAGGTGTTATCTCGGGTCCCAACACGTCTGCTCTCTAGGTCCCAACAGAGCTCATCTCCAGGGCCCAACATGTCTCCTCTCCAGGTCCCAACAGGTCTCCTCTCCGGGTCCCAGCAGGTCTCCTCTCCCGGTCCCACTGGTCTCATCACCAGGTTCCGATAGGTCCCATCACCAGGTTCTGACAAGTCTCATCTCCAGGTCCCAAAAGGTCTCATCTCTAGTGTCTACGCCTTCTTGCAATTGCCTGCCATCACCGCCAACAGTTGCTCTGCCTGTTGCTTTGCTTCGGCGGTCTTGGTGTTGCTCTCCACCAGCTGCTTTTTCATGCTCTCATTCTCCCGCTCCAACCCCCTGACCCGTTTCCGCTCATTGTCCAACTGGACCTCGGCGTTCGCCCGTTCCGTGCGGTCCGTCTCAAGCTGCTTTGTCAGCCGGCCAATCAGTGTCTCTACCTTGCTCTTGGAGGCGCCAGGCATCGCCTTTGCCACTACCGAGGGGACGCCATCTCTCAGGGTCAGACTCATCTGCTGCGTCCGGGAGTTCTTGCACCGCTGTACCACCTCGTCAGCCATAGGCCGAACATCAACCATTTGCTGGGACTGCTGGGACTGCTCGGACTGGGACTGCGCTGACTGTGATCCCCGGGTTGTTTCGGCCTTTTCCTTGTTCTTGTCCTTGTCTGTGCTGGCCTTTGTCCTTGCGTTTCTCCTTTGGCTCATCCCTGGCTTTGTCCTTGCACTTGTCTTTGTGTTTCTCCTTCGGCTCCTCCTTGTCCTCCGCATCGTCGACTCCTTCCATCTCAATAGCAACGCCCCTTGTGTGCCCTCGGCCTCCAACATAAATCTCCTCGCGCTCGTTCACGCATGCAGCAAACACCTTCATGATGGACTCCGGAACTTCATCTCGTCCAACGCCTTGAAGCCCCCACAGACCATACCACACGCTCCACCCATCCTCCTCATGGTACATCTGGTACGACCAAGACCGCTGCAGCCCTTTTCCAACGTTCAACATGCACTCGGCTTGCTTCTTGCCTTGCAGACCCTTCCCTCGGACGGGAAACGTGCACACCACCTTCATGCCGCTCGTTGTTGCCACAATGAACTCCAGAACCTTGTATCACGGGGTATGACCAGACGGGAACATGACCTCAGCCACGGCCCCCGGCTTTGCTGCTGCACTCGCTGGCCAAGTCAGCACCTCACGGGCCTGCTACACGATCGACATGGTGTCCAGCACAGATGCTGCACTGTCCCCTTGTGCCTGCGGCTCAGCCACCGACTGGTCCCGTTGTACCAATTGCGGCCAGACCTCCATAGTGGCTGAAAGAGGACGGAGTGCACGTGATAGAGGTGATACAATGCCTGTTGGAACCTCTTTTGGAAGTGATGGAGCCCCTAGCTAGGACCTTGCTATAACCCCCCTTTCATCGCCGGAACCGACTTCCAGCGGACCCTTCCGGCGGAACCCCTTCCGGCACCTTTTCGGCACCCTTCCAGCAGATGCTTTCACAGCACGAACCCCTTCCAGCACCCATTCCAACGACCCCCCCCCCCCCCCGGACGCCCGTTTGGCCCAAAGCTTTAGCCCCACCACACTGCAGGCACATACTTGTTGGCAAGGGCACCAGTACTCCTTCAGGCGCTCAGGGTTGGCCACCAAAAGCCCCGATTGGACCACGACAGACGTGTCAACGACACGCGGGTGGGTGCCTGCCACATCCCATCGAAGTACTTGGGCGACCGGGAGGTCCACGATGTCCTTCACCATTGCCATCCCACCCACCTGGCGTTCACACACCACCATCAGGCTGCCCGGCTGCGTTGCAATGACAGGGAACTGGCTTGGGGTTGGGGCCTCCAACTCCTCCTCCTCATGGACAAATGGGCCCAGGGGACAATCTTCGGGGGCGCAAGGTTGGGCGGACACGTCGATCACCGGAACCGCTGAAATCTCTGCTGCCAGTGGCCCTAGGCGATGGGTGATGTACAGCACTGTCTGGTCCAAGGGCATCATCACTAGAGCCACAAGCCCGCACAGATCCTCCTCCACAATCTTTTGCGTCCCCTCATCAACTTCCTTTGCTCCCTCGGATGCCATCCCCGAAGGCGCGGCCTCCACAGCAGGCGCATCTCCCCCACAATCCCGCCCACATTTTGTACAGAGTTGATCAACATGTACAACACAAAGAAGACGGTTGTCCAAGCCGAAACACTTTGCCGGCCCGTTGGCCTTTACCACGGGGTTGCACTGCGCTGCTGTACACTGCACGGCCTTTGGGGACGGTGGCGACGGTTGTTGTGTGGGGGCTTCAGCCCAAGGTGGCGGGATGATCGGCACTGTCGTCTCGTAGTCGACGCGGCGTGTGGCAATGGCGGCAAAGGCGATGATACGGATGGATCCAGCCGACGCATCACCTGGGACAACCCCACCACGGTGAATGACGTATCTGCTCAGGATTCACAGGTTGCGAGTCCGCATACTCATGGAGACCTCCTGCCACGGGTAGGCAACACCAGAGCCAGAACCGTACACAAACATGTTCTCGCGGCCAACCATGGGGCGGTTTGGATCCACAGACATGAAGCAGGAGAAGGCGTGCTCCACCCCAACGTTTTGCAACTCCAGCGGCAGATCGCGATGCCATAGTTGTGGCTAATTCGACATTGCCCGCACGTATCCAAACTTCACCACCCTTGGTACACGCTAGAATACCCAATCTCGTTCTAGCCTAGAACGCGCTAGAGCGGCTAGAACGAAAAAAAGAGGGGGGTACGCCGACCCATGGGCACAGGGGGGCGGGGCTATGAAGGGTGCAAATTGGACCCCTATTACCATACTAGGGGGTCCATTCGTTGTTTTTCAGAAAAACACATTTTTGACATGAAATTCAACAAGTACAAAAAACCGTTCTAGGAACGCTCTAGCGGCGCTCTAGCGCCGCCCCGCTAGAACAGTGCTAGAACGTTCCTAGAACACTTCGCTAGAACGCCGCTAGAACAAAACCATGCGCACACATTTGGCAAGTAAAACACACCAATGTGGGAAGGGGGGGGGTTCCATGACACATAGACACATGGAAACCATCACATTTGGTACATGTCTAGTCATATGTGCGCACACACACACATACGCACACACATGCACACACACATTTTGACATAGGCACGGGCACTGTCGGGGTGCCCTGCCTTCAAGCCCTTAGTGGGGGTGTGGGGCTTTGCTTTTGTCACACTTGTTTCGGGGGGGGGGGGGGGCCTTGAGAACTACCTTGGGGGGGGTTGGACTCAGGGGTTTGGGAGGGTGTGCTGTTCTTCATTTCACAGGTGGTTTTTTCTTGGATTTTATTGATGTTGATGACGAACTGCAATTTTGAAGTTGAATTTTCAAGTTGCAGGTATGCCATGCAATGCTGTGCAGTGTTGTGGTGTGTTGTGGTCTTATAAGGTGTAAAGTGGTGTCAAGTAGTGTCGTGTGCTGTGGTGTGTTGCGGTCTGCCGTAGTGTGTGATCTGCTGTGGTGTGGTGTGCTGTGCGGGGGGGGGGGGGGGGGGGGTAGTGTGTTGTGGTCACATGACGTGCCGTCTGGTGTGCTGCGTTGTCATGTGGTGTCGTCGGGTGTCACGTGGTGTGGTCTGGTGTCATGTGGTGTGGTGTGGTGTGGTGGGGTATCGTGTCATAGGGTTGCTTGTCTGGTTGGTTGAAGGGTGTGTTGGTTGCTTGGCAGGTAAGGTTGTTTGGCAGCTTGGGTTGTTTGTTGGGTGTTTGGCTGGGTGGGGTACACTGTGTGGTGTGTGCACCCTGTGGTGTTAGATGCCGTATGCTGCTGTGTGTTCTGTGATGTCATGTCTGTGGGTACCATGTAATTACTGCCATTCCAAGTGAGGGAGGGGGGGCTGATAAGCAGTCACTATTCTTGTTCTAGCGGCGTTCTCGGGAGGCGTTCTAGCGGAGATCTAGCGACGTTCTAGCGGCCGCTAGAGCGCCGCTAGATCACCGCTAGAACAGTCCCCGCAAACGCCGGTAGAACAAAAATAGTGACTGCTTATCAGCCCCCCCCCCCCCTCCTTGGAATGGCAGTAATTACATGGTACCCACAGACATGACGTCACAGAGCACACAACAGCATGCGGCACCTAACACCATAGGGTGCACACACCACACAGTGTGCCCCACCCAGCGAAACACCCAACAACCCAAGCTGCCAAACAACCCCACCTGCCAAGCAACCAACACACCCTTCAACCAACCAGACAGGCAACCCTATCACACGATCCCCCACCACACCACAGCACACCACCTGACACCAGACCACACCACGTGACACCCGACCACCCCACATGACAATACTGTGGTCTCGTAAGGTGTAAAGTGGTGTGGTGTGCTGTGTTGTAGTCTGTTGTGGTGTGTGATCTGCTATGGTGTGCTGTACTGTGCAGTGGCGTGTTGTGCTGTACTATGTGGGAGGGAAGTGTGTTGTGGTCACATGATGTGCCCTATGGTGTGTTGTGTTTTCATGTGGTGTGGTTGGTGGGCTTGGTTGGATGGTGTGTTGGTTCCTTGGCAGGTTGGGTTGTTTGGCAGCTTCGGTTATTTGTTGGGTGTTTAGCCGGTTGCGGCATGCTGTGTGGTGTCTGCACCATGTGGTGTGTGCTGTGGCATTCTGTTGTATGCTCTGTGATGCCACATCTGTGAGTACAACTGTATTTGCTGCCATTGCAAGGGAGGGGGGGGGGCTGGTAAGCATTAGATATTTTTGTTCTAGCGGCGTTCGCGGGAACTGTTCTAGCGGCGTTCTAGCGACGCTCTAGCGGGCCGCTAGAGCGTCGCTAGATTACTGCTCGCACGGTTCCCTAGAACGGCGCTAGAACAAAAACATTTAATGCTTACTAGCCCCCCCCCCCCCCTCCCTTGCAATGGCAGCAAATACAGGTGTACTCACAGATGTGACGTCACAGAGCATACAACAGAATGCCACAGCGCACACCACAGGGTGCAGACACCACACAGCATGCCGCAACCGGGCTAAACACCCAACAAATAACCGAAGCTGCCAAACAACCCAACCTGCCAAGCAACCAACACACCATTCAACCAACCCCACCAACCGCACCACATGAAAACGCAGCACACCACAGGGCACGTCATGTGACCACAACGCACTAACCCCCCACATAGTACAACACACCACAGCCAATCACACACTACAGCAGACCGCAGGGCAACACACCGCACCACACCACACCACACCACATGGCGCGAGGCGACACCACATGACACCAGACCACACCACATGACACTGCAACACATCACAGCGCACACCATCAGACCACAACACAACACACCACGCCACTGCACAATACAGCACACCACAACCGATCACACACCACAACAGACTGCAACACAGCACACCACACCACTTTGCACCTTATTAGACCACAACACACCACAACAGTGCACAGCATTGCATGGCATACCTGCAACTTCAGAATTGAACTTCAAAATTGCATTTCGTCATCAACATCAACAAAATCCAAGAAAAAACCACCTGTGAAATGAAGAACAGAACACCCTCGCAGACCCCTGAGTCCGACCCCCCCCCCCAAGGTAGTCATCAAGCTACCCCCTGAAAAATGTGTGACAAAAGGAAACGCCCCCGCCCCCCCTCACTAAAGGCTTGAAGGGAGGGCACCCCCACAGTGCCCGTGCCTGCGTCAAAGTGTGTGCGTGCACGTGTGTGCGTGCATGTGTGTGTGTGTGTGATAATTTGCTTTTTGTGTTCTACCGGGGCTATTATATCGTTCTAGTTTTGATCTAATCTAGACTAGAACGATCTAGCTAGAGCGTTCTAGGCTAGATCAAGATTGCGTCTTCTAGCGTGTACCAAAGGCAAGAATAGACCCAGGTACTTCGTAGAGAGGCCTTGCAGAACTCTTGGCGCCCAACGTACAACGGGAGGGAGCTGAAGACTTTCTTGACCCCCATTGCCCGTTCGAATCATCCCGTACACCGCAACCCTGTCGCCTGGATCGGGTGGCCGGTTTGGGCTTGGCCATGCCACGTTGAAAATGCCGCCACACCTCTGGCCCACGTTGTCTTCCTCGATCTTTATGTTCGCCACCATGTCGCCATCCTTCGCCAGGAACCCCTCCTTGAACACGTGCCCCGTCTGACCCAACTCCGAGAGTTCCTCGCTCACTTCCCTCAAGATGTCCACCTGCTTCACCGGTTCGCTTGTCCCAATCCGCGGCAGGGCGTGGCACATGGGGAGGGGCAAGACCGCGTCCTCGCTCTCCATCAGCACCGGCGTAGTCAACCCCACGAGCTCCGGCTTCCAACGGCAGGGGGAGGGGCTGTTGAGGGAGTTGTTGGGCAGGGACATGGCGGGCATGCTCTCCACCACGTAGCGGAGGTTGTCGAGGTGCGTCTGCTTGAAGGGGTACTTGTCCTTCCCGGCGGGGTTCACCCACCCGGAACAGGCTTGGATGACATCATCCACGTCGTTGGTGTGCAGCCGGACTTGCAGGATCGGCACGTCGGGGTTGTCCGCCGGGACCCCGTGCAGCCAATCGGTGAGGGCGCACAGCTGCTTGTCGGCGGCGAGGAGGGGTCGGGTGAGGCTGATGCGGGCAATGGTGGTGCCCGGGGGGATCACCACCTTGGTGTCGGTGCAGCCCAACCCATCGGGGCCTGCATAGCCCCGAGTGCCCACGGCAGCCCGGGCAGCCTTGGTCCAGTCGAACAAGGGGACCAAAAAAGGCATCTGGGCTAAAATGCAAGGGAACAAAAAAGAAAGATAGTTGCCCGAACCCCTACTGGAACCCCTTGACGTAACCCCATTTCTGCGTTGGAACCCTGTGCTGGAACCTTGCTGGAACCCACTTTTTGCGCTAGAACATCTGCTAGAACCCCCGCCCGAATCCCCTTTCTGTGGTGGAACCCCTGCTGGATCCCACCTTTGTGCGCTTTTGGTCATTTTTGGAAATTTAACATGGTGTGTGGCCCATCACAACCTAGGCTTGCTTTGGACTTAGGACACTTATGCAAACTCGTATAGTGACTCACAGGCATTGTAAATGCGTGCACATGGTGGTTCTAGTGGTACCCAAAAGGGGGGCGGGTTTCTGCGCACACCTTCTAGCGACGCACTGCATGGCGGAGGGCCCTGCGAGTGCAGTTCCCCGGCTTTCGTAGCTGGGGCGTGCCGCTGTCTTTGGTGGGGTGCATGGTCCCTCGCTAATACTGGCGGACGGCCTTGTGGGTGCGGTTCCCCGCCGTTCGTGGCTGGGGCCTGTTGTTGGCTTAGATGGGGTGGTCCCTCGCCAATCTTGGCGAAGGGCCCTATGGGTGCAGTTTCCCGCCAATCGTAGGTGCGCCCTGCTGCTGGCTTTGTTGGGCCGGTGCCTTGCCAATCTTGGCGGCGGGCCCTGTGGATGCTTTTCCCCGCCATTTGGGGTCGGGGCCTATTGCTGGCTTTGGTGGGGTGGTCCCTCGCCAATCCTGGCGGAGGGCCTTGTGGGTGCTGTTCCCCGCCAATCGTGGCTGGGGCTGGTTGCTGGCTTTTGTGGGGTGTGTGGTCCCTCGCCAATCGTGGCGGAGGGCCCTATGGGTACACCTCCCCGCCAATCCTGGCTAGGGCCTGCCGCTGGCTTTGGTTGGGTGGTCCCTCGTGAATCCTGGCGGAGGGCCCTGTGGGTGCAGTTCCCTGTCAATCCTGGCTGCGGCTTGCTGCTGGTGTTGGTGGGGTGGTCGGATTTTGTGGTGTGTGTGTGTGTGTGTGTATGTTTGCGCGTGTTGTCTTGTGCCCGCCAAGCCTGGCCGGGGTTTGTGGGTAGCTTGCTTTTGTCCCCCGGCTTTCTTGACTCCGGTTAGCCTGCCGACTTATTTTGCCGTGTCCGTGGGGTGGTGTCGCGCGCCCTGCGTGCTCTTTGGGGTTGTGCGCGCTCTCCGGGTTTGCGGCACCCCGTGGCCGTTGTTGCCTAGCACTTCGTTTTGTGCCATGGTTATGGCCGGTGGCGTGCCTGTTTGGCGTGCCTTGTGGCCCCGTGTCGTTCCGCCGTGCCTCGTCCGGTTCGGTCGCTCTCGGTGCGCCGTTTGGCTGTCCCGTTGCCGTGGTGCCGTCAGTGTTGGGTTCATCGCCACGCACGTGCTGCATGGCCCCCCCGGACTTCGTGTCCGTCGCTGCGCGGGGCACGTGGAGGGCGGCCGAGAACCGGGCTCTCGCTACATGTCTGCAGGCCCTTGCAGACATGGGCGCGCTCTGCGTCCTACCCCTTCATGGCCCCGGTGTGCGGTGGTTCCTAGGAGGTCCCTCCGACGGCCTTGGGGTGCGTGCGCCGCGTTGGTGTTGCCTGTGGACCCGGTCACTCACGCGTCCGGTTTCTAATACCGTCCGCCTTGCCGTAGGGTTCTCGGCCGGTGCGCTGGGGTTGTTGCATGTGGCCTACCCGCAGCTCCTGGCCTGTGATGCAAGCAGCAATGGGGGACCTCCCCCAACTCAAGGAAGACCTCGAGCAGAAGATTACCACCTGGCAACGTGAGGCCGACATGAAGCTCATGAAGAGCGTATGGGGTGCCCATGTCAGAATCGTTGAAGAAGACAACTTCTCACAGGCATGCGTTTGGGAACCCCCTCGAGCATACCTATGCTATTGTAGTCCGCGAGAGACGGGCTTACGGGACCTACTATTTGCCTATCAAGGGTTGAAGGACTCACCCAAGGACGCTGAACCGGTTGAGGACCTCCTCCCCGCTTCTATACATCAAGGGGCAAGCAGCCTGCACTCTAATGAGGACCTGGAACACAAGATCCAGCCCTTGGAACCAAGAGTACAGAAGCTAATGAGGACGTATCCGGAGATGTTAAGAGAAGTTACTCCCTGCAACTTGCGGTGACAAGGTAGTCCCGATGGATCTCAAGCTAAAGCCTGAGGTCGTAGGGCATAGGACACGCCGAAGGCCCTATCCAGCTCGTAAAGAGCAGAATGACGAGATCGAGCGTCAAATGCACGAGTGTATCGACGCTAGCCTTGTCTTGGAGTAGAAAGATGGGGACTACCCCCTACACTGCAGCCCCTGTTGCCATGTGGCGAAGCCTTGGTCTTCAGCCAAACGGGCGGTGGACTATGGAGATCTCAACAAGAACAGGTTGAACCACTCCGGGTCTATTCCGACCATGGAGTCAACCCTGGAGAAGATAGCCTTTTGCCGCTACAAGACTAAGATGGGCAAGAGGAGTGGGCTTTGGCAAGTGGATGTGACGCCCAACACGCAGGAACTCTTGGCGTTCATCACCCCTCAAGGGAGGGTGTTTAAGCGGAAGGTCACGCCCTTTGGCGTGGCCAACGCACTAGCTCTTTTGCAAGAGCTGATGAACAAGATCCTGTCCATCCTACGTCGAAGACCCGTGGTACAAGCACTCATATCCCGTGGCGTACAGATGGAAGCACACATCGATGATGTTTGCCTGGGAACAAATACCCAAGAGGATCACCTAACCCTCCTAGGACACTTCTTTGATGTCTGCCAGCAAAACCACATCCGACTCAAGTTGGAGAAGTGTGAGTTCATGCAGGACACCATGCAGTACCTAGGGTTCGATATTGGCTATGGGTGGTGGACCCCGGCAGCCTCTAAGGCTAAACCCCTGATGGATGCCCAAGTACGACATGAAGACCCCAAGAAAGGACTCCATGATGTACCTAGCTTTATTGGGGCATGCAACTTCTACCGTTGCCATATCACAAATATCACCTACACCAGCGCCATCCCGACAGACCTCATCAACAAGAGTACTACCTTGCGCCGGAGTCCTCATGAGCAACAAGCGTTTGACGTACTCAAGGACAAAGTGCCCAACACTAAGTGCTTGGGCGTGCCTGTAGCACAAGGTGAAATTGTCATGGTGACTGACGCCTGCAATGTGGGTGGTAGTGGAACGGTACCTTGAGTTCGGCAAACGCTTGTTGCTCTTGAGGGCCCGAGCGCCAAGTAGTACTCTTGTTGATGAGGTCCGTTAGGATGGCGCCGGTGTAGGTGAAATTTTTGATATGGCGACGGTACAAGTTGCATGCGCCAATAAAGCTACGTACATCACGGAGTCCTTTCTTGGGGTGTTCATGTCATACTTGGGCATCCATCAAGGGTTTAGCCTGAGAGGCTGCTGGGGTCCACGACCCATAGCCAAGATCGAACCCCAGGCACTGCATGGTCTCTTGCATGAACTCATACTTCTCCAACTTGAGTCGGATGTGGTTTTGCTTGCAGGCATCAAAGAACTCCCCCAGAAGGATGAGGTGGTCCTCCTGGGTATTTGTTCCCAGGCACACATCATCGATGTGTGCTTCGATCTGGGTACCATGGATCTTCGTCGTAGGTTGGACAAAATCTTGTTCATCAACTCTGAAAAAAGATTCGGTACGTTGGCAGGGCAAAGGGTATGACCTTCAGCTGAAACACCCTCCCTTGAGGGGTGATGAACGGCAAGAGTTCCTGGGCGTTGGGCGTCAGATCCAGTTGCCAAAGCCCACTCCTCTTGTCCATCTTTGTCTTGTAGCGGTAAAAGGTTATCTTCTCTAGGGTTGACTCCATGGTGGGAATAGACCTGGAGTGGTTCAACGTCTTCTTGTTCAGCTCTCCATAGTCTACCACCAGCTGTTTGGCTGAAGACCAAGGCTTCGCCACAAGGCAACAGGGGCTGCAGTGTTGGAGGTAGTTCCCGTCATTATACTCCAGGACCAGGCTAGCGTGGATACACTCTTGTATCTGACGCTCAATCTGATGACCCACCTCTTTAGGAGCTGGATAGGGCCTTCGGCGTATCCTATGCCCTGCGACCCCAAGCTTGAGCTTGAGATCCATCTGGACTAGCTTGTCACAAGAAGCTGCAGGGGGTACTTCTCTGAACACCTCCAGATACGTCCTCATCAGCTTCTGTACTCTTGGGTCCACGGGCTTGATCTTGTGTTCCAGGTCTTCATCACAGTGTAGGCTGCTTGCGCCTTGATATGTAGAAGCGGGGAGGTGGTCCTCAACCGGTTTAGCGTCCTTGGCTAGGTCCTTCAGCCCTTGATAGGCAAATAGTAGGTCCCGTACGACCGTCTCTCGCCGTCCAGACTAGCATAGGCACACTCGAGGGGGTTCGCATACACATTCCTGTGAGAGTTCGTCTTCTTCAAGGGTTCTCACATGGGCACCCCATACACTCTTAATGAGCTTCCAGTCCAGCTCACGTTGCCAGGTGGTAATCTTTTGCTCGAGGCTCTCCTCTGCTTGGGGGAGGTCCCCCATTGCTGCTTGCAGCACAGGCCATGGGCTGCAGGTGCCAAGAACGCCGCCGCAAGGCGCACGGTATTAGAAACCGGAGGCGTGAGTGAACGGTTCCACAGTCAACACCATCGCGGCGCACGCAGCCCAAGACCGTCGCGGGAGGGACCTCCTAGGGACCACCGCACAGCGGGACCATGAAGGCTCAGGACTCAGAGCGCGGCAAGGTCCGCCCGCAAGGGCGTGCAGGTAGGCACCGAGAGCCCGGTTCTCGGCCGGCCTACAAGTGCCCCGCGCAGCAACGGACACGAAGTCCGGGGGAGCCACGCAGCAGCGTGGCGATGAACCCAACAGTGACGGCACCACGGCAACGGGATAGCCAACTAGCGCACCGAGAGCGACCGGACCGGACGAGGCGCGGCGCAACGACACGGGGCCACAAGGCACGCCAGACAGGCACACCGCCGGTCACAACCAGGGCACAGGATCAAGTGACAGGCAACAACGGCTAGTGGTTGCCGCAAACCCGGAGAGCGCGCACAACCCCATAGAGCACGCAGGGCGCGCGACACCACCCCACGGACACGGCAAAGCAAGCCGGCACCCTGGTCGGAGGCAAGAAAGCCGGTTGGCAAAAGCAGGCCACCTTGGAAACCCCAGCCATCCTTGGCGGGCAGAAGAAAGCATCCGCGCGCGTACACACACACACACACACACACACACACACACACCACAAAGCCTGGCCACCCCACCAACACCAGCAGGAGGCCGCAGCCAGGATTGGCGTGGAACTGCACCCACAGGGCCCTCCGCCAGGATTGGCGAGGGTCCACCCAACCAAAGATGGCACCAAGCCCCAGCCCTGATTGATGGGGAACTGCAACCATAGGGCCCTCCGCCACGATTGGCGAGGGACCACCCACCCCATGAAAGCGAGCACCAAGCTCAGCCAGGATTGGCGGGGAATAGCCCCCACATGGCCCTCTGCCAGCCCGGAATGGCGGGGAAAAGCACCCACAGGGCCCTCCGCCACGATTAGCGAGGAACCGGCCCTCCAAAGCCCGCAGCAGGGCTGAGCCAAGATTGGCGGGAAAGTGCACCCATAGGGCCCTCCGCCAAGATTGGCGAGGGACCACCCCAGCAAAGCCAGTAGGAGGCCCGGCCCACGCCAGGATAGGTGGGGAACAGCACCCACAAAGCCCTCCGCTAGGATTGGCGCTGGACCATCCACCCCACGCCAATCATGGCTGGGGCCTGCCGCTGGCTTTGCTGGGTCGGTCCCTCACGAATCCTCGTGGAGGGCCCTGTGGGTGCAGCTCCCCGGCAAATCTGGCTGGGGCCTACTGCTGGCATTGCTCGGGTGGTCCCTCGCCAATCGTGGCGGAGGGCCCTGTGGGTGCAATTCCCCGCCATTCTTGGCTAAGGCCTGCTGCTAGCTTTGGGGTCATTGACCCCACAGGGATCTGAGCCAGGATTGGCGCAAGGCCCTCCGGTGCTGTTCCCCACCAAATCTTGGCAGGGGCCTGCTGCTGGCTTTGGTGGGGTGGTCCCTCGCCAATCGTGGCGGAGGGCCCTGTGGGTGCATTTCCCCGCCATTCCTGGCTAGGGCCTCATGCTCGGTGTGGTGGGATGCGTGGTTTCTCACCCATTCTCGCAGAGGGCCTTGTGGGTGCAGTTCTCCGCCTATCCTGGCTAGGGCCTACTACTTGCTTTGGTGGGGCGGTCCCTCGCCAATCCTTGCCATAGGGCCCTCCGCCAAGATGGGCGAGGGACCACCCCACCAAAGCCAGCAGCAGTCCCCAACAAGAATAGGCGGAGATCTGCACCCACAAGAGGAGCCGCATCTGGCTGAAAAACTGCCGTCACCGCCTTATGCAGGGGTAGGACTTCGAGTTGTTTCTGAATTCTAATATCTAGGTGTGCTGCTGGGGCATGTAACTGTGGACCATGCATAAACATCTGTTGTGGCCACAACATACTAGCGGGCTATTTTTTTGGCGCAGTTGCCTTTGCATTTGCAGGAGCGTTGTGAGCTGTTGAAGGTGTGGATTCTGAGTCTGTTTGAGTTCCCGGCGAGAGTGTATTTGCCTACTCAGTTGTTCATTTCACAGTTGCGCAATATATACTGCTTAGCATTGGGTCCGGATAGCTCGGGAATGGTACTGCCGTTCATTGCGCAGCTCATGGAACAGGGTGGATGTGGTCTGGTGATGCCCCACACTTCTTTGTACTGGCAGAATGCCCTAGCCTTTGTATCGCATCTCACGGGAAACGTTTGCCTGCCGGCTGTTGTCGTTGTGACCTTTGAATGGTGGTGTGCAGTAGTGGGCTTTGTGCCCCGATTACAGTTCCTTTTCTTGCTCCAGGCCGGTAGGGTGCTCTGGGCGGGCATGCCATTCCTAGCACTCGGGGCTAAGGCCTTCTCCAAAGCCCGACAAGCGCTATCAGTCATCATGTCAAAGGAGTTTTCGGTGGAGTCTATACCACTTTGGCACAATGCACTGTTTGTAGATGAGTCGCACTACACATACTTTTCGCCCGCACTGGTGCGCCAGGGTGTACTGTATGCTACTCAGGTGCTACGGTAGGGGTCTTTGCGAGATGATGTTGTCTTGTCCCCTTTCTTTCGTTCCGTGTACATGGGAGTAGCGAGTCTAGTGCAGAATGCAAGGCAGCTACGCTGCCCGCGGCCTTTCTTCTCAGTGGTGGGAATGTGGTCTAGCTGGTTTACCTCAGGGATGCTGCAGTACCCAAACCGGCAAACTGCGCCTGAGCAGCGGCAGACTATTGAGACGTGGCATGCCCTGCATGCTTGTTCTATGCCGCCGGTGGTACGTGACTTTGTGAAGGCAGTCTTGTGGCTTAAGATAAAGACCTTGGAGAGGCTGCATCCGTGGCTGCAGGAGCCTACCCTCTGTCCGATCTGTGCAATGCGTGAAACACATGCCCATGTATTGTCCAAGTGCAAGTATTTGTGTTTCGCAGCCAAAGTAGGGCCCCAGTGCTTTGATGATATGACGGTGCGGTAGGTCGTGTACACACCAGTATAATTGCTGAACGCTGCGGCTGATATGCTCTTGGGATCCCCGTTAGCAACGGTACTCTGGCCTGCGCGTCTTGGCGTGTGCGCTGTTTGGTTCGTGCCAGCCGTGGTGTTGTGCTGCCGCACGCCATGTGGTCATCGTTTCTGAAGTAATGGTGTCACATTCTGGGTCAGGTCTCTGCTATGCATGGTGGTGACTTTGGTCGGCATATTTGTGAATTCTTACATTCCCCGGAATCCCTTGATGATAGCGGCCGTTTAAAGCATCCTAGAGCCCTGATTTTCTTGAGCCCCCCACCTACCAAGGCGCAGGTCAAGGCGCAGGTCAAGGCGCAGAAGAGAAAGGACAATAAGGAGCAGCACCTCCAGCGACAGCTTCCCCTGATCAATTGGTTTTTGCAACAAGGCTATGCTCCCATTTATATAGATGGATGCTCAAAGCATTATGATGTGATGGGGTGGGTTGGGGATTTTGGTGTTTTTGTGCATACCGAACGGCCCCTCTCCTACTCACACCCAGTGCCTGCGGAATGCCGCCAGACGAATAATGGCTCAGAGTTGTATGCGTTATACTACGTTTTGAATGACGTAATACCCATTCTGGGGTTAGACAAAATTCTAATTATCACGGATTCAGAGTACCTGTTTAAAGGTGTATTGGGAGGTGCAGCCAAGTGGCGCCGTCATGGCTGGAGAGTGGCATCTGGCCCTGCGGCAAATTCGTGGTTGTGGGCCAAGGTGCTAGCATTGTTGGAGTGTGTGCGGGTCGATCTGAAATGGTTGCACAATCCGTCACATGTTGGCATTTGCGGCAATGAAAAGGCTAACACCTTAGCGGAGTCAGGCAGGCAGCTGAATAAACCGTGTCCCTTTGCCGACAAAGCATTGCATCATTCGAGAGTGGAGGCAAACAACCGGTCAGGGGTTGTCATGGTTTTGGATGCTACACCACTCCCAGTGTCATCTCTGGGTTTCATGTTTAGCCTAGACACTGCTGTGGACCGCGTGGCACAAGGGTTTTAGTTCTCTGCAGGGTCAGGGTCCAGTGTCCGGCGACGCCTGAATTTTTGTGCTCAGCATGGTGTCTCAGATGCAGGTATGAGTCGGGAATTGCCGGTTGAAAACCCTATGCTTGTGGACCGCACGGTTGAGGATGACGTTGGTGACGGGGTGGGGGGTATCACCCGCTGATGGCCTGCCATCACCCTTGGAAGACCAGTCCAGTGGCAATCGCACGCCTGAGCGTTGCAACATACCCGTGTATATGGTGGATACGCCACTGGCTGAAGACTTCTCGATGTCTTCTTCTTCGGGTGATGACCCCCTTTCCATTCACTCTGATGTTTCTGTTGTCTATGTTATTAGTATGTCCTCAGACACGAGCGCCTGAACACGGGCCTGAACGGTATCGGCGCCCCTGGCGCCACGCCTACGCTCCCCCCTGTATGTAATGAATGTTTTGTTCGGCGGTGTGTAATGGCGGTTCTGCAGTTATAGTACCGAAGCTATATAGTGGGTACACATCGTCATAGTACAACGGTAGTGCGCTTGCCCCGTGGGCTGGGGAGCGTTGGTTCGAGTCCCGGGACGCCCGGTATGGGCGGCCGGCATATAGTATGGCATAGCTTGCCGTGGCTTGAAATGCGTTGTAGGTGTGTTGTCCTCATAGAGTACGTGGATATCTTCCGGTAAGCGATCTTTTGGTGTGTGTAGTATGATTTGTTTGAAAGTTTGGTATTGGCGGAACCGACAGCGCTTGTTATTTTTCTGCGCCTTGCGGCGCCTTTTTGGTCAGGATACCATGAACGGAGTGGACAGTGGAATGTGGGCAAACATCACATATTTCGCTGTTTTTCGTCATAGCGGCGCCTTGCGGCGCCATGACGGTGTTTGATGTATGGACTCGCATTCAGCTCGATTTTGTTCATAGGAATGTTGTTCATAGCTTTCACATGCTGTTGCCGGTTGAATAATGTTTCCGGCCATAGCGAGCATCAGGCCCTAGCCAGGAATGGCGGGGAAATGCACCCACGGGGCCCTCCGCGCGTATTGTCGAGGGACGACCCCCCCAAAGCCGGTAGCAGGCCCCAGCCAGGGTTGGCCGGGAACAGCACCCACAGGGCCCTCCGCCAGGATTGGCGAGGGACCAGCATACCAAAGCTAGCAGCAGGCCCGAGCGAGCATTGGGGGGGTTAAGGCGAAAACGCGTACCCAAGCTCACACGCCAACGCCTGCAACCGGGAAAGGCAGGGTTAAGGCAAACCACGTACCCGAACGCACGCCACAAACCGCAACCACGATTGGGGGGGGTTAAGGCCAAAACCCGTACCCAAACACGCGCCATGGGGTGCGCCGCTAGAAGGTGTGCACATAACCCCCCCCCCCCCCTTTGGGTACCACCAGAACCACGATGTGCACGCGTTTACAATGCCTAAGAGTCACCGTACGAGTTTCTGTAAGTGTCCTAAGTCCAAAGCAAGCCAAAGTAGCAAACCAAAAGCGCACAAAGGCGGGTTGCAGCAGGGGCTCCAACGCAGAACGGGGATTCCAGCAGGGGTTCGAGTAGATGTTCTAGCACAAAAAGTGGGTTCCATCAAGGTTCTAGCACAGGGTTTCGGCGTAGAAAGGGGTTCCAGCAAGGGGTTCCAGTAGGGGTTCCAACACCTATTTTTCTTTTGTGTTCCCTCGCATTTCAGCCCAGATGCCTTTGTTCGCCCCCTAGGTCGACTGGACCGAGGCTGCCCAGGTTGCCGTGGGCCCTCGGGGCTATGCGGGCCCCGATGGGTTGGGCTGCACCGACCTCGCTGCCCACCCCGACACCAAGGTGATGATCGCACCAGGCACCACCATTGCCCGCATCAGCCTCGCCCGCCCCCTCCTCCCTGCCGACAAGCAGCGTTGCGCCCTCACCGACTGGCTGCACGGGGTCTTGGAGGACCACCCCGACGTGCCGATCCTGCGAGTCCGGCTGCACGGCAACGACGTGGATGATATGATCCAAGCCTGCACCGGGCGGGTGAACCCCACCGTCAACAAGACGCAACGGCATCATGTGGGGATGGAGGGCACCACACCCCTCTTCGCCGCCCACAAGCCAAGCACCAAGAAGGCCAGGAAGGACAAGTTCCCCTTCAAGCACCCCCACCTCGACAGCCTCCGCTATGTGGTGGAGAGCAAGCCCGCGATGTCCCCGCCCAACTACTCCCTCACCAGGCACTCCCCCTACCGTTGGAAGCCGGAGCTCGTGGGGTTGACTACTCCCGTGCTGATGGAGAGCGAGGACGCGGTCTTGCCCCTCCCCATGTGCCACGCCCTGCTGCTCATTGGGGCAAGCGAAGCGGTGAAGCAGGTGGACATCTTGAGGGAAGTGAACGAGGAACTCTCGGAGTTGGGTCAGACGGGGCACGTGTTCAAGGAGGGGTTCCTGGCGAAAGATGGCGACATGGTGGCGAACATAAACATCGAGGAAGACAACGTGGGCCAGAGGTGGGGCGGCATCTTCAACGTGGCATGGCCAAGCCCAAACCGGCCACCCGATCCAGGCGACAGGGCTGCGGTGTATGGGATGGTTCCGACGGGCAATGGGGGTCAAGAAAGTCTTCAGCTTCCTCACGTTGTACTTTGGGCGCCAAGAGTTCTGCAAGCCCTCTCTATGAAGTACCCGGGTCTGTTTTTGGTGAAGGTTGGGTACGTGCGGGCAACGTCGGATCAGCTATGGCATCGGGATCTGCCGCTGGAGTTGCTAAACGTTGGGGTGGAGCGCGCCTTCTCGCGCTTCATGTATGTGAATCTGAACTGCCCCATGGTCGGCTGCGAAAACATGTTCGTGTACGGTTCTGGCTCTGGTGTTGCCTACTTGTGGCAGGAGGTCTCCAGGAGTATGCTGCCAGGCAACCTGTGGATCTTGAGCAGTTACGTCATTCACCGTGGTGGGGCTGACCTAATAAATGTGCCGGCTGGATCCACCCGTATCATCGCCTTTGCCGCCATTGCCACACGCCGCGTCGACTACTAGACGACAGTGCCGACCATCCCGCCACCCCGGGTGGAAGTCCCCGCGCGACAACCGTCGCCAACGTCCCCAAAGGCCGTGCATTGTACAGCAGCGCAGTGCAACGGCGTGGTGAAGGCCGACCCGCCGGCAAAGTGTTTCAGCTTGGACAACCGTCTTCTTTGTGTTGTACATGTGGGCTAACTCTGTGCAGACTGTCAGCGGGATTATGGGGAGGATACGCCTGCTTTGGAGGCCGCGCGTGCGGAGATTGCAGCCGAGGGAGCAGAGGAAGTTGATGAGGGGACGCCGAAGATTGTGGAGGAGGATCTGTGCGAGTTTGCGGCTCTGGTGATGATGCCCTTTGACCATACAGTGCTGTACACCACCCATCGCCCAAGGCCACTGGCAGCAGACATTTCAGCGGGTCCGGTGATCGACGTGTCCGCCCAACCTTGCACCCCCGAAGATTGTCCCCTCGGCCCATTTGTCAATGAGAACGAGGAGTTGGAGGCCCCGATCCCAAGCAAATTTCTGTCATTGCAACGCAGCCGGGCAGCCTGATGGTGGTGTGTGAACGCTAGGTGGGTGGGATGGCAATGCTGGAGGACACCGTGGACCCCCCCGTTGCCCAAGTACTTCGATGGGATGTGGCAGGCACCCACCCGCAGATCGTTGACACGTCTGTCCTGGTCCAATCGGGGCTTTTGGTGGCCAACCCCGAGCACCTGAAGGAGTACTGGTGCCCTCCCCAACAGTTATGTGCCTGCACTGTGGTAGGGCTAAAGCTTTAGGCCAAACGGGTGCCTTGAGGGGGGGGGGTTAAGGTCGCCTGTGTTGGGACCCGGAGATGAGCCCTTCTGGCCCATGTAGAGCAGACCACTTGGGACCTGAGATAACACCTCGGAGCTGAGGCACGCACATGTGCATGTGCGTGGTCTTGTGCGATTGTGCCGACGGCAGTGCGCCACCTTGAATGGAAACCTTTTTTGTTTTTAGCCCCTAGGTTGCGCGTTACCTCACATAGGACATTAGTTGCGCCGTGCACAATGTGCCTAAGGTGGTGTCACGAGTGGGAGGCCTCACATAGCCTGCCCCTTGGAGACGTCACCAAAATGAACGCCCAATATGCATGCATTCTCTGAAAATTTTGGTATATATCATTGTAGTCTCTTTGATTGTGAACTGAAGTGAAGGCGTGTGCCATGGGGTGCAACACATGAATACATTGTACGACCTTGCAGAGTGTTGACCCTTTGACTGCTGTAGTGTGCCTCTGCCTGTACCTTTCGGGGGCGGTCTCAATGAGAGAGAAAGGCAAAAACAAAGGGGCCGTGGGCAATGCTGGAAGGGGGTACTGGAAGGGGTGCTGGAAGGGGTTCTGGCGCTAGAAGGGTCCGCTGGAAGAGTCCGCTGCAAGGGGGCTCCACCGCTGGAAGGGGTTCCAGCAGGGGTTCCACCAAAGGGTTCCAGCGCAGAAAGGGCTTCTAGCAAGGGTTTCCAGCAGGGGTTCCAACGGTTACACCTTTCCCATTTGTCACAGAAACCATGGAAAAGACGGTTGCCGCACTTGTGGGGATCATGCCATAGCCCAAGCCCTACACGGCTGTCAAGGAGAAGCACCGAGCACGCGGTAGCACAGCACACAGACCATCATGCTGGAACTTTTAGTGGATCCGGAGGCAGTTGTAGTTCAGGGTGTTGGGGGACTGTACATCGGTTTCGCCAGGCATGGCATCGATGAGGACCCTCGTGTAGTGTGCGCAATCGGACTGTGGGCCACCGGCAGGAGATTGAAGTCACCAATGCGGCACATGTTGGTCCTCCCGCGCGAATGCACGCGTCGTGATCATGCTGAAGCGTGCATCACGTTAACGCCATACCCCACCACAACCTACGCTATCACTTGCGCCAGCATGATCGAGTGGCGGTGCGCAGCGATAACAACACTAGAAGACCTCCTTTTCACGCAGTTGAAGATGGCCGAGACCCTATGGGAGCTTCAAATGGAAACTGAGGAGATTTGGATTTTAATATGCCCTGATGCAACGGCATTGTGGCACACATCAGTCACTAAGATCGGTGTTTTTGTAAACTGTTGGGCCTCAAGGGTTTCTGCTGCGTGGCATAGCCATAAACGGCTGATGTGGGCGTGCATGAATGGCCCCGATGACGCCGCATGGCTGCATGCTTTTTATGAGGATGCGGGCCTAAATGCCCAAGCCATCCAGCTGCAGGAAATTTGTACGTTCCGTGTCAAAAACCAAGCCAAAAAATTTCAATGTAGACTGATGATGGTGACGAACGGGCGGGGGAAAGTTTTGGTGGGGCTACCCTAATGCCACTGGGTTGGTGCCGATAGAGGGCGCGGTAAACAAAATTCAATGGGGGGCATTTCTTGCAAGTATGTGTATGCACACACAGGTTGTAGGGTAACCAATGCTGTCAAGAAGCCCCCAACAGAAACTATTACCACCTTGACAGTGGCCGCTGTTGGAGTGCGGCAAATTGCCACTGAGTTTGACGATATATGGTCTACCCTTTTAGGAGATGTAAAGTATGTGGCTCATGCTGACAGGCTTTTCCAAAGGACCACTAAGGCAGGGCAATGTGATATCAGCACCTCTGTGTTATTCTTGAGAGACCCCAAGTACCATTTTGGAATTGTACATGGCCTGAGGAACAATTTTTCTAACACCATGATTGGTGGTGTCCTCTTGTGGACACTAATTCAAGTGTTGGTGCGCAATATGCGTAGCCTATATGCCTTGTGGGGGCAAAAGACACCATTGACCAATGGTCAGGTGCAGGAGGCCAAGACTCACTGCCGTATAATCGGTGAGGCATGGCGCCGATTGGGTTGGAAGTCAACCCCATGGGTCCACTGGATAGTGGCCCATTGTGGAACGGTGCTCCAAAAATATCGTAACCTTTATGTGTTCCGCAGTATACCTGCGGAACACATGCATAAGCCTTTCAAACTTGTTGTCAAAAACAGCATGCGTGGGTGGTGCCTTCGCCGCCCAGGCGTTTCACGACGCGGTCTCACGCATGTATTGAGCATGGAGACCCTTAACGTGGGGTTACTGCACCGAGCGGCCCGTCAAAGGCTTGCCCCTGGCGAGGCCACAAGGGACCCAAGAAAAAGGCACAAAATCTACGTTTGAGAAGCCAAATTTGAGCCCGTTGGATTCATTTCGTGCCCTTCTTGCAAAAATCCTTGGCGCAGAAACCCCCCCACGGAAAGGGTGCAGAAAGGGGGTTCTAGCACACAGAGGGTGTACAGAAAGGGTGCAGAAAGGGGATTGTAACGCAGACAGGGGGGTGCACAAAGGGCACACAAAGGGTGCAGAAAGGGTGCAAAAAGGGTGCCAGGACCCCTTTTCCAGCAAAAGGGGTGTGTGTAGAAAATCCGGGAAAACGGACCGTTTGCAACAAAAATGAAAATCAGCCACCAAAAGGGGCCTAAACATGTGCTAATTGGCCCCAAACCACTTTTCAACCACACAAGGTGGTGTGGCTTGGGTAAACATGCAAAAAGGGCGCTAGAAGGGGGGGTTCTTTGGCACATCTCCTAGCAACGCACCCCACACGGGCCCAGCCAAGATTGGCGGGGTTAAGGTGAAAACCCGCACGCAAACACACACGCCACAGTCCCCAGCCGGCAAAGGCGGGGTCAAGGCAAAACTCGTACCTGAACTCACTCCACAATCCCATCTAGGATTGGCGTGGTTCAAGCGAAACCCGCACCCAAACACACACCACGCACCCCAGCTAGGATCAGCGGGCTGAAGGCACAATCCGTCCCCAAACACACACGCCACAATCTCTAGCCAGCATTGGTGGGATTAAGGCAAAACCTGAACCCAAACACACATGCCACAAACCTCAGCCAGGACTGGCGGGGTTAAGGCAAAAATGGTACCCAAGCACACACGCCACGGGCCCCGGCCAGGATTGGCCGGGTTAAGGCGAAAACGCAAACCCGAGCACGCACGCCACCGTCCCCAGCTAGAAAAGGTGGGGTTAAGGCAAAACCAGTACCGGACACATACGCTACAAACTCCAGCTGGGAACGGCGGAGTAAAGGCCAAACCCAAACCCAAATACACACGCCACACAAGAGTAGGAAGTAGGAAGTGTCCATAGCCCCGGCACTGAGGCAGCCCGCGCCATGCAGGTGACCCGGCCAAATGTGACCCGGGGCTTGGGGGTGAGGCTGCACCCTAACTCGTGCGCTGTTTTGCGACTCGAGGCGGAGTGTGCGACGCCCAAGCACCTCGTTACCGTAGTACCAAGACGATGCCGCCGGTATGCCTTGGGAACGGGATACGCCAGGAAGTCCGGTGAACCCCTAGGGTTCCGTTCAAAGGAGGGGCCGTGCGCAAGCACGGGGGCACACCCTCCCGGCGTGGGGCGTTCCTCAGGCTGGCGGCGACCAGCCCTCCCGGTGTTGCCCCGGGCCACTTTGTTGGGGGTCTAGCGGGATGTAAGCCGCCTCGCCTCTTCAAGCGCAGAGCTTCTTCCTTTGCCGTCACAGGGGCGATGCCAGGGGGAACCATGGGGCGCCTCTCCACGACCGAGTGCACGGACCTGCCTACCTTCCCATCTGTATACTCTAGGACCAGGCTAGCGTTGATACACTCTTGTATCTGACGCTCAATCTCGTCATCCTGCTCTTTAGGAGCTGGATAGGGCCGCGGGCGTATGTTATTTACCACGAACTCTGGCTTCACCTTGAGATCCATCTGGACGAGCTTGTCAGCGGAAGCTAGAGGGGGTACTTATCTTAACTCCGTCCAGATACGACCTCTTCAGCTTTTGTACTCCCGGGTCCACGTGCTTGATCTTGTCTTCCAGGTCCTCATCACAGTGCGGGTTGCCTGCGCCTCGTGGTATAGAAGCAGGGAGGAGGTCCTCAACCGGCTCAGGGTCCTTGGCTGGGTGCTTCAGCCCTTGATAGGCAAAGACGAGGTCCTGGACTCGTTCCACCGTCTATGGCAATGTAGAATAGCACAGGCACGCTTGACGGGGTTCGCATACGCATTCCTGTGAGAGTTCGTCTTCTTCAGGGGTTCTCACATGGGCACCCCATACACTCTTCATGAGCTTCTAGTCCACCTCACGTTGCTATGTGGTAGTCTTCTGCTCGAGGTCTTGCTTGACTTGGGGGAGGTCCCCCATTGCTGCTTGCTTCACACGCCAGGAGCTGCGGGTAGGCCTAGCGTAGCATAGCCTCCCCACCACGACTCTTTTCTTACAGTTCAGGCACTCTTCTTGCTTGACCCCAGAATCCAGGTCATCCTTCGAGAGCTCCTCTCTCCTGATGGAGAATTAGGGTTGCTGAGGCGCAGCATAATTGGCATTCTCAACTTCCTCCACACAACTCTGGACGAAGAAGGCATCACGATAGGATTCATCATCAGAGTGTATTGAGCTGGGAAGCTCTGATAGTCCACCCTCCGAGACTACATCGGGATTAGATACCTTGCAGGGGATGTCCGGGGACTTGGGTCCGTCACGACGTACTTGTCTCCCCACGGAGTAGTCTCCACCATCTCTCGGGGCCGTAGTTGATCCTTCAGGACGTCCAGGGTGTAGCCGTTGCCCTCGCGTTGTATATCCTAGACCAGAGCGGGGTCTAATTCATCCCATGGTGATGGTGCCAGGCTCCCATCCACAACGCTTAGCATACTCCCCCATTATGGGTTCCCGATGGGCGTCGTCCTCCCGAGCGGCACGTAGATGGCGTCTTCCGGCAGCTGGCTGGAGGTGAGCATTAGCTTCTCCAATAGACTACGGTAGTACTCGTTTCCCCGATGGGCTCCCCAATCGGGGGGACACACGACCATCCGGGAACGCTGGAGGGCCACCTTGGTCAAGACCTTCCCCAGCTCACTGAACCTGGGCCCCCCATAGGCCATCCCCAATGAGGGCCAGTAGAATTTGTAGGCGCAATTCCGCCCCTTGCTGGAGTACAGGGGCCAAGACGTGCTGTTTCTCGCTAGTAGACAGGTCCATGGTAAGGTCTTCCCTGGAGTATCCCAACTCCTTTAGGCCCTGGTTCAAAACTTCCCCAAGGAGCCGGTAGTCCTCCGTCTTGGCGGCAATAGTCATCGCAGAGGGCTCCTTCTTGCATACACTCAAGTAACTTGACGCTAATTCAGTGTGCTCGAGTGGTACAAATTCCCGTTCGTCACCAAAGTCCACCTGGAGGTCATAGGGCCGCTGCACCGTCAGGGACAAGATTTGAGGGTGTTCGGCGAAGAAGTCGGTACCCAAACGTAAGTCAAAAGCTTCGGTCTCCATCACATAGAATGTGTGGGCAGTACTCCTGGACCCCATGGGCACGTCGACCTCACGGTCCCCACAGCTGTGCACCACATGGCCGGCTCCCATGCGTAGGCTGCGGTAGGCATGGTGTTCGTCAGTAGGCCACGAGGTAAATTTTTCTTGGCCACGTTAGAGATGGTGGCTCCGCTTTGCAAAGGCACATTCACGGGCACATTGCCTAGCACATTCAGCGGCATTGGATAATGACTATTGGTGGCACTAGAAGTTCTGCCGGATAATTATAACGACCCGTACCCAAAGGGAACGGGTGTTGGTAGAAAAACAGTGGTTGCATCGCTTGCGCGTCGGCGCCGTGGCCACTCTGCGCGACGCGTTCGGCAGTTGACACGTTCGACACGCCCGACACGTTCAAACCGATGCGTTGCGCAGGACGAGAGTTGAATTCGACACATTCGGCAGATAGAGGTGCGGATTTGTGTTCGACAAAACCGGCGCGGGGACATTGGACGAGTTCCGCGGGTTCAGCAGCAGAGTGAAAGCCTTGGGCTTGGACTTACAATCGTTTGCTTGATTTCGGTCGACATTGTGTAATGAAATCGGGCTTCGGAGGGTAATTCCGATCAAAGAATATCAGAATTTTCTAAAATCTGAGATTTGGAATGCCGCCCGCGGCGATCGGGATCGCCGGGCGCCATCCGCGGTGGCGTCTTCAAGTTTTCAGGATTTCAAAATTTTTCTCAATGTGACAAATCTCGATCATTTTTTTATGTCAAAAAGATCGAGATTTGCGATGGATTCCGACAGGTCCCGGGTGGTTTGGGTCGAAATCGCCTCGGACCAAATTGAGTGTCCAATTCAACGATGAAGCGTCTTTGAACAATATGTGTTATGTTGGTCTTGTTGTTGACTTGCTTCATGCCTAATCATTCCAAACTAATGCCGACTCCATTCACCATGAATAGGTCCATTCCAAGGTCAACATGGCCATATATGACTATGGTGAGGTCAAGGATGGTTCTCCTCTCCTCATAAGTGATTGAGGCTTGTGAACGCCTCAATTGGGATTCATGGGAATGGGATGGGTGTTGCATACCCCAACTACCCCCAAAAGATTCATTCTTTGATTTCGATTTTTCAATCCATTTTCATATCTCCAAACCCATGTCGAGTTGGGATAGGCAATTAATTGTACATCAACATGGGACTATGTTTGACTCCCATGCCCCATGAACCACCCCCACTCTCCTTAGGCTTGGAGATACATTACCCACCAAATGGACACTTTCGCCGTTTTGTCCATTGTGCACCATAATGGTAAGGACATATCTCTTAGTCTTTTAGGAGTTGACACATATGCTCTACACAACATTAACATTGGATTGTGGGCAACATTTATTGTTTATTGTTCATTTCAACTCCCCTCATGCTTGGTGATCAATTCCAAATAATGTTGTCATTTGGACATAAACTTGAGCCATTTTCATTACCATGCATTTGCAAGCATGTATTTCAACTGCAAGCATGTATTTGAACAGAACATATCTCCAAGCCTACAGTGAGTTAAGAGCCGCTTTTCTAGGAGCAATTACTCCATGTTGCATGTGCATTGTGTGTGTGTCGTGCTCTCTTCCCCACTCACGGGTACGAAGATATTGACATTTTCATGATGTCATTTCCAATCCATTTTTATATCTCCAAACCCATGTCGATTTGGGATAGGCAATCAATTGTACATCAACATGGGACTATGTTTGACTCCCATGCCTGATGAAGCACCCCCACTCTCCTTAGGCTTGGAGATACATTACCCACCAAATGGACACTTTCACCGTTTTGTCCATTGTGCACCATAATGGTAAGGACATATCTCTTAGTCTTTTAGGAGTTGACACATATGCTTTGCACAACATTAACATTGGACTGTGGGCAACATTTATTGTTTATTGTTCATTTCAACTCCCCTCATGCTTGGTGATCAATTCCAAATACTGTTGTCATTTGGACATAAACTTGAGCCATTTTCATTACGATGCACTTGCAAGTATGTATTTGAACTGCAAGCATGTATTTGACCAGATCATATCTCCAAGCCTACAGTGAGTTAAGAGCCGCTTTTCTAGGAGCAATTACTCCATGTTGCATGTGCATTGTGTGTGTGTTGTGCTCTCTTCCCCACCCACGGGTATGAAGATATTGACATTTTTATGATGTCATTTCCAATCAGTTTTTTCCATCATATGGTAGTGATGTACACCCCTCAACCTTTGTCAAGCTCCAATGGTTTGGTGGTGTAAACCGTGTATGGGTCGTGTGCTTTCCCCACTCTCTCCCCATTGATTTCGTTCTCTTACTGTTGTGGATGTCTCTTCATAGGACCTCCATTGTCCACGTCTAATGCATCATGAGGTCGTGAGCAACTCAACTCAAGTTCATTGCATCGAGCTCGTGAGTTCAAAGCACCGTCCAACAGGTTAAGGTAAGTCGGCACTCAAGGACTGAAGAACCCACACGTCCCCTCATTTGTATTAGTGCATTTGCCTTGTGTCTTGGGGTTGAAGGTCTTTGCGGAATCCCCACCCTCTCCTCAAGCATAGGGGGGCACTACTTTTGTTATAAAACTCTGCAATAGGTTTTCTTTTTGGTGGTAAAACATTGATCCCGTGCCCTTGGTTCCTATAAAGGAAAAGGGCTCGCATAAATAGTCAAATATTTTTGGATTTTTTTTCTGAAATGGATACTGTGGAAATAATACGGTCACCACCTACCGTATTATATGGTAGCAGTTCCGGTTCCCTTCTTGGGGCTGGACGGGAGGAAGCCGGCGGCATCGAATCAATTCGCCACCCCAAAGTTCCCCCCCCAATCTTGCGGAAGCTTGGGAAGCACTCCCTCCAGTCCGCCTCAGCCCCAAGACACAAGAGTAGGTCTCGGTCCTCTCCTTCCTCTCCTCCCTTGTCCCGTGGGATCAATTACGGTCAAGATAAGGGTAAGGGTACCAAGGATGACATAGAGGTCTATAGTGGTATAGCCACTAGGTCCGGTAAGCGCCTTAGGACAGAGGATGGGACCCTTGAGGTGAGCTATTTTATGCCAGGCATTTAAAGCCCTTGTCTAGAGGGGCATTCGGCACATTGGAAAGGCCCAAGAAGGCCCCTCCCCATTGGGACCATCTAAAGACCGTGAACAAGAGGATCCCATGGCATCCAGTGTCCTATTTTCGGTGGAAATTGCTGAAAATGAGGACGGAGTCTTAGCCGGTATTAGGGCCGACGTCAATGGTTTAGGTGTCGCCTTCACACGGCTTAGCGGTCAAGTGTCTCGGTCCGGCCGTCGTGTGCGCAAGTTAGAAGAAACAACAGAGCGCGCGCTAAACCGGATGACCGAAACGGAGAAAACAGCAGCCCGGGCGCACGATGAGGCAACCCGGTTGCCACGGCGGCCGAGCAAGCGGTAGCCAAGGCCGCAGGCGCGAGCGCAAGGGCAACGTCGGCAAACAAAAGCGCCGACACCGAGGCCTGGGCGCGCCAACACGAGACCGCGGCCCACAGTGCAGCCATTAGTGGGCTGCGAAACCGCATGGAGGCCCTCGAGATCACCTTGGACGAACGCGCGGCCCCGCAACCCCCCGCAGCCAACTCCGTCGCCGTGACCGCGTTGCAGCACGCGGTGAAGTCCATCGCCAACGACGTGCGCTCCGCCGTGCGGGCGGGCGAAGACTTGCGTGGAACGCGGGCCGCGATGGACTTTCTCTATGTGGAGATTGAGTCAGTACGACGAGCCGCCAACGGAGGCGCCCAAAAGGTCGACACCGCGGCGGCAACCGCCGAGGGTGCCCGGGCCAAGGCGTCCGCCGCCGCCGCCGAGGCCGCGGGGGCGACGCAAGTGGCCAGGCGAGTTGCCGCAAGCCCCAAAGCCGCCGGCACCCACGCCGAGGAGGCTGCTGCGGCAGCACGACGCGCCGAGGTGACCGCCGCCTGCGCGAACGACAACATCGAGGAGGCCGCAGCCGCAGCCCGACGCACCGCGGCGACCGCTGCCTGCGCCACCGACACCAACGACACAGCGGTGACGCGGGTCTAGCAGGAGCTACAGCAAACCGCAACGGCAGCACAGCACGCCAAGGATGACGCGGCGCAGGCAAGGCAGCGCAACGACGTACTCGAGTAGCTCGTCAACGACGCCATTCGCGAGGCACAAGCCGCGCGAACCGAGGCGTCTGCAGCACGAGCAGCCGCCGAACAGGCAAACGAAGCGCGCGCGAGTGCCGAGAACGAGGTTGGTGAACTTGATCGGGCAGTCCAAAAAGTCCAGGGTGATGTCTCGTGTGACGTTTCAGAGGTAAAACGTCGCGCCGAGGAGATACATCACAAGTCTTGAGTCACTAGGGTACGAGTAGAGGCGCTAGCATCGTACTCCGATAATTCTTTTCCACCGATTGTGGCGAAACCGTTGGAAATTGCGGGTCAAAACTCACATTTTGCAGAAATTTTGCAATCCGCACAACAGTGCATCCTTGAGGCCCAAAATGGGGCCGACAGGGCCCGAAGTGAGGCTAACAGGGCTCAAATTGAGGCCCAAGCAGCACAAAGAATCCAGCTGGCAACCAAGACCATGTTGGATAGAGCTTATCCCGAAATTGACGACGCGGTGGGTCGGTCCGAGGCAGCAATCCTAACAATTTGGGGCACTTCTGGTCTAGTTGACCAGAGAATCAAGTTTTTCGAAGACTTTGCAGCCAAATGCACTAGGGAAACTCATGCCGCTTTGGACAAGCTCAAAACTAGCCAAAGTAGTGGCCCATCGGCCCCTCCTCCGCCAAGGAGTGGTGGCTTGGTGCCTCACTTTGAGGCAGAAATTTTCAAAGTCGATCTTATGGCTGAGGCATGTCGCTTGTATGCCGGAAATGCCATGCCGAGTGCCTAGGAGGCATTGGGAAGCCAAACTACGGCACATGAAAATGCTCTGGCTGCAGCCCAAGCCGTCGCCAGGATGTGTAGGGTAGACACTCAAGTTGCAGGTCATCACACACATGTACGGCACACTTCACTCCAGGGCCGCAGGTTCAAATTGAACTCTGGAACCCCCAAAGGAAGGAGATGAATAATGCCCTGCAACTAGCAATCAACAATGTCGCTAACATGGCCACATACAAGTTTGGCCATGTGAGCGTGAGGGTTAAGGACTTTGAAGATTCTTTGCTTGGGAAATTGGGGTCACCCGAAAGTGTCGTCCGAGACTAGGTGACCTGGACCTAGACATCCGAGCTCATAGCGATCAGCTCACTCGCATCTGGGAGCAGCTTGAGATGCAAAATCATGACCTGGATTTGTACATTGAAACATTGCGAGACATGGAGAAAAAAGGGGCTCAAAATGCTAGAACGACAGCAAAATAGATGTTTGGAGGGTCCTCGTGACTCTCGGGCCAACCCGCAGCCAACAAGTCGCCCAACATGCGGAGAAACAGGTCCCTAGTACGACGAATGACGGTCAGAGCGGTTTGACGGGTCTCGTGGGTCACGCTCTAGTGATAGGCCTAGGCATGATGTCCCGCATTGGCGGACTAGGCGTAGGGAAAGCCTTCAGATTGACCGAAGCGGCCCGTCTAGGCTTCTTAGGCGTAGGAATTCTGAACACCTGTGTGATGACCTCGGGAATCTTCCATCACCACCAGCCTGGTGGAAGAAAGGCCCGTGGGGACCGCTGCCGGGGGGCCATAGGGTCCGAGGTGATGTTAGGTCGTTCCAGATAGCCCCTTACATGAATGGGGCGTACTTTGCGCCTAGTAAGGCCTATAGAGCCAACAAAATGGAGGATGGGCGGGGGGGCGGAACAAGACGAGATCTTGCCCCGAAGGAACAAGATTCAGCCCACCGGCATAGCAGGTGACATGGCTTTCCGGGAAGCCAGACCTCCCCCGAAGTTCAAGGACTTCAAAAGTGTTCCACTGGATGCGGTTGCGGCCGCAAGTGAGGGATGCTTTGGGGAGCATAAAAACTCTTGGCTAGACCCAACGATCAAAGAAGCTCTCGAGAGGATCGCCAAGGTTCCCCTTTGGGATGGGAATCAAAAAACCTTGGAGGATTGGTCGCAAGAAATGCTCCGTTGGAGGAAGGACCATGCCTTCCGGTTTGATGACAAGCAACATGCCCATATCCTCATCGCCGCGGTCAAAAACAAGGGCGAGCAAGACAGAATCTATAAGGCGTATCATCGCGAAGATATGTCAACCGATGAGCTCTGGCACTACGTTGCCGGACGTGTCATGGTTCATATTAATCGTCCCCAGACGGTATGGCGGGAGCGCACCATCCCAGACGTCGTTTTGACCTCCAGTATATGGACTGACTAGATGGCACATTGGATTAAGGAAGGCGATGGCAGTCCTTATGGGGTTACCATCCGTGAGGCAACCACGGTAATGATCACGCTGCTAAAGGAGCATTGTAAACAAGTTCCTCAAGATAAGGATGCCCAAAGAGCATATCACAAGATATATGCTGTCCAAGTTGATTATGGTGGAGTCGAGCTCAATTATCTCGAGATATTGTTTTTGGTTTTGCCCTTTATCCAGACCAGGGAATACAAGGAGCGAAAAGAGGAGCATATCCACTCTTGCCAAGGGGCAGAAACCAAGAAGGCTCGGGCCTTTGGGGACCACAAAGGCGGATTTGGCGGAGATAGACACCGCAGCCGCAGCCGGGATGATTACCGCCGCAGCGGCGGCAGAAAGAGTCACGGATCCTCGTCCAGCGGTGATAAAAGTCGCGCTGGCCGACGAGACAACGTGACTAGTACCTCCTTGTTTGCCACTACAGTGAGCAGACAGAGCGGCAGGAGTGAGCACATGCAGAAATTCCGCCACGAAAGAGAAAAATGCCGAATTGGTGGTCAAAGGGGCCACTACCATAGGGATTCCCCCGAGAGGAAGTAAGGCAAGGACCAGAAGCAGGAGCACCAATCCAGATCCGGGTTGAAAGCCAAGCCAGATGACATTTGCCGCAAATGTGGTAAGAAGGGCCATTGGGCTTCAGAGTGCCGGGAGCGGAGCCGGTCAAAGTAGCATCCCTGTAGCAGGAGCCTTTCACAAGGTAAACATCCTAGCGGGGACCAAAGGTCCAATCCCAAGGGGAGGCCTAGGGAGGGAAATGACCATCCGAGGTCCAGAGACCGACGGGATGGGTCCAAGAACGGGCATCTCGGATCTAATGGATCCCAACGCAGGTCTTACGAACCCCACAAGGACCGGTCCAACTCACGGTCACCCGGCCGCGGTGACCAACACCGACGCACAAGTAAAACGCCGTAGGGGCCTACCACGCTACCAAAGTCACAGCCGAGCTGTGGCAGGAGCGCCCAAGAGCCATGCCCCACGTCAATGACCACCAAACGGTCTCGTCACAAGCCTACAGTGCGGGCTGTCCAGATGTGTGCCCTGCTTTCCAAGCACAATGTCCATATCTCGCCGGTAAGATTGGATGAGGCTGATACAGAGGTCCTCCGGTATCCTGTGAAGTCTAAAAATAAGTCCACCAACAAAATGATCGAGTTGGTGATCACGGCAGGTATCAAGCTTAGTGACAAGCTCAATCTGCCCGAACAACAACATCCGGCCTTGGTTGACAATGGGGCCCAGATTGAGGTCCTAGCTGAAGAAGAGGTTTTTGCACAAGAGGCTCTTTTGGATGCGCCAATGGTTTCTGCATCAACGTACCGTTCTCGGGGCCTCACTGATGGTTTCATACCGCGACATGCTAGATGATCTGGTGCGGCAATCACGGCACTGGCACACCCTTCTGCGACGTGCTAGAGTGTGGACCACCTCCGCAGACCTGCACTACCAGCGGCATGACCGAATGGTCCAGCTCTTTTCGGTGATGAGCCAGTTGTGGGCATCCGAGCGCGCGGCCCACTGGGTGGAGTCCCCTCTGCCTAAACGCCATTGCCGCACAAGGCCCGGCATCTTGGGCCAACGCCCGCCACTAGACATGGCCCCTACAAAGCGACAAAAGCTTGTCACTCTTGAAGACGTGTGGGGAATGGCACACACATGATGCAGCATGTTTAACCCCCTTAAATCTTACACATTATAGGCTTGCCATATGGCTTGGCGGTTTTGCCTACCGCATCAGAGAGTCCTCTGTTATACGCATGTGAACTCTGGGTCTTTGCCATGTGCCCCGCTTTGCGGCGATCCACTCTATCATATGCTGGAGACGCCCACTTTCCCAAGCACAGTCTTGAGTACTCTTTGAACTTCTGGAGTCAGTCAAAAAAAACAACAAAAAACAAGAGGCTCTTTTGGATGCGCCAAGTCTTGTGCCGCTCCTTACTGTTGGCAGGAAATCCCTGTCAGGAGGCCGTAAGGGTGTCATCGCCACCGTACGGGTATTGGCCGAGACCCCTGACGGGTTGCAGGTATACAAGTGTGTTCAAGTCTTCATGTAGCCGCTATAGGACCTAGGCTGATAATTGGGTTTTCATTTCATTTTGAGGTATGGGTTAGCGGTAGTGCCCGGAAAACAAACCCTAGTCAGTGTGGGTAGTTTTTTGAAGCACAGGAAGCCAGCATATCAGCATGGCAAGCATGGCCAGCATGGCTTGTCCAATGAAGTGGGAGTAGACGGAGCCCAAATCGAGGCCCATTATGGCCAAGCAGCCAGAAGGGTATTTAAATGGGTTCCTTTGAACGTCCTATTGCATCCATGCTTTGTGGCCTCTAAGTATGAGGATGGTCGCACTAGAGCCGGTAAGACGTCAGAATCTGGCGATACTCCGTCGGTTAGCTTCAACAGCGAGACGCTTAGCTATGTTAAGACTGAGTGTATGCCACCCAGGTGCTGGCGTCCAACACACTTAGTATTCAAAGGGGATTCTCAGCTTAGCACTAAAGGTCAATGTATGTTCTGTCACAAGAGCGCCACAGGCGAGTCGGTGCCTACTTGGGCACGTAGGGGTATTCAACAGCATAGGAAGGGGGTACGACGGGCCGTCAACCCAGTATTCCCCGTGGACATCGACGGGGAGGAGGAAGCACGCTTAGTACGCGAAGCATTAGGCGTCAACAGTCTCAAAGCCAACTACACACGCTCTAAGCGGCGCGCTTCTCTACCCATACTGCCATATCGTCCCGAAACCCCTACCGTACCCAGTCAAGATCCATACCTATTACTTCTCCCCTTCCCCCCTCAATACCTTCTTCTTCTTCATGTATGTTTCCTTCTCTCATGGAGTTAGTCTCCACACACATACCCTCTCATCCTTTTTAGGTGAAACGGCTCAGGCCTGAGTCCGTTTTACCTACCAGACGTACTCCAAGCTCGGCAGGTTACGACTTATGCGCCGCAGTCAACGTCGAGATCGCCCCACGGGGGTCAAAAACGAGTACCCATAGGACTAGCCTTCACAACTTTCATACTTACTTATAGCCAAGTCCAAGACAGGTCAGGGAACGCGGCTAAGCTCTTCGTCAGAACCGGAACCGGGGTCATAGACACGGATTACACCGGCGGGGTGGACGTTTTACACAGTAATATGAACTCCGAAGGTCACATGGTAAGGATCGGAAATAAGATCGCTCAATTAACCCTCGAACTTCATCTAGCCCCAGAGATTCAAGAGGTAACCGAACTTCAAGTTACGGAACGCGGTTCGCGAGGTTTCGGTTCTACATACATACCAGGTAATCAGGCAATCCCCTCCCCGGGTAAGCCACACACCCCCTTGCAGCCCGAGGGAGCACATATTTCAGGCATTACGCAAACTAAGCAATCATTCACCTGCGCAAAGGAGAAATGCGTCTTGTTATGCGCTTATATTTTCAGTTTATTGGTCGCATACAACGTTCCTTCTAGTGAGGGATCTCCGGAGTCTCCAGAGATTGGTTCCCGCAGTGCACCAGGCGTTGGGGTTGGTATGTAGCTTGAGTAAATGCTTGGTATCAACCTTTCCTCATAGACCAGGAATCCCTAGTAGGGTAGAATCAGCCGACGGACGCAGTCTAGTGGGTACGGATAGTTATCCTCCGGTGCCTGTACAGGAGACCCATGCCCTGATTCCGGTAAGGAGGCTGGCAGTGGTTCAGGGTGATGTCATGGATATTGGGTCCTCAACGTTACTCGCAGACGTACATGCAGAGTTTACCGGTACTGGACCGGAGTTGGCGGAGGTTGAAACCGCAGGTAGCACGCTTACCGGACTTGATGCGCCGTCCAGCCTAGCCACATAGCCCATCCTTCGGACAGCCCCTTCGGGTTGGGGTGAGGCTCGTATAAAATCATCTCAGGAGCATGCCCAGTTGAGGGTGGTAGCGTGTGATGGTGTGGTGTTTACAGACTTGGATCTGTGGGCGGATTCGGAGCAATTTGAGTACGAAGCGGGACCATGGCCCAGTTTGTATGTCTCCACCAGCGAAGTTTTGAAGACAAATGTGCTACCAAGGAGCCCAGGAGTCCCAAAGTCCTCACCTATGGTCCAAAGGGGCCGAGGCACCGTGATACAAATCAGAGTGTCAGCCAGACGTAAAGCCCGCCAAAAGTGGCGTGAGGATAGGGATGATTTGGCTGTACGACAGGACGTCGTTTACCGCATCGAGCGGTGGGCCAAGTTACTGGTGGAAGATGGTCATTTCAAGGATTTCACGGACGTGTTTAGTAGTAAACGCCTAGCCAGGTTTCCCAAATTTTGGGATAAGACCAAGGACGGGCTCTCACAGACTTGGTCAGGGGAAAACCTCTGGCTACATCCACCGGATGAGTTGTGGGAGCAAACGGTCCAAAAATTGAAATTCGAACAAGGCCAAGGCGTGGCCATAGTACCTACGTGTAAGGATAGGGACCGGTGGTGGTCTCTGAGCGAGGTAGTAGTAGATTGGATAGATGTGCCCAGAGGTGAGCCACTATTTGTCGATAAGTATGGTAAAGTATGCTCAGCAGATAGGGATTATCGGGTGGTGTTAGTAGATGCGTTAGGGTGGACTCCTAAGGAGTCGGAGTCCGAGTCGCCGTTCACGTCCTCTTCTGACACAGAAGGAGCGGGCGCAAACCAGGGCGACACCACAACATCACACCCACACCCCAAGTCATCACTAGAGTCGCTTGTGCACGACTGTCAGAACGACAGTGACAATTCGGACGAGCCAGACGGGCAAATAAGTTGCCAAGCACGGCGTATGGCAGTCAGACAGGCTCATACGGCTCAAAAGAACCCCAGCAAGGAGATACCAGTCAGTCAGACTCGGAACTATCTCCGGGACCAAAGTTTTCATCATCAGACGAGTCCAGCATCCAGCAGAAGCGAGACACGGTAACTCACCCCCCGGTAATTAACCCTACTAGGCAGGATAGGAATACTCTAGGGCCCGCGGAGACCACCAAACATTGTCCGCCACCAGGCTATAGACGCTACGTCCGTTCAGCAATCCAATCTGATGAAGACTGGGCGGGTCGCGAAGATCTCAATGAGAAGTTCATGAACAGACATGAAGGCACGGTCTTTAGATCCATGCGCAGCTAGGATGTTACTCAAAAGGCAAAGAAGGCCCGAGGCCCACATTCTACGCTCAAAATGGAGCTTTTGCCCGAGCATGCAGGCCCGAGGGCTGGTAAGCCGAAACGGGCAGTTGGTGAAGGCGAAAAGGCGTTATGGGAAAAGGTTGTAAAGTTTAAAGACCGAGGCATGCTTCGAGATGCCAAAGGGCAGCCACAGTGGGTGGCTAGAGCGTTTTTGGTCCCTAAACCAGGGCAAAACAAGTGGCGTTTGGGTATTGATCACCGCCACCTGAATTCCTGCTTAAAAGGCAACAATTTCCCCTTGCCTGTCATCGAGTACCAAATTGCCAACCAACAAGGCAATTTCATTTTTACTATCATTGATGTGGAAGACGGCTTCCATCAGATGCACCTAGAGGCAGAAAGTAAGCATCTCACTGCCTTTTGCACTCCATTCGGAATTTTCAAATGGAATGTTCTTCGCATGGGTGTCAAGGTGGGGCCCGCTGCCTATCAACAAATGGTCCCGTACGTGACACGGAATTGTCTGCAGTCACGCCCATATATTGATGACATCTTGTCATCAACGGGTTCTAAAGTTCTAAACCCGGGCAAGCTCACGATTGAGCAAAAGCAGGAACCAAAAACGCCCAGGAAGTACTTTGAGGCACATTACGAGGACTTGTGCAAACTTTTTCATGCACTAGAGAGGCTCAACTGACCGTTAAGCCTTCTAAAGTCCACATGTTCAAGCGGGTAGTCCGTTATTTTGGACACATATTCAAGGACGGCTGTAGGTTTCCATCTCAGACCAAAATTTCGGCCATCAAGGAGTGGAAATGGGAATTCATTGTCACGGCCAAGCATATGAAAGGCTTCCTGGGTCTGATGGGCTGGTATCAGGTATATATCGAGGGATTCACTGAGTTAGCAGCACCCTTGATGAATGCCTTGAAGGGCAAGTACCAGTATGAGCCCAAGGATCCCAACGAGCCTAAAACCGCTACACGGGTGCCCAAAAAGCGTAAGAAGATCAAGCTATCGCCAAAAGAAGCTCGTATCACCTCGACAGATAAAATGAAGCAGAACTTTGAGCTTCTAAAGAAGGCGTTAGATGATCAAACACGCTTGTACTTACCCAAGCCAGGGTTGCCATGGCGTATCATCATCGACACATCCAATTGTGCAGTTCGTGGTGTGCTGGAGCAGAAACAAGAGGATGACAACTCGAAATTTGTTGCTTTTTACTCCCGGAAGCTACAAGGCACCCGAGCTCGCGTAGATGGGTGTACAAAGAACACAGGGCAGTTTGCCTGGACTCCAAGGGAGCAGGTAACCTATGCCATTGTTTGTTGTTTGCCGAACTTTCAGTCTTGGGTCGCCAACCCAGAGGTCGAGATCCAGACAGATCATTCGGCAATCGTGCAGCGGTACACAGAGGACCTATGTACCATTTCCGGACCGCTTGGACGGCGGGGGCGTTGGCATGAGGTCTTGAGCAGATTCAACTTGATCATCATCTACCGTGAAGGTAAGGAGAACTAGGTTGCAGATGCCCTCTCTAGGTTCGCTTATGTGGCTTGAGAGTCTAAGGACACCAATTTTCATGGTGGCAATGAGGACTTGGAGGGCTGGGAAAAAGCGGAGCGTGAAGAGTGGCAGACGGTACGGGACTACCTCAAAACGGCACAGCCTGCAGCCTCTTCGGAGGAACAGACTATGCTGCAACAGTTTGAGTTCGCCAAAGTGGCTGCTCTTGAAGCACTTCGGTGTGTCCCACGTGGACGCAGAACCACGGTATGTTGGGGCGGATGGAGCCACTTATGACACGATGATTGAACCTTTCGTTCATGCGATGTCACATTTGGACCTCTCCGGAAGTCCTGAACCCCAGTTGATGAAGGCGGTCAGATTCACAGGGCGCCAATATTCCCATTCTGCAAAGAAGGAGCTCACTCGCAAAGCCAAAAGTCAGCATAAGGCATGGATGTCCACATTGACATTGGCCCGGACAGCCTCTAGCATGAGCCGGCATACACCTGGTCTGGCCACTTGTATGATCAGTGATGTAGAAGCTATCAAGGTTCCCCCAGCAGTCTAGGTCTTGTACGAGGATTGGACTAGCCACTATGAGAATGACCCACACTTTCAGCCCCATTCGGATGAGCTGAGGGTCAATAAGTATATTGGAATTCAAGGTAAGTCCTATACTCTGCATCACGGTAAGGTGCGCACAGAGGGCCGTATCTGCGTGCCTTTTGCTTGTGTCCAGCAAGTAATCAAGGCGTGCCATGAATATGCCCATCCAGGGCTTGATAAGACTCTGCAAATCTTTAACAGATCATATGTCTGCTTTGGCTACAAGCCTAATGACATCCGTACTATGGTTGCATCAGTGGTGAACCCGTGTCCTATTTGCGCACAAGGCAAAGGCCGGAAGGGACTCCAACCGGAGTCTAATCACCTATTACCAGTACCAGAATACCCATTTTCATCCGTGTGCACTGACTTTTGCGACCTGAGTAGTCGCCCTTGTACTGCCAACAACCGGACGTAAGACTATGTGTTGGTAGTGGTCTCCCGACTGGCAGGGTATGTTGTGGCTGTTCCGTGCAGCAAGACTCTGGATGCCCAGGGTCTAGCTGATATGTAGCTGGAAAGCGTGGTACCCATCATGGGCCTCCCACAAGAGATTTTCTCGGACCAGGATCATGTGGTCACGGCGTAATTCTTCAAGGAACTTTGTTCATTGTCGGGTATTGCCATGAAACATTCTACCATCAAGCGACCCGAGTCGAACGGGCGAGCTGAGCGGGCCGTTCAAGTTGTCGTGGAGTCGCTAAGGCAGTGGCTACTGAAGATGTCCAATTAAAACTGGGTCCAGCTGCTTCCACTGGCCACCTGGGCTTCCAATGACATTCCTGGGCCAATCGGTGGTTATTCACCCCACGACCTGGTATTTGGCAAGAATCGTGTTGGATTTGGGGACTGTCCACTCGTGGTGCCCCGGTCCGAGTCCAGAGATGCCGTTGGCTTCTTCAAGAAGCTAGTAGCAGATCGCAAAATGGTACAGGATGAACTCAATCGGTTGCACCGTCGAAAGGCGGAGCAATTCCTCAACGCACCCCCCCCACATGTCTACGTGTTCGGGGAGCGGGTCTGGTAGTGTGATTATCGGTCCAAAAAGGCTACAGACAAGTTGCATTGCGTCTGGGAAGGCCTGGGAGAAATCCTGCAGCGCCTGGGCCGCAACACTTATCCGGTAGCAACTGAGCGAGGTGAACTGGCGCTGGAATCTATGCGTCTGAAGCCGTATTTGGCTCCAGAAGAAGGCCCCCCCCCACAACACTACTGTACCGACCAGGAATTCTTAGTTGAATCAGACAAATATGTGATCGACGATATTCTTTCACATCAAAAGGTCGGTAGGGGTCCCCGGAAGCGTATAGAATGGGGGGTCAAGTACAGGGGATTCCCGAACGCAGAATTCCAGCCAGCAAGTGCATTTATGCATGATATCAATGATATATGGCGTGCCTATAACAAAAAACATGGCATTTACCTCCAGTTGAGCGACATTCGCTGCATTTTAGCTCAGTCAGCACAAGGTTCCCAGCTAGAACCAGAATTTCGCCACCGGTTGGCCATACAAACCAACCAAGCTAAAGAATGGAAGGCCATGGTGGCGGAATTTGAAGCACAAAAGCAGACGATAGCCCCGCATGGACAAGACATTAGGGGTATAGGAAATGTCTGATAGAGGTTGTCCGTCATCCGCATTCCTTTTCACTTACATGCTTTTATAGCATTATATAGCACCCATGGCCCCAGCACCGTCTAAGTGCCTTGGATATCACTTTGACGCCCCCGGGCTCTTTGTGATTCGCGATCCGTCGGCACACCGGGCGGTGCAGGAAAGCGGAGCCCAGCAATTCGTGCTACTCTGCGGCATATGGGAGGACGCCGAGATGTTCATCGGTGAGATTCTCCGGCCCGGTCATCGGCACGGTCCTACATGTGGCACCGCTGCCAAAAGACTGGATAGTTCTATTCTCGGCCAACCTACCACATCGAGTGTGGCGGGTGCCGGGGGTCATAAGACGCGGGCCAATGTGACTCATCGTGGATACATCACTCCGGCGTTATACCAACCAGAACGGCTGGGCGTCAAAATCAAAGATGCAACAGACCTTGTGCGGCTGCCCGTGAACCTTGAATTCAGGAGCATTCAAGTCTTCCAGCTAAAGCAAGGTCACATTATCTATGTCGCTTTGAAGCGCCATGGGCAAAAGCAGCATATTTTGAGCCACATCAAATTGGATTGGGAGCTGTTGCCTATGTCTACGGGCGTTTCTGGGGATAGGGAGGCGTGGCAAGCTGGCCATCACTTCCAATTCCCCTATGGCCCTGTCCGGGGGTACCACAACTATCCGGCGTCATTGGTGCCGGAAATCAAGAAGACTTTCTCATGGGCCCCCGCCGGATGCCATATGTGGGTGACCAAGATCATCCACAATTGGTATCCGGGAACGACTTGCAGCGGGGGATCGAAGGGTGGAGCCGGATCCCGCGGGCGCAGCGGGTCATCTCCAAGTGCCGCGCTCGAAAAGACCGCGCCCAACTCAAGAAGAACGGTATGAGGGACCGTGGTCTGAAATACGCACACGGGCAGGTTCACACAAGGGAACGTGTCCAAATGCGTATCAGCAGATGCGCAAGAGACCAAGTTATCCCTGATTACTACTAGACACCTTCTAACACCCTATAGATATACCAAAGTACCCCTAAAGTCATCCCATAAACCTCCTAGTTCTTAATATGCCCTAGTTTTTCTAACCTAGTCCGTCCGCATATAATTCTGAGATGCAAAGATGTGAAGAGCGAAGGGCGCAGGGGAATCACGCAAGCGTGTGGTGTGACTCTAGGACAGTTTCAGCACTTTTTGAGAGGTGCAATCAGAATTGTCAGCACACTGAAGTTCCAATGCCGGGCTGATTACGGTCCCTTCCCTCAGAACTTGGGATTGCGGAGACCCTGCACACCCGACAGAAATTTTCGACACGGCCCCTCCACACATGCGTGGTTGAGTAGACCGTGTCTAGAATTTATGAATTTTCAGATCGCCAGTCTGATGTGCTGAAGTTGGCGTGCTGAATTTAGTCTGATGTGCTGAATTTGGTGTGCTGAATTTAGTCTGATGACATTCTGATGGGCTGAGAACCATTGTATCCGGTCCCAACCCCACCCAGAGGGTGTGTACGGTCCCTTGAGTGACCCTATGCACTAATGGGCAACTGAGCAACACGGTCCCTTCCCTCAGAGCTTGGGATTGGGTAGACCCTGATGCAGGGTTGGGGGTTCGGGGCATGTGACATGTTCCCATTCCGCGCTTCTTTTCTCAGGAGCCGCGTTGGAGGAGAGCCAAGAAAAAAAGCGTTGCCTCCGATAAGGGTAATGCTCTCCCTTCCCCTTGTGTGTGCCTGCCCAGCCACTCATGGTCCCACGGGTGACCCTGTGTTGGTTTGGGATGTGTTTGGCGGAGACGTTCCCTTGAGTGAACCTGTCCTGCCCGCCGTGGTAACAAGGATGTGGGTTAGGGTCTCCAAAGGGTCCTAAGATTACATTCACCAACACAAACAATGACTCCTACCCCCTTGTGTGATGCGCATGTTACTCCTCCTCCCCTCCCTTGTTCCCATCCCACCTCCCCTGCCATGTGTGTCTCTCTCTTTGTTCTTTTTTTTTTTCCTTACGCACCAGATTTCTGGAGTTCCGTTCCCGAGGCCGGGGTCCGCGAGGCCGCTCATTAAGTGAATTCAGCTTGTAGTGCGTGTACCGACTTGTTCACCAACGACATGGCCGCGTGTGCGCACGGTAAACTCGCATGGTGGGTCAGCGTCAGCCTGTGCGTGGACTGACTTCTTCGACATGGCCATGATCGCGTGCGAGAGCGGTAACCACTCGGGGTCAGGGTCAGGGTAGTCCGGAGAGGCTAGGAGGGACGTCAGCCCCCCTCGAAGGATTTCGCCCCCCCCCCCCCCCCGTCCCGGTAGGACAGAATTTCTGTCCACAGCCCCCCCCTCCAGGCTGCAGAAATTTGCCAGCCCAGCAGGGTCGCCTTGGGAGGTTCGCTGTGGTCCGCAGACGGCTGCAGTGAGCCAAAAATTATTTTTCGTGGCTCAAGGGGGTCCCAAAGAGTCACTAGAAAGTTTCGGATTTAGATTTTGACCCGTTTTGTAATTTTGGCGGGAGACCTGGTCGACATCAGGAAATTCAGCCCACAGGCTGGCAGAATTCTGACAGCCCCCCCCCCCCCCCCCCGGTGAAAATGCGTTTTTTCACCCCCGGGACTCGGGCGGGTGATATAGGGTGCCACCCCCCCCTGATTCAAGGGTGCTAAGCGCAACCGTGGCACTCTTATGCCTTCAATTGACGACCAGGCGTCGCTGTGGGGTCCAGATTGGGTCCAGATTGACAGTTTTTCAGTTTATCAGGGTGAAAACCAATTTTTGATGCCAAAAATGGGGTTTTTGCATGTGACGCCCAATTTGGGAAATTAAAATGTGTAACCCCCCTATTTTGGGCATCCCGAATTCATTTCTCATACCCGTTTGGACCCAAGGGACACTGATTCACCCCCCCCCCCCCCCCGCTGCAGATTCTGAATTCTGGTTAGCATCAGGCAAAAATCGATTTTTTTGGCACAAAATTCCATTTTTGTCATATTTTGACCCTAGGGGGCCCCCCTTCATGAGAACCCCCCCTATTTTCAGGGTGCCCGACACACTGGCGACCCTCGTTTGCCACCAGGTGAGCCCCTGTGGCCTGCAGAAGTGTGCAGCAGGGTGCTGTTTGTCAAATTTCAGCACTATGCTTTTTTCCAGAGGGCTGAAAATGCTCTTTTTGGGAAAATTGGCCAGAACTGGCGTCCAGCACCTCTAGCCCCCCTAATTTGAGGGTGCTGATTTCAAATATGATGCTCGTTTTGCACCATATTGCGTTGGGATTGCACAATTTTCATTTTTCGGTGTTCAGAGGGCAGTTTTCTCCGTTTGCCATTTTTTCAAGGTAAAAATGGGAATTTTGGCATAAGTCGTCCATCCGGACTCCCCAGCCTCGTACCCCCCCTATTTTGCCCCATTCTGCTGTGGCATCCGTTTCTCCTCAAATGGCCTCCATTCACGGCTTTCGGCCGATGGGAGCCTGAATTTAGATTCGTAAGAAAAACAAATATCTCCTCAACCCTTTTTCATTGACTTCTTGCAAATATTGGGTTGAGATCGACCACGTTCATGGCCCCCTGCCATGACGTAGTCTAGGAAGGGGGTGTAATGAAATCGGGCTTCGGAGGGTAATTCCGATCAAAGAATCTCAGAATTTTCTTAAATCTGAGATTTGGAATGCCGGGCGCGGCGATTGGGATCTCCGGGAGCCGTCAGCGGTGGCGTCTTCAAGTTTTCAGGATTTCAAAATTTTTTTCAATGTGACAAATCTCGATCATTTTTTTATGTCAAAAAGATCGAGATTTGCGAGGGATTCCGACAGGTCCCGGGCGGTTTGGGTCGAAATCGCCTCGGACCAAATTGAGTGTCCAATTCAACGATGAAGCGTCTTCGAACAATATGTGTTATGTTGGTCTTGTTGTTGACTTGGTTCATGCCTAATCATTCCGAACTAATGCCGACTCCATTCGCCATGAATAGGTTCATTCCAAGGTCAACATGGCCATATATGACTATGGTGAGGTCAAGGATGGTTCTCCTCTCCTCATAAGTGATTGAGGCTTGTGAACGCCTCAATTGGGATTCATGGGAATGGGATGGGTGTTGCATACCCCAACTACCCCCAAAGAATTCATTCTTTGATTTCGATTTTTCAATCCATTTTTATATCTCCAAACCCATGTCGAGTTGGGATAGGCAATTAATTGTACATCAACATCGGACTATGTTTGACTCCCATGCCTCATGAACCACCCCCGCTCTCCTTAGGCTTGGAGATACATTACCCACCAAATGGACACTTTCAACGTTTTGTCCATTGTGCACCATAATGGCAAGGACATATCTCTTAGTCTTTTAGGAGTTGACACATATGCTTTACACAACATTAACATTGGATTGTGTGCAACATTTTTTTGTTTATAGTTCATTTCAACTCCCCTCATGCTTGGTGATCAATTCCAAAGAATGTTGTCATTTGGACATAAACTTGAGCCATTTTCATTACGATGCATTTGCAAGCATGTATTTGATCTCATCATATCTCCAAGCCTACAGTGAGTTGAGAGCCGCTTTTCTAGGAGCAATTACTCCATGTTGCATGTGCATTGTGTGTGTGTGTTGTGCTCTCTTCCCCACTCACGGGTATGAAGATATTGACATTTTCATGATGTCATTTCCAATCAGTTTTTTCCATCATATGGTAGTGATGCACACCCCTCAACCTTTGTCAAGCTCCAATGGTTTCGTGGTGTAAACCGTGTATGGGTCGTGTGCTTTCCCCACTCTCTCCCCATTGATTTCGTTCTCTTATTGTTGTGGATGTCTCTTCATAGGACCTCCATTATCCACGTCTAATGCATCATGAGGTCGTGAGCAACTCAACTCAAGTTCATTGCATCGAGGTCGTGACTTCAAAGCGCCGTCCAACAGGTTAAGGTAACTCCGCACTGAACAAGAACTCAGGACTGAACAACCCACACGTCCCCTCATTTGTATTTGTGCATTTGCCTTGTGTCTTGGGGTTGAAGGTCTTTGAGGAATCCCCACCCCCTTCCACAAGCATAGGGCACAATTTTTTTTAGAAAACTCTGCAATAGGTTTTCTTTTTCGGGGTAAAACATTGATCCAGTGCCCTTGGTTGCTATAAAGGAAAAGTGCTTCCATAATTAGTCAATATTTTTTGATGTACGTATTTTTCTGAAATGGATACCGAGGAAATAATACGGTCACCACCTACCATATTACACATTGCCTGCCATGGCCCCAACAACCTTGCGACGGGTCTCCTTGGGCACTTGATTGTAGATTGGGAGAGTTCGCTCAATGACCCCCACCGCCGCATTGCTGTGCACTCTTGATATGACATTGTGGCGCCCTAGCGCCTTCGTGCTAACAGTACGGCTCAGAACCTTGCTTGCAAAGCGCCCAATCTGCCGCCTCACATTTTTGCAACCGCGGCGGTACTGAGCAGCGGGGCATCCTCTCCAACCTTGCGAAAAATCTAATTGTACGGCACACCTTGCGGCGCGGCGTGCACGTCCTCCAACTGATTGCACAACGCGTCAATGATATAGAGGCGCTTGTCTGATCCGGCGACCAACAATTGATTCCAAAACGGAAGGTCCGAATTTGCCAAACTCGGCATTTGCTGTTTTATGTTAGGAAAGGAAGGTTCGCACATGCCACTGCCAAGGTTCTCTTGCGATCGGACAGTCTCCGGTGTCAAAATGCAGGTGGTCACGCATCACAACCCGGACCGGCTCAGTGTGATGATCAGTCTCATGAGCTGCTTGGCACCCGGCGAATTCCAATCAGTGCAGCGGCACAACTTGATTAACTCCTCATCCGTTACTGGTGGTTCTTTCGGTGCCTCGTTCTGTTGCAACCACCATAACCTGTAGCGTGGCATTGCATCATTCATCATCCAGCTGTCAAAAATCCAACTGGTCACTGCCGCCAGAAGCAAAGCCCCATGGGTCACGTGCCTCCTTGGACTTCTTCCAAGGCCTCCCTAGCCAGTGTCGCACGACGGCCCCCTCTCAATGGTAGATAGTCACATGCACCGTCTCAAGGATGGTTCCAGCATCTCTCAATACCCAGCCAACACAAGGGTTCCCCTCATGCTGCTTGAGCCAGCTTCCCATTGTATAGCACTGAGTGTGTTGATCCATGCATCAAGGGTAGGCTGGACACGCAAGTGCCTTAAGCGCCCAAAGAGCTTGAACTCACATTCACCATTGCCGCCGAATGTGTTTGCCCTAAATATATCGGTCATTATCCCTAGAACGTGAGTCACCAAAGAAGCGAAAGATGACTTGGGATTGTCGCCCTTGGAACCGATCAAGCGTGGCAATCATCTGCACGATAGGACGACCCAAGTGTAGATGCTCACGGACATAAGGCAAACAATGCACGAGCATCATCATTTGGGCGCACAGTGTGGTCACCACAACCACATAGTTCTTTGGGTATGTCCCTTTTCCAGTTGCCACCTCCACAAAGTGGCACAATCCTCCTGACACATGTTCACACACGAGGGCGGTACATTAGCAACTTGCAGGCCATCCCACTTCTGTGACGCTGGTTGCCAAAGCTCATCAAGGCGTGTTATCCCCAAACTGTCCACAAGTTGTTGCTGCCACTGCAGCATAACTAGTTCCACAATGCGGACGATAATACCAAGAACAGGCTCAAGGAGGCTGTTGATGGTTCAGTGGTAATGATGTAATGCCCCCCCCTTCGGACAAGGCACACATAACTGTGGCGAATGGGAAATACATGCGGCGCCCGCACACCGGCACGGCACGGTGTTCGGTAGAGGAAAATGTGCACTGTCCTAGTTGTGCAGAAACGGAGGGAAGTGCACTTCCGAGGGTTGTGAAGTATCCACATTGTGATTCTTGAAGTAATGGTGCGATGGCTATGCAAGATGCGTTGATACCTGATCCTTACTCACCTTCCGAGTAGGCCATAGTTGGATGTGGCTATATGTCCCAAATGACGAGCGTCACCACACAACAGGCACTGGCTCTCCATTGTAGCCAAGTGCCATCCCATAGGGATGTTGTGCCACTACACCTTATCCACAAAGCTGAAGGAAAATCACATTCCTGCCTTCCAGGTGGCGGCCCCAAGAAGAAGCATATGACGGCTAGAAACCACGCTCCAACGTACGGCACTTTTGTTTTTTTGCACCAAAATGCTTGGCAATATGCCAACCCTTGGTGACAATCATTCTTCCAATTTTGTTGGCAAGACTGTGAACAATGGCTCCGATCATCCTGCACCCATCGAAAGCTTCGCTTCCGAAATCCCAAGTGTTTTCCCCGACTGATTTGTGGGGGCGCTGCACCCAATTTTGGTCTCTATTGGGATGATTCCAAAGCATTGTACCAGTTGTAAAATTACTTGAGCAAGGTTGGGAGCTGAACCCGGGGGGTCTGGTGCCCTTGAAAGTGAAGCACTGTCACATGGAGAAAAGAGTTGTTGGGTTGGTCCTTGCCACCGTTGCGAGCAAAGCTTGGTTGGGTAGTACCAGATAGGTACTCATGCACAATTGTAGGGAACTGTGATGTGCACAGGGTTGGTCTGGGATGCCTCCCGGGACTTAAGGCACTATTGTATTCCTACTGTCCGGCACTGCTTGTTTTGAGTGTTCTCGTGCGTGAATGTAATTGGAATGGGCGGAGAACTTAGTGCACCACTGCTGCAAAAGAATGTATAGGCATGAGTACCATTCTGGTGATGCATGTGATACCATCTGCAAGTTGCTTACTACCGACTACCTGCGCACAAATAGTGTTGCATTGTTGTCCGGGTCTGATTGGCACGACCGCGCACTTCGCTATTGATTTTCCTAAGAGCCTGAGAAAGCAATGTTGAGCCCCCTACTCCCGAGGCCAAAGGAGGTTGCCAATGCGAAGTTGGTGAAACAAACTTCAGAAATTTTTCTCACAGCCAGGACAGAAAAATTGTGTTGGTGTTTTGTAGACAAGGTTGTAGGTTGTAGACAAGTACACCAAAAATAATTGACTCTTCATTTCGAATGTATCACATGCCTGGTCCCCCGTTCCTATTTGACAAGAGGACACGTATCTCGTCAAACGCCTTGATGAAGCCCCAACCATGTGTTTTCCAGGAGTGTTGTCGCATAGGTTGAGAAGCAACACTGTTCTAGATTGGTTACATAGCCTAAGGTGTCTCTTAGCACGAACACCAACACCAACACCATTGGATTCTGTTTTTTGCTGTTATTGTTCCAAGCTCCACTAAACTTCGTCCAGCTGTCTAAATTTGTGAATTGATTGTCTTATCTAATCTTAGTGCTCGGAGCTGGAGTAAATTTCGTCCAGAGCCTTGTTGCTTATAAATTTGCTATTTTGACGTACTATCTGATGCCTGTTGCACATCTATTACGTTTCTTTAGTCTACTTTCTGTCTTGTCGGCCATTTTTCGTTGAATCACCATTGGTACATCAAACAGCGGAGGAAAGTACAGCCCACAAAACATGCACCCGCTACAAGTAGTTGCAGAATGCACGCTTGTAGATCAAGTCCGTTTTTGTGTCACCGGACTTGGGCTTTGCACCAGGATTGGGGTTAAAGTGACAAGCTGCGCGCAACTCTTTCACTAGCTGCTTGCACAGGTCATCGATGAAAAGCAAGTCATCTGCGAGCTTTCTTGTGGGGTCTAAAGTGTATCTTAAATGTGGGCATCCACAAGGCGCATTTGTTGGGCGATAATGCGGCGGTGCTGGTCCGGTTTTTGAGTTGTAAGGCAGATGTAGGACGTGTTTACCAGCAACGCCTGCTCAAGATCAAGCTTCAAGTACCTATGGGCGTCTTGGCCCACTTTTGCAGTGTACTGTCGCTGGGTGCGTGGGATGGCGAATCCGGCGGACCCCATCAGCAGGCTGCATGACCAGTTTGATGGTGATCTCGCCCTGGCACGCGAGGCTGCGACGCGTAGAGTAGGCAATTTGTGGGCCTTTCCGTACCGTAAGACAAATTTTCTGTGGGCCCTTGGACCTCCTATAGGTCGTTTTGTGCTTCAGCAGGCGTGGCGATCGAGACTCCGTTCGTACGAGGTTGAGGAGGGGGACTGGGGTGCCCCACTAGAAGGTTTGCGCAAACCCCCCCCCCCTTTTGGGTACCACTATAACCACGATGTGCGCGCGTTACAATGCCTAAGAGTCACTCTACGAGTTTCTATAAGTGTCACAAGTACAAAGCAAGCCTAAGTTGTGAAGGGCCACACACTATGTAGAATTCCCAAAAATGACCAAAGGCGCACAATGGTGGGTTGCAGCAGGGGCTCCAACGCAGAAAGGGGATTCCAGCAGGGGTTCCGGCACATGTTCTAGCGCAAAAACTGGGTTCCAGCAAGGTTCCGGCAAACGGTTTCAGCGCAGAAAGGGGTTCCACCAAGGGGTTCCAGCAGGGGTTCCAGCGCTGAAAAGGGGTTCCAGCAAGGTTCGAGTAGAGGGTTCCAGTGCCCAAAGGGGTTTTAGCAAGGGGTTCCAGCAGGGGTTCTAGCACCTTTGTTTCACCATTGTTCCATTGCATTTCATCCCACATGCCTTTGTTGGCCCCCTTGGTCGATTAAATTAGGGCTGCCCGGGCTGCCATGGGCACTCGGGGCTATGCCGGCTTCGATCTCTTGGGCTCCACCGACCTTAGCGCCCACCCCGACATCAAGGTGGTGATCCCCCCGGGCACCACCATTGCCCGCATCCGCCTCACCCGCCCCCTCTTCGCCGCCGAGAAGCGGCCGTGCGCCCTGACCAGCTGGCTGCACGGGGTCCTGGAGGACAACCCCGAGGTGCCGATCCTGCAAGTCAAGCTGCACGCCGATGACGTGGATGATGTCGTGCAAGCCTGCACCGGACCGGCGAACCCCACCGTGAACGAGACGCAACGGCGTCATGTGGGGATGGAGGGCACCACGCTCCTCTTCGCCGCCTCCAAGCCCACCACCAAGAAGGACGGGAAGGACAAGTACCCCTTCCAGCACCCCCACTTGGATACCCTCCGCAACGTGGTGGACATCAAGCCCGCCATGTCCCTCCCCAACTACTCGCTCACCAGGCACTCCCCTCAGTGTTGGAAGCCGGAGCTCGTGGGGTTGACTACGAAGGAGCTCATGCAGAGCGAGGACTCGGCCTTGCCCATCTCCATGTGCCACGCCCTACTGCTCATTGGGACAAGGGAACCGGTGAAGCAGCTTGATGTCTTCCGGGAAGAGAACGAGGAACTCTCGGAGTTGCGTCAGACGGGGCACGTGTTCAAGGAGGAGTTCCCGGCGAAGGATGGCGACATGCTGGCGAACATGGAGATCGAGGCGGACGTCATAGGCCAGACGTAGTGCGGCATCTTCAACGTGGCATGGCCAAGCCCAAACATGCCACCCGGTCCAGGCGACAGGGCTGCGGTGTACGCGGTGATTTTGACAGGCAGACGGGGTCAAGACGAAGGTCTTCAGCTTCCTCACGTCGTACTTTGGGCACACCGGGTTCGGCAAGCCCTCTCTACGAAGTACCCGGCTCTGTTCTTGGTGAAGGTGGGCTACGTGCGGGCAACGTAGGATCAGCCACAGCTATGGCATAGTGATCTGCCGCTGGAGTTGCAAAACGTTGCGTTGGGGCACACCTTCTCCTGCTTCATGCTTGTTAATCTGGGCTGCCCCATGGACAGCCGCAAGGACATGCTCGTGTACGGTTCTAGCTCTAGTGTTCCCTACCCATCGCAAGAAGTCTCGATGAGTATCCTGGCGGGCGACTTGTGGATCCTGAGCAGTTACGTCATTCACCGTGGTGGGGCTGTCCCGAGAGATGCGCAGGTTGGATCAGCCCGTATCATCGCCTTTGCTGCCATTGTGGCGCGCCGGGTTGACTACGAGACGACAATGCCGATCATTCCGCCACCCTAGGCTCAAGGTCCTGCGCAACAAGCGTCGCCGCCGTCCCCGAAGGCCCTGCACTGTACGGCAGCGCAGTGCAACCCCGTGGTGAAGGCCGACCCGCCGTTGAATGGTTTCGCTTGTGACAACCGTCCTCTTTGTGCTGCACATGTGGGTCGAGTGTGCACAAACTGTTAGCGGGATTCTGGGGAGGAGGCGCCTGCTTTAGAGGACACGCCCGCGGAGATGGTCCCCGAGGGAGCAAATTTAGTCGATCAGGGGACGCAGAAGATTGTGGAACAGAATCTGTGCGGGTTTGCGGCTCTGGTGATGATGCATTCCGACGAGACGGTGCTGTACAGCACCCATCGCCCAGGGTCAGTGGAAGCAAAGATTTCAGCGGGCCTAGTGATCAACGTGTCTGCCCAACCTTGCGCCCACGAAGATTGTTCCCTGGGCCCAACTGTCCATGTGGAGGACGAGTTTGCCAGCCCCGACCACAAGCAAAGTCCCTGTCATTGCCACACAGACGGGCAGCCTGATGGTGGTGCGCGAAGGCTAGGTGGTCGGGATGGCAGTGGTGGACGACACCTTGGACCCCCCTGTCGCCCAAGTCGTGCGGTGGAATGTGGCAGGCACCTACCCGCGGGTCGTTGACACGTCTGTCCTGGTCCAATGGTGGCTTTTGGTGCCCGAAGGAGTACTCATGCCCTTGCCAACAGGTATGTGCATGGAGTGCGGGCGGGCGAAAGCCTTAAGCAAAAGTTGCGTCTTGGGGGGGGGGGGTGCTGGAAGGTCGCTCGAAGGGGTGGTGGAGGGGATTCCAGTGCTGGAAGGGACTGCTGGAAGCGTGCGAGAAAGGCACGGAAAGGGGTTCCAGCGCTGCAAGGGTCTGCTGCAAGGGTCCGCTCGAAGGGGGGTTCCAGCGTTGGAAGGGGGGTTCAAGCAGGGTTCGAGCCAGGGGTTCCGGCGCAGAAAGGGGTTCCAACAGCGGTTCCAGCCGGCATTGTATCACCTGCACTCCCTCTTCTTTCAAGCCACTGTTGATGTTAGTGGGACGAGTCGGTGGCTGAGCCGTAGGCAAGAGGGGACAGTGCAGCATTTGCGGTGGACACAGTGTCCGTTGCGTGGCGGGCCCGCGACAGGGTGACTAGCGAGTGCAGCAGCAAAGCCGGGGGCCGTGGCAGAGCTGCTGTTCCAGTCTAGTCAAACCCCGTGGTACAAGGTTCTGGAGCTCAATGTGGCGACCACAAGTGGCATGGAGATGGTGTGCACGTTTCCGGTCCGAGTGAAGGGTGTACAAGGCAAGAAGCGAGCCGAGTTCATGTTAGGTGTTTGGAAAGGGCTACACCGATCTCGGTCATACCAAATGTACCATGAGGAGGACGGGCCGAGCGTGTGGTATGTTGTGCGGGGGCCCCAAGGTGTTGGAGGAGATGAGGTTCCGGAGTCCGTCATGAAGGCGTTCCCTGCATGGCTGAACGAGCGCAAGGAGAGTTAATTTGGTGGCCGAGGGCGCACAAGAGGCGCTGCGATTGAGGTGGAAGGAGACGACGAAGATGAGGAGGACAAGGATCAACCAAAGCACAGGCCCAAAGACAAAGACAAGGGCAAGGACAAAGCCAAGGACGAGGCAAAGGAGAAGGGTAAGGACGAAGGCCAGCGAAAGGATAGGGACAAGGACAAGGCCCTAACAACCGGGGCGTCACAACAGTCATTGCAGTCCCAGTCCCAGCAGTCCGAGTAGTCCCATCAAGTGGTTGACGTTCGGGCTATGGCTGATGAGGTGGTACAGTGGTGCAAGGACTCCCTGACGCAGCAGATGAGTGTGACCCTAAGAGATGGTGCCCCCGCGATGGTGGCAAAGGCAATGTCTGACGCCTCCAAGAGCAAGGCATAGACATTGATTGGCCGGCTGACAAAGCAGCTTGAGGCGGAGCGCACGGGATGGGCAAATGCCGAGGCCTAGTTGGATAATGAGCGGAAACGCGTCAGTGCGTTGGAGCTGCAAAATGACAACATCAAAAAGCAGCTGATGGGGAGCAACACCAGGAGCACTGAAGCAAAGCAACCGGCAGAGCAGCTGTTGGCGGTGATGGCGGGCAATTACAAGAAGGTGTAGACACTGGAGATGAGACATTTCTGGACCTGGAGAGGAGACCTGTACGGACTCGGTGATGAGACCCGTTGGGACCTGGCGATCAAACTTGTTGTGAGCTGGAGATGGGACTTGTTGGGACCTGCAGAGCAGACCTGTTGGAACCTGAGATAACACCTGGGAGGTGAGTGACCCACATGTGCATGTGCATGTACGCGGTGCTGTGCGATTGTGCTATTGGCAATGCGCCACCTTGAACAAAGTGACACCTTTTTTGGTTTTTGCCCCTAGGTTGCGCATTACCTCGTGTAGGACATTAGTCGCGCTGTGCACAATGTGCCTAAGGTGGTGTCGCGAGTGGGAGGCTTCACATAGCCTACCCCTTGCGGACATGCAGTCATTCCAAATTCCACTATACTATTGTATTCTCTTCGATTTTTGAATCAGGTGAAGGGCTGGCGCCATGGGGTGCGGGGTTTGTGGTAGAACATTGATACATTGTATGACATTGCACATTTGGACCGTTAGATCGCTTTGAACGCTGCACTATGCCTGTGCTAGTACCTTGGGGGGGGGGGCTCAATGAGAGAGCAAGGCAAAACAAGGAGGGGGGTGCAATGTTGGAAGGGGGTGCTCGAAGGGGTGCTGGAAGGGTTTCCGGCGCTGGAAGGGTGCGCTGGAAGGGCGTTCTAGCAGGGGGTTCCGGCGCTGGAAGGCGTTCCAACAGGGTTTCTAGCAGAGTGTTCCGGCGCAGAAAGGGGTTCTAGCAAGGGGTTCCAGCGGGGGTTCCAGCGGTCCCAATTGGCCGGTTTGTCACAGGACACCATCGCAAAGGCGGTTGCCGCACTTGTGGGGAGCATACCACAACTCACGCCGTATACGGCCATCAAGGGGAAGGCACGAGCAGAGCGGCGGCACCACCTACAAACCATCATGCGGGAACTTTTGGTGGATCCGGAGGCAGTTGTGGTTGAGGGTGGTGGGGGGTTGTACATCCGATTTGACGGGCGCCACGATGATGAGGACCCTCGCGTAGTGCGCGCAATCGGATTGTGGGCCACCGGTAGGAGATTTAAGTTATCAATACGGCAGATGTTGGCCCTCCCACGCGAATGCATGTTCCATGATCTTGCGGAACCTCACACAAGGTTAACACCATACTCCGCCACAGCCTACGCTATCAATGGCCCCAACATGATCTAGTGGCGGTGCACAGCGTCATCAAAACTCGAAGACCTCGTTTTCACGCATCTCAAGATAGCCGAGACCAAAGGGGAGCTTCAAGTGGAAACCGAGAAGATTTGGATTCTAATATGCCCCAATGCAACGGCATTGTGGCACACGTCGGTCACTAAGATCAATGTTTTTGTGAACTGCTGGGCCTCAAGGTTTTCCGCTACGGGGCACATCCATAAATGGGTGATGTGGGCGTGTATGGATGGCCCCGATCACGCCGCATGGCTGCAGGCTTTAGATGAGGATGCGGGTCTAAACGCCCAAATCATCCACCTACAGGAAAGTTGCACATTCCGTGTGAAAAGCGAAACCCAAAGGTTTCAATGTAAACTAACCGGGGATGGGAAACTAATGATGGTGACGAACGGGGGGGGGGGGGGTTTGGTGGGGTTGCCCCGATGCCACCGGCTGGGTTCCAATAGAGGGCACGGTAAGCAAAATTCAAGGGGGGGCATTTCTTCGAAGTGTGTGTATTCGCATTGGAGACTATGCACACGTAGGTTGTAGGGTAACCAATGCTTTCAAGAAGCGCCTAACAAAAACAATCACCACCTTGACAGTGGGTGTTGTTGGAGTGCGGCGAATCGCCAGTGATTTTGCCGTATATGGTCAACCCTTTTAGCTGATGTAAGGCATGTGGCTCGTGCGGCACAGGCTTTTCCAAAGGCCCACTAAGGCAGGGCAATTTGATATCAGCACCTCTATGTTGTTCTTGACAGACCCCAAGAACCACGTTCGGATTGTACATGGCCTCAGGAACCATTTTCCGAACAACATGTTTGGTGGTGTCCTCTTGTGGACACTAATTGAGGTGTTGGTGCGCAATTTGCGTAGCCTATACGCCTTGTGGGGGGCGCAAAAGACACCATTGACCACTGGTCAGGTGCAAGATGCCAAGTCTCATGGCTGCAAAATCCGTGAGGCATGGCTGAGATTGGGTCTCATGTCAACCCCATGGTGGCCCATTGTGGAGCGGTGCTCCAAAAATATCGTAACCTTTATGTGTTTAGCAGTATACCTACTAAACACATGCATGAGCCTTTCAAACTTGCTATCAAAAACACCATGCACGGGTGGTGCCTTCGCCGCCCACGCGTTTCGCAACGTGGTTTCACGCATGTATTGAACATGGAGACCCTTGGTATGGGGTTACGACACCGAGCGGCCCGGGAAAGGCTTGCCCTTGGCCAGGCCACAAGGGACCAAAAAAAAAGGCACTGCGTGTACGCCTGAGAAACCAAATTTGAACCCGGTGGATGCATTTGGGGCCCTTCTTGCAAAAATCCTTGGCGCAGAAAGCCCCCCGCAGAAAGGGTGCAGAAAGGGGGTTCCAGCGCACAAAGGGTGTGCAGAAAGGGTGCAAAAAGGGGGTTGTAGCGCAGACAGGGGGGTGCACAAAGGGCGCACAAATGGTCCAGAACGGGTGCAAAAAGCGTGCTAGAACCCCCCTTCCAGCAAGATGGAGGGGGTGTGGAAAATCTGGGAAAATCGACCGTTTCGGACAAAAGTGAAAATCAGCCACCAAAATGGGCGTAAACATGTGGTGGTTGGCCCCAAACCACTGTTCAACCACACAAGGTGGTGAGGGTTGGGCAAACATGCAAAAAGGGCGCTATCAGAAAGAGGGGTTGTCACGCACACCTTCTAGCGGCGCACCCGATGGTGGGGGGCGAATTCCATGAGGTTTTTTGAGAGCCTACCTAGGCTTTCCGCTCCGCGGGCACCCCCAATGTCAAGCCGACGGGCCAGCACCACATGTGCTCGCACAAGTGGCGGGTGATGTACGAGCTGGGCCCCGTGTACTTGATGATGAGCAAGCATAGCCTGCATGAGGGCAAGTGCCTGCCCTATGTGTTCGTGCAGGGTTCCTTGCGGCCGGTGGCGGACGTGGCCCACCTTTTTTTTCTGCGAGTGACATACTCTGTGGGTATATTTTGCATCAGGAATGGCAAGAATCAGACCCACGGGGGGCGGCACACTGTCGAGTTGTTTGCGTGCTTTGGTATCCGTGCTTGTCTGCTTTCATTTTGGGCCAAATCTTAGATCGCGTTCTGATGTGTGGTTTCGATTTGTTTGTCATGTGCGCGCGCGTGTGTGTGTGCGTGCGGTGTGCATGCATGTGTGTCTTGGTACAATGCAATTCTTGCATTTGAGCCTGCAGCCCAGCCGTCCCACCCTTTACGCTATGAGCAATTTCTATCGCCCTGTTCGGGCTCTTGTGACATTCCCCCACGGTGTTGCATTGGGTGCGTCGTTGGGAGGCCAGGAGGCATATCGGGGGGTTGGACGTTCTGCGTGTGGGGTGGGCGAGGGTGGGGAAAAATCGGGACTTGAACAACACCATGAGTGCCGGCCAGAGGAGCAGCAGGAGCAGCAGCACCAGCAACAACAACAACAGTGCTTGTGGGACCCCCCCCCCTCTTCCCCACCGGCAATTTCAGGCCCCCCCACGGGAGCCCCTAGGAAGAGAAAATCACCTCGAAGAGAGGTTGTTAGATCAAGCGCAGGCGCGGGCGTCATATACCCCCCCTTTTTGGGGTCATTCGCGTAGCATACCCCAAGGCATGATATTGGATGTCCAACCCCTTGTAAAATCATTATTTTGTCCAATAAGAGCATCCCCCAAGGGATTTTTTGATTTTGAGGCCTCTACCCCCTAAAACTGGATATCACTTTTTTGAGGGGGGGGGGGTGGGTGGGGGGTGGGGGGGGGTCAAAAGTTTTTGCTTAATAGGCTACAAGCAGTGGGGACGCACGGTGCTGGTAACACGGCCAGCGGTCCAATGGTAACGCAGCCGGTACCAGATGTGCAGGCGTCGGTTCGAATCCCGATCTGCTGACTTTTAGCGCCGCCGCCAACGGCGGCGCCAAAGTGCGCAGACTGGGGTTCGAACCGCTGACCACGCAGATGCCGGCCGGCTGCGTTACCACTCGGCCACTACTTGGATTACGGCAAAGGGCCTCGCTGCTGCTTGGGGCCGCATCTGCCACTGACAAAAAACCCAAACTGTGTGTATCTGTCTAACTGCCTGCTTGCTGGCTCAAGGACTGATTGGCTGACTGTCAACCTCTCTTCGAGGTGCACTGCCGAAGGCAATAGAATTTTTGGAGACCGAGAGCGATGGGGAAGAGCCCCCACCACAAACCCAAGAAGGCTGCCAAACTCAAACCTAAACCCTAACCCAACCCCAAGGCCAAGCCCACCCCCGGAACCCCCCCCCCCCCCGCTCGCAAGTAGGGGCCGCGACCCCTACGCGAACACGCTGGGTGTGGGGGACACCTGGTACGTCTCTTGGGCGGAGGGGGGCTATGGGGGATCGTCAACCAGGTAATGCTGCTGGAGGACTGGGATATGGACCTTGGGCCAGAGGAATGGTGGGTTGTGTTCCAGGGGTCCAATGCGGAGGGTGGGAAGAAGGGAAAGGGGGAGAGGGGGAAGAACAGGAAGCGAAAGAAGGAGGGGGGCACTTTCCGGGTGCCCTCATCCATCCTCTTCGCCACCCGGGAGAAGGGCGGAGTAGCACCTCCGAGAGGTGCTGGATGACAATGATGGGGACAAAGGAGATGACGAGGGGGGTAGGGGTGACGTTGGCGACGACAAGGGGGACCGGGGTGACAAGGGAGGTGGCAAGGGTGAGGAGGGGAGTGACGAGGGGGGTTGAAAGTAGCGGGACAAGGGGGGTGACAATGGGGCTGCCGGGTGCAAGGATGCGCCCCGGCAACCCCCACCAGGCCTCCCCCACTGGCCTAATCGGGCTAACCCTCCATCAAGTGATCCGGTGCTTGCCCACCAAGTGACCCTCCAAGTGACCTATGGGGTTGCGGGGGGGGGGGGGGGGGGGGGGCTAACCGGGCTAACCTTGGGGAGGGGTGGGAACCCGGCGCTCCGTGAGTTTGGGTCCAGCATCGGGACCGTGTGATTCGCCACGGCTGGCCATGGTAGCCGGGGCAGCTTCTCTTTGAGGAGTGCCGGAGCACTCATTGTAATTGTTCTCGCGACATTCTAGCGAGCGCTAGCGGCGCTTGACGGACCGTCGCTTGAACAATGTGTTGTTGTTGAAATTCAGGTCAAAAATCCGTTTTTCTAGAAATGGAGGTCTCTGGGGTCCTAGTTGCACGCTTCATACCCGTGACCCCCTATTCCCATGGGACATGGGTTATAGTAACACCCACTTTTTTCTTCGTCTTAGAAGCTCTTCTCGCCATTCTAGGCCAGAACGAAACTAGGTTTTGTAGTGTGTACCTTGCGTTATCTCAGGCAAGGAGCCCATGATGTCCTTTCACCAACGCATCTCAAGTGCGGTGATTTGTGGGCTCGGCATTTGATTCATTGTGGTGTAGCAGCAGCAACATCTGCAATATGTAAAGTAGAACCCTTTTTTCCCATGCCAGTGGCGGGGTTTTTCTCTAGGTTATCCAAGATTTCCATTGCTTTGCTTTGCACGTGCCCCCCTTCTTTGTGTTTGCATGATCCCATCTGTGTACACACCAACCCCAGGTTCTTGGGCCCCTAGAATTGTCGTCGCCAGCCCCTAGGACTATTCATGTGTCCGGCTGGGTGGTACGGAAAGTTGTGGATCATTTTGCTTGGCGGTGGGGGGGGGTTTATGGGGTAGGTGATCTGCAATCCGCGGATCTTTTTTTTGGGGGGGGGGGGGGGGGGCTTGGACACCCGCCTACCGCCTACCACACTGAAGATTGTCGTGCACATTCAGGATTATCATCCTGAAAGACGGCCCAATAAGGGCTCGTTTTCGCCTCAAAATGGACCACAGCATGGCACCACAGTGTGGGAGACGCCTTATTGAACCTACATTTGCAATCATTTGAAAGTCCAATCGCTATGGAATAAGAACGGTCCTTATTGGAGACGCCTACTTGTCGCACAGGCGAACGTCTTGAACTTTCAGGACGATCGCCAAAGCACATATTCATTTAGTCCACGCCTTTTCATGTTTTTTGACAATCAAAGTGGCAAACCGAAAAGTGCGGGCTCGGGCAGTGGGTGGGTTTTCGTGAGAAAGATTTATATTTTGGCGTCATTCGTTTTCTTGTGCTCTTTGACTGTCTTATGCTGTTTATCATCTTGAAGCACAATCAAATATTTGTGGAAGTAGTTTTTCTTTCTATTTTATTGTCATTCGTTTGCACATATGATTTGTGTTTACCAAAACCCACTGTACACAACAAGTAGCGTTGCCTTGCACTTTTGTTCAGCCTCGAATGCACTTGTGAGCAGCTTTGTTGTGCTGCACATTTTCCGTGTAAGTAAGTCGGTTAGGGTCTTAAGTCATCTCTCCGGCACCTCCCCCAGCAGCTAAGGGTAATTAGGATGTGGGCCCTCATTTATTAGACTCCGTAAGCCGTGGATTACTTGATGCCAATCACCTTGTGTCCTAGACCTTCACATGACCTCCAGGGCTCACCCACCAACAAGGTGCGATATTCACCACAATCCTGGGTACAATGAGAGTCCGCAACCTGAATGGTTGAGCTCCTCCCACCAGCAGGGTACTTAAGGAACCAGATTTTTTTTTGCCAAGGATCGCCCTTAAGGACCGCCCCCAGGGGCCTTTTTCCACTGGTCCGACTTGGGCCATTTTTGTCCCCCTTTTCGGGGACCCCCGATAACGCAGGGGTTACGTAGCGATTCCGCCCACTTTTGGGCCCCCGAGAAGGCAAGGGTGATGTAGCCAATTCTGATTTTGTCCCCTTTTTGGGGGACCCCAGAGAACGCATGGATTACGTAGCAATACCACGGTCTTTTGGGCCCCTAGGAAGGCAGCGGTGATGTAGCCACCTCTAATTTTGTCCCTCCAACTGGGGACCCCCGAGAACGCAAGGGTTGCGAAGCAATACCACCCCCTTTTGGGCCGCCGAGAAGGCTTGGGTGATGTAGCCAATTCTGATTTTGTCCCGTTTCTATTGGGAACCCCAAGAACGCAAAAGGTACGTTGCAATTTTGCCCAACTGTGAGCCCCCGAGAAGGCACGGATAATGTAGCCAATTCTGATTTTGTCTCCTTACTGGGGACCCCCGAGAACGCAAGGGTTACGTAGCAATACCGCCCTCTTTTGGGCCCCCGAGAAGGCAGAGGTGATGAAGGGAGACCTAAATCTATCCCCCATTTGTGGGATCCCTGAGAATGCAGGGGTTACGTACCAACACCTCCCTCTTTTGGGTCGCCTAGAAGGCAGGGGTGATGTAGGCGATTCTGATTTTGTCCCCTTTTTCGGGGACCCCCGAGAATGCAGGGGTTACGTAGCAATTCTGCCCACTTTCGGGCTCCCGAGAAGGCAGGGGTGATTTAGCCAATTCTGATTTTGTCCCCTTTTGGGGGGACCCCCGAGAACACATGGGTTACGTGGAATACCGCCCTCTTTTGGGCCATAGGGTTGGGTTGGAGGACAAGGACGAGGATACTGATGATTACAATTTGGACCAGCTGGGTGGAGTTGCCAGTAGCTCCTCTTCTGACCTTCGTAACCCACCGGCCGTCCCCTCTGCCTCCTCGCAGTTGGTGTCTGCGTATGATGTGGATGAGGCGGTGTTGCAGGCAATGGAGAGGGGCAAGATACATGATTGGATTGATGTTGAGTTCAAGGCCATTTGCAGGAAGCATGGTTTGAGTGTGAGAGGGGCGAAGAGTGAGCTTATGGAGCGTGTCAAGGTGCACTTCCAACGATTGTGCCGGTTGCAGAGATTTTTTTATGAGCCGTGCCACCGGGCGATGGAATATTCGGGTGGTCAAACGCCGTGTCACTGCATTTCATGAAAAAATCTTTGGTCCAGTTCATGTTCAATTGTGCAGGGTTTCTGGTAGGGTTCAGATGCTATCATGGAACACATATGGGGGTAGGAACATGTGGTTGAGTGATTGCACATATGTCGGGCTAGGAACTCATGGTTGAACAGTTGGGGACCCCTGGGCGAAGACATGAAGGGCTAGGAACCAATCCTTGAACACATGGAGTGCCCTTGGGCTTTTTTGAGAAAACTGTGCACAGGAACACCTTTTTTTTTCCATTAAGGAGCGCCCTGCCTCCTGCAAACCAAATCTAGTCTCTCCACTAGACACCCACCAACAACGCGGCCACGGCAGGGCGAGCCTGCACTCCCCACCTAAGAGTGTATATGTTCTCCATAGGGTGCCAGTGGAAGGATTGCACCTCAGCACCCCCCATGGGCTTAACTCTCTCGCGTTGAGCCCTGCTTTTGATTCCTACAAAAATTATTGATGTAGCGGGTAAAGTGCAGGGCAATGGGCATTTGGTTACCCAAAACCGGCCACCAGCCTCTGCTCTCTCACTGCCTGTCGTTTGTTGCCTTCAGCAAAATGACCACCGGGTTTGAGCGGTTGGGGCCCTTGCCCAGTGCCTTATGCACCATCCCTGACACCCCTGGCAACCACTCTAGCCGGCCACCCTGGGTGCTGAGCGCTGTGCTGGGTGTGGCAGTGGTGGGGGCGGTGGCGGCGGCGGCGATGCACAGCAAGCGGTCTTCACCAGTGCAAGGGGCCTGGGCAAATGTTGCTGTGTTGAGGCCCAGCGTTCATGGGGCCACTGTCCGTCATACATCAGCACAGCCGCGGCCTGCTGCAGCACAAGGCCGCAGTGCAAGCACAACAGGTACTGTACTTCAAGCCAGTCCTGTGTCCCAGACCAGCGCACAGTCACCGAGGACATTTGCAGTGCAGCCGGTGCTCCGTGAGCACGTGTTGGGGCTGTGGTTGGCCCTGTGCGGTGCTGCTGTGGCAGGAGCCCACTCATGGCTTTCGAGAAAGCGAAGTTCAGACGCTGCCCTGGCCCGTCCTCCGCTGAACAGGATTCCAGTGCACGTTGAGTCAGTCGCTGCAGTGCCATACGGTGCCACGGAATCGCATGATGTGCTGCGAGCGGACAGGGACGATGCACTGCCGGTGGCGTCGTCCTTTCAATGGGCTTGCAGTGCCTTGGCAAGTACGGTGGACGAGGACTTCAGTGTTGAGACCATCGAGAACACACTATCGCAGCTCTTCGACGACGCCATCAAGACCTCGTTTCCCTTCCTTGGGGTGGCTGTAAAACCTGCCATCACCCCGGGCCGTGACGTCGAGAAGGGCGAGTATCAGTGCAACAACGCAATGCAATTGACGAAGGTGCTCAAGGACGCGGGTATCCCTGATGCCCCCAGGAGCCCAAAGGAGATTGGGGAGTGCATTGTCCAGAATCTGCCCAGCAGCGCTGTCATCAAGGGAGCAAATGTGGCCCCGCAGGGCTTCATCAACATCAAGATCAACAAGGACTACGTCAGGGAGCAGCTGTACGGCATGCTCAAGGACGGATTGCAGCCGCCGCGGCAGCGAAAGCAGCGAGTCCTTATTGACTTCTCGTCCCCAAACATCGCGAAGGAGATGCACGTTGGGCACCTGCGGTCCACGATCATTGGAGAGTGCCTCAGCCGCACGTTTGAGTTCTGCGGCCATGACGTGCTACGTGTGAACCACGTCGGGGACTGGGGCACGCAGTTCGGGATGCTTATTGCCCATCTGAAGGACAACTACCCGGACTTCAAGACCAACACACCGCCCATTTCGGACCTTGTGGCGTTTTACAAGGAGTCGAAGACGCGGTTCGATGCGGACCCGGCGTTCAAAGAGCGGGCACAACAGGAGGTTGTGGCTCTTCAAGGGGGCAATGAGGAGAATCTGAAGGCATGGAGGCTGATCTGCGAAGTTTCACGGGTGGAGTTCAAGAAGATTTACGAACGTCTGGAGGTGACTGTGGAAGAGAAGGGGGAGTCCTTCTACAACCCGTACATGCCATCGATGGTGCAAGAGCTGATGGACGCGAAGTTGGCAGATGTTAGCGACGGGGCCAAAGTCATTGTCAGTGGTGCTCAAGTCCCACTGACTGACCTGACTCAAGCCGATGTGGAGCGGTTGTTGCAGTCCAATTTGCTAAAGACGCCCATGAATGAGCAGCCTGCCCTCGTGCAGTGCCTCACGAACGAAGGATTTGTTGTGGACGATCAGGAAAATGTGCAGTGCCTCAAAGTTGGCTCTGGCAAGAAAGAGAGGCTGCTGGCCCTCACTGCCGTGGATTCCAATATGGGTCTGGAGACCGCGAGCAAAATCGCAAAAGGGCTGAGCGAGGCATTGGTGAAGACCCAAAAGACGAAACAAGGGAAGCAGTTGGTGGTGAATGCTGGCTTCCTGGATGCCCTGCACGCAACCCCTGGGCTAGTCTCGTCCACAGAAGAGAGCGCTGACAGCGTCTTCGTGCCTTCGTTCACATACCCCTTCATGATCCAGAAGCGGGACGGGGGCTTCACATACGATACCACGGACCTGGCCGCCTTGCGGTACCGCCTGGACGAGGAGAACGTGGATCGTGTCATCTACGTCACGGACGTGGGTCAGGAGCCTCACTTCATGATGCTGTTTGCCGCCGCGAAGGACGTGGGGTATTTTTCACCGGACAAGCAGCGCTGTGACCACGTGGGTTTTGGGCTTGTGTTTGGACCCGATGGCAAAAAGCTGAAGACCCGCGAGGGAGACACGATTCGACTGGCCGATCTTTTGGATGAGGCGCCGAAGCGATCCTATGAAGAGTCGGTGCGGCGAGAAGAGGAAAAGGCCGCCCTTGCCGCACAGCGGGGGGAGACGTACGAGAGGCTAACGGAACAGGAGCTGCGACAGAATGCCAATGTGATCGGCTACGGGGCCGTGAAGTACTTTGACCTGCGGCAGAATCGTATTTCTTCATACCGCTTCTCATATGACGAAATGCTGAGTTTGAAAGGCAATACTGCAGTTGGTCTGATTTACGCTTATGTCCGCATGCGGTCTATTGCCCGAAAAGCTGGTGTTGCAAACTCAGACAATCTGTTGACAGAGCTGGAGGCGCAACACCCGGAGGGTTTGAGTGTCGCACTCGGCACGGAGACGGAGTGGGCTTTAGGTCTGCATTTGATGCGATTCTCAACGACGATCAATGCAATGACAGAGGAGCTAGCCCCCAACAAAATGACTGATTTCTTGTATGAGTTGGTGACAAAGTTCAACGCATTTTACTTGAAAGAGAGCATTCTAAAGGCCGAAGATCGGGACAACAAGTTATTGTTGTGTGAGGTCACGGCGAAGATACTGAAAGAGGGGCTGAGGCTTTTGGGTATTGGAGTGCTCGAAAAATTGTAGAGTGCAGTGATATGAATTTTGATATTGGATGTGAATCCATAAGTCTTTGCTGCAATGCACCAAAATGGATGAAACTGCTCAGGGACAGGGGTCGGAAAAGTCAAAGCTGTCAACCAATAGGGGTTGGAAAGGGGCTTTTGGTGTTTGGAGGTAGCTTTTGTGAGTCAGGAAAGTTCGGGCTGAATTAACAGAAAGGTGCATATGGACATGTATCGCTGACGAGTTTGTGTTCTTGTCATGTGTGCTGACGTGTGTGTCTTGTTTACCAATATAGCTACCACTGACAGCAACCCGGCGGGTTTGGTTTGCCTAATTTTCATAAAGTTTTATTGTGAATGATATGTGAATCAGGCTGGGCTCATGTGTATGGGCTCATGCGCGTTGGTTGATTCGGCTTCTTAGATCAGTTTGTGGTATTGCAATTTGCCAGTCAGAGTTGCCTCGTCCAGCTCAGATCGGTCCAGACAGAGCTGGTTGCTGCCGAGTTGCGCACTGCATGCAGCTGTATCTTACTGAAAGGCGGAAAGGCGGGCAAATGTAGCAGGGTTGATTATAGCGAATTTCAGCTGCCCGGTCCGACACTGGTTGGAAGTCTGATGATGATAATCCTGCTTGATCCTGGTGAGGGTTGCAAGTCACACACGTTTGCACAGAACTTTGAAACGGCATTCAATCCAGCCCAGTTATATATTACAAACATCAAAATTGCAAGTGAATTTAGCAACAGGTCATTGTGGAGACCTAATGATGCATTGCGCTTTGTGAGCCTCAGTCACCTGTTATATAGTTGCCTGCATGGTTGCATGTGTGTTGGACGACAGGTGATCATGGAGACCTGATGTTCCACACATTGTCTGATAGCGCAAATCGTCTGTTGCTGCCCGCTTTGATCAATTGTTTCAAGGTTCTGAGGCTCTATGAGCGGGTCTGTTGCAACTCCTGGAGTGGGAGGTAAGGTGACTGTAAAGCACTCTCCTCCTAAAGCCTCGGACAACACCACCAACTCGTTGCAGCAGGGCTTAATGAAAGGCTGGTCTCATTGAACATTTGTTTCAAATGAATATGCAGGGCTCCAGCCAGGAGTTCAGAGGTTTTCAAGGACTCTATTCCAAACAAGAGAGCAGGCAACCCTGAACAGCTAGCCAGAACCAAGCAAGGCAAAAGTAGCCAGATTGGATTTTCAATTGGGCATTTTGAGAATCTGGCATTTTGAATTGAGCATTGAAACGGCATCAACAACATCTGCCTACTTTCCTTGGGCATGAGGCAGACACCGTTTGCCTGTGATAAACTTAGGCAGCCCAGTCAGGGTGTCTGAATTGGTTTTGGTCAATTATTGGTGAGTTGCACAGTTTACACACCAGAGCAGCTGTGTGGGTAAATCCAACTTACACCCCCCAATTTGTTGCAAACTACCCCCCTCCAAAGTTGCGCATTTTACCCCTCCACAGGGCAGCAAATTACCCCCCTTCCATGTTGTATTTACCCCCCCACCCGCTTGGTACATAATACCCCCCAAATTGGTGATCTTTACCCCCGCTTAAGAGTGCAAATTACCCCGCCGACATGTTCTCCCCCCACGTTATTACAAATTACCCCTTTTCTCACAGATAGCAAACTATCCCCCCCAACCATTCATATTTCCCCCCCAGAAAGAATACAATTACCCCCCCAAAAGTGTACAACTACCCCTCGAAAATTTTTTGGGTCAGCAGCAGCACAAGATCTTTCAAGGCAAAACCACAAACACGCAAAAGACATGCAACTGCAGATCCACTAAACAGCTGTGTGCTACTCCTCCTCTGGTGTACACAAAGACTAATGCCTTTGCCTTTTCGGACCATGGGGTAGCAATGCTTCTGCCCCAGGCCGTTTGACTAGTGCTGTAGTAGCCTGTTTCTTTGGCTGCTTTGCTGGCGTGGAAACAGCCCCATTAGAGCATGCTGAAGATGGAGCCTGGTTGGCAAGGTCAATTCCATGAGCCATGGCAAACAATGGGTAACAATGGGCCTTTTTCTCACAATCCCATTTCACTTCTACAGTGTCTGGGTCGATTTTCATAACCCGGCCCCAATATAAATACCGCTTTTCATCACCATTGTGTGTCTCGTTGAACGTGGCGCAGACTTCAGTGTATGTTGTAATTCGTGTAATTTTTTTTTTCCGCTGTAAATGCGCGTAACAAAAAAACCGTATAGTCGTGTAATTTTTTTTTTCCGCTGTAAGTTGTGTAAGCCGGCGTACACGACTTGCAGCGGAAAAAAAAAATACACCACCTGACGGTTTTTTTGTTACACGCATTTACAGCGAAAAAAAACTTACACGACTTGCAGCAAAAAAAAAAATTACACAACCTGACGGTTTTTTGTTACACGCATTTACAGCAGAAAAAAAAAGCGTCAGGGGTTATGTAGCCACCTTGCCCACTTGTGGGCCACTTCTGATTCTGCCCCCCGCTGTGCAGCGGTGGGGCTCCCCGATACGGCATGGGTGAGGTAGCCAATTTGCCCACTTGTGGGCCACTTCTGATTCTGCCCCCCGCTCTGCAGCGGTTGGGCTCCCCGATACGGCAGGGGTGAGGTAGCCAATTTGCCCACTTGTGGGCCACTTCTGATTTTGCCCCCCGCTCTGCAGCGGTAGGGATCCCCGATACGGCAGGGGTGAGGTACCCAATTCGCCCACTTGTGGGCCACTCTTGATTCTGCCCCCCGCTCTGCAGCGGTGGGGCTCCCCGATACGGCAGGGGTGAGGTAGCCAATTTGCCCACTTGTGGGCCACTTCTGATTCTGCCCCCCGCTCTGCAGCGGTGGGGATCCCCGATACGGCAGGGTTGAGGTAGCCAATTTGCCCACTTGTGGGCCACTTCTGATTCTGCCCCCCGCTCTGCAGCGGTGGGGCTCCCCGATACGGCAGGGGTGAGGTAGCCAATTTGCCCACTTGTGGGCCACTTCTGATTTTGCCCCCCGCTCTGCAGCGGTTGGGCTCCCCGATACGGCACGGGTGAGGTAGCCAATTTGCCCACTTGTGGGCCACTTCTGATTTTGCCCCCCGCTCTGCAGCGGTGGGGCTCCCCGATACGGCAGGGGTGAGGTAGCCAATTTGCCCACTTGTGGGCCACTTCTGATTCTGCCCCCCGCTCTGCAGCGGTGGGGCTCCCCGATACGGCAGGGGTGAGGTAGCCAATTTGCCCACTTGTGGGCCACTTCTGATTCTGCCCCCCGCTCTGCAGCGGTGGGGATCCCCGATACGGCAGGGGTGAGGTAGCCAATTTGCCCACTTGTGGGCCACTTCTGATTCTGCCCCCCGCTCTGCAGCGGTGGGGCTCCCCGATACGGCAGGGGTGAGGTAGCCAATTTGCCCACTTGTGGGCCACTTCTCATTTTGCCCCCCGCTCTGCAGCGGTTGGGCTCCCCGATACGGCAGGGGTGAGGTAGCCAATTTGCCCACTTGTGGGCCACTTCTGATTCTGCCCCCCGCTCTGCAGCGGTGGGGATCCCCGATACGGCAGGGGTGAGGTAGCCAATTTGCCCATTTGTGGGCCACTTCTGATTCTGCCCCCCGCTCTGCAGCGGTGGGGATCCCCGATACGGCAGGGGTGAGGTAGCCAATTTGCCCACTTGTGGGCCACTTCTGATTCTGCCCCCCGCTCTGCAGCGGTGGGGTTCCCCGATACGGCAAGGGTGAGGTAGCCAATTTGCCCATTTGTGGGCCACTTCTGATTCTGCCCCCCGCTCTGCAGCGGTGGGGATCCCCGATACGGCAGGGGTGAGGTAGCCAATTTGCCCATTTGTGGGCCACTTCTGATTTTGCCCCCCGCTCTGCAGCGGTGGGGATCCCCGATACGGCAGGGGTGAGGTACCCAATTCGCCCACTTGTGGGCCACTTCTGATTCTGCCCCCCGCTCTGCAGCGGTTGGCCTCCCCGATACGGCAGGGGTGAGGTAGCCAATTTGCCCACTTGTGGGCCACTTCTGATTCTGCCCCCCGCTCTGCAGCGGTGGGGTTCCCCGATACGGCAAGGGTGAGGTAGCCAATTTGCCCATTTGTGGGCCACTTCTGATTCTGCCCCCCGCTCTGCAGCGGTGGGGATCCCCGATACGGCAGGGGTGAGGTAGCCAATTTGCCCATTTGTGGGCCACTTCTGATTTTGCCCCCCGCTCTGCAGCGGTGGGGATCCCCGATACGGCAGGGGTGAGGTACCCAATTCGCCCACTTGTGGGCCACTCTTGATTCTGCCCCCCGCTCTGCAGCGGTGGGGATCCCCGATACGGCAGGGGTGAGGTACCCAATTCGCCCACTTGTGGGCCACTTCTGATTCTGCCCCCCGCTCTGCAGCGGTGGGGATCCCCGATACGGCAGGGGTGAGGTAGCCAATTTGCCCACTTGTGGGCCACTTCTGATTCTGCCCCCCGCTCTGCAGCGGTGGGGTTCCCCGATACGGCAAGGGTGAGGTAGCCAATTTGCCCATTTGTGGGCCACTTCTGATTCTGCCCCCCGCTCTGCAGCGGTGGGGATCCCCGATACGGCAGGGGTGAGGTAGCCAATTTGCCCATTTGTGGGCCACTTCTGATTCTGCCCCCCGCTCTGCAGCGGTGGGGATCCCCGATACGGCAGGGGTGAGGTAGCCAATTTGCCCACTTGTGGGCCACTTCTGATTCTGCCCCCCGCTCTGCAGCGGTGGGGTTCCCCGATACGGCAAGGGTGAGGTAGCCAATTTGCCCATTTGTGGGCCACTTCTGATTCTGCCCCCCGCTCTGCAGCGGTGGGGATCCCCGATACGGCAGGGGTGAGGTAGCCAATTTGCCCATTTGTGGGCCACTTCTGATTTTGCCCCCCGCTCTGCAGCGGTGGGGATCCCCGATACGGCAGGGGTGAGGTACCCAATTCGCCCACTTGTGGGCCACTTCTGATTCTGCCCCCCGCTCTGCAGCGGTTGGCCTCCCCGATATGGCAGGGGTGAGGTAGCCAATTTGCCCACTTGTGAGCCACTTCGGATTCTGCCCCCCGCTCTGCAGCGGTGGGGCTCCCCGATACGGCAGGGGTGAGGTAGCCAATTTGCCCACTTGTGGGCCACTTCTGATTCTGCCCCCCGCTCTGCAGCGGTGGGGTTCCCCGATACGGCAAGGGTGAGGTAGCCAATTTTCCCATTTGTGGGCCACTTCTGATTCTGCCCCCCGCTCTGCAGCGGTGGGGCTCCCCGATACGGCAGGGGTGAGGTAGCCAATTTGCCCACTTGTGGGCCACTTCTGATTCTGCCCCCCGCTCTGCAGCGGTGGGGTTCCCCGATACGGCAAGGGTGAGGTAGCCAATTTGCCCATTTGTGGGCCACTTCTGATTCTGCCCCCCGCTCTGCAGCGGTGGGGATCCCCGATACGGCAGGGGTGAGGTAGCCAATTTGCCCATTTGTGGGCCACTTCTGATTTTGCCCCCCGCTCTGCAGCGGTGGGGATCCCCGATACGGCAGGGGTGAGGTACCCAATTCGCCCACTTGTGGGCCACTTCTGATTCTGCCCCCCGCTCTGCAGCGGTTGGCCTCCCCGATACGGCAGGGGTGAGGTAGCCAATTTGCCCACTTGTGAGCCACTTCGGATTCTGCCCCCCGCTCTGCCCCGGTGGGGCTCCCCGATACGGCAGGGGTGAGGTAGCCAATTTGCCCATTTGTGGGCCACTTCTGATTCTGCCCCCCGCTCTGCAGCGGTGGGGTTCCCCGATACGGCAAGGGTGAGGTAGCCAATTTGCCCATTTGTGGGCCACTTCTGATTCTGCCCCCCGCTCTGCAGCGGTGGGGATCCCCGATACGGCAGGGGTGAGGTAGCCAATTTGCCCATTTGTGGGCCACTTCTGATTTTGCCCCCCGCTCTGCAGCGGTGGGGATCCCCGATACGGCAGGGGTGAGGTACCCAATTCGCCCACTTGTGGGCCACTTCTGATTCTGCCCCCCGCTCTGCAGCGGTGGGGATCCCCGATACGGCAGGGGTGAGGTACCCAATTCGCCCACTTGTGGGCCACTTCTGATTCTGCCCCCCGCTCTGCAGCGGTGGGGATCCCCGATACGGCAGGGGTGAGGTAGCCAATTTGCCCACTTGTGGGCCACTTCTGATTCTGCCCCCCGCTCTGCAGCGGTGGGGTTCCCCGATACGGCAAGGGTGAGGTAGCCAATTTGCCCATTTGTGGGCCACTTCTGATTCTGCCCCCCGCTCTGCAGCGGTGGGGATCCCCGATACGGCAGGGGTGAGGTAGCCAATTTGCCCATTTGTGGGCCACTTCTGATTCTGCCCCCCGCTCTGCAGCGGTGGGGATCCCCGATACGGCAGGGGTGAGGTAGCCAATTTGCCCACTTGTGGGCCACTTCTGATTCTGCCCCCCGCTCTGCAGCGGTGGGGTTCCCCGATACGGCAAGGGTGAGGTAGCCAATTTGCCCATTTGTGGGCCACTTCTGATTCTGCCCCCCGCTCTGCAGCGGTGGGGATCCCCGATACGGCAGGGGTGAGGTAGCCAATTTGCCCATTTGTGGGCCACTTCTGATTTTGCCCCCCGCTCTGCAGCGGTGGGGATCCCCGATACGGCAGGGGTGAGGTACCCAATTCGCCCACTTGTGGGCCACTTCTGATTCTGCCCCCCGCTCTGCAGCGGTTGGCCTCCCCGATACGGCAGGGGTGAGGTAGCCAATTTGCCCACTTGTGAGCCACTTCGGATTCTGCCCCCCGCTATGCAGCGGTGGGGCTCCCCGATACGGCAGGGGTGAGGTAGCCAATTTGCCCACTTGTGGGCCACTTCTGATTCTGCCCCCCGCTCTGCAGCGGTGGGGTTCCCCGATACGGCAAGGGTGAGGTAGCCAATTTTCCCATTTGTGGGCCACTTCTGATTCTGCCCCCCGCTCTGCAGCGGTGGGGATCCCCGATACGGCAGGGGTGAGGTAGCCAATTTGCCCATTTGTGGGCCACTTCTGATTTTGCCCCCCGCTCTGCAGCGGTGGGGATCCCCGATACGGCAGGGGTGAGGTAGCCAATTTGCCCACTTGTGGGCCACTTCTGATTCTGCCCCCCGCTCTGCAGCGGTGGGGATCCCCGATACGGCAGGGGTGAGGTAGCCAATTTGCCCATTTGTGGGCCACTTCTGATTCTGCCCCCCGCTCTGCAGCGGTGGGGATCCCCGATACGGCAGGGGTGAGGTAGCCAATTTGCCCACTTGTGGGCCACTTCTGATTCTGCCCCCCGCTCTGCAGCGGTGGGGTTCCCCGATACGGCAAGGGTGAGGTAGCCAATTTGCCCATTTGTGGGCCACTTCTGATTCTGCCCCCCGCTCTGCAGCGGTGGGGATCCCCGATACGGCAGGGGTGAGGTAGCCAATTTGCCCATTTGTGGGCCACTTCTGATTTTGCCCCCCGCTCTGCAGCGGTGGGGATCCCCGATACGGCAGGGGTGAGGTACCCAATTCGCCCACTTGTGGGCCACTTCTGATTCTGCCCCCCGCTCTGCAGCGGTGGGGCTCCCCGATACGGCAGGGGTGAGGTAGCCAATTTGCCCACTTGTGGGCCACTTCTGATTCTGCCCCCCGCTCTGCAGCGGTGGGGTTCCCCGATACGGCAAGGGTGAGGTAGCCAATTTGCCCATTTGTGGGCCACTTCTGATTCTGCCCCCCGCTCTGCAGCGGTGGGGATCCCCGATACGGCAGGGGTGAGGTAGCCAATTTGCCCATTTGTGGGCCACTTCTGATTCTGCCCCCCGCTCTGCAGCGGTGGGGATCCCCGATACGGCAGGGGTGAGGTAGCCAATTTGCCCATTTGTGGGCCACTTCTGATTTTGCCCCCCGCTCTGCAGCGGTGGGGATCCCCGATACGGCAGGGGTGAGGTACCCAATTCGCCCACTTGTGGGCCACTTCTGATTCTGCCCCCCGCTCTGCAGCGGTGGGGATCCCCGATACGGCAGGTGTGAGGTAGCCAATTTGCCCACTTGTGGGCCACTTCTGATTCTGCCCCCCGCTCTGCAGCGGTGGGGCTCCCCGATACGGCAGGGGTGAGGTAGCCAATTTGCCCACTTGTGGGCCACTTCTGATTCTGCCCCCCGCTCTGCAGCGGTGGGGTTCCCCGATACGGCAAGGGTGAGGTACTCAATTTGCCCTTTTGTGGGCCACTTCTGATTCTGCCCCCCGCTCTGCAGCGGTGGGGATCCCCGATACGGCAGGGGTGAGGTAGCCAATTTGCCCATTTGTGGGCCACTTCTGATTTTGCCCCCCGCTCTGCAGCGGTGGGGATCCCCGATACGGCAGGGGTGAGGTACCCAATTCGCCCACTTGTGGGCCACTTCTGTTTCTGCCCCCCGCTCTGCAGCGGTTGGCCTCCCCGATACGGCAGGGGTGAGGTAGCCAATTTGCCCACTTGTGAGCCACTTCGGATTCTGCCCCCCGCTCTGCAGCGGTGGGGATCCCCGATACGGCAGGGGTGAGGTAGCCAATTTGCCCACTTGTGGGCCACTTCTGATTCTGCCCCCCGCTCTGCAGCGGTGGGGCTCCCCGATACGGCAGGGGTGAGGTAGCCAATTTGCCCACTTGTGGGCCACTTCTGATTTTGCCCCCCGCTCTGCAGCGGTTGGGCTCCCCGATACGGCAGGGGTGAGGTAGCCAATTTGCCCACTTGTGGGCCACTTCTGATTTTGCCCCCCGCTCTGCAGCGGTGGGGCTCCCCGATACGGCAGGGGTGAGGTAGCCAATTTGCCCACTTGTGGGCCACTTCTGATTCTGCCCCCCGCTCTGCAGCGGTGGGGATCCCCGATACGGCAGGGGTGAGGTAGCCAATTTGCCCACTTGTGGGCCACTTCTGATTCTGCCCCCCGCTCTACGGCGGTGGGGATCCCCGATACGGCAGGGGTGAGGTAGCCAATTTGCCCATTTGTGGGCCACTTCTGATTCTGCCCCCCGCTCTGCAGCGGTGGGGATCCCCGATACGGCAGGGGTGAGGTACCCAATTTGCCCACTTGTGGGCCACTTCTGATTCTGCCCCCCGCTCTGCAGCGGTGGGGCTCCCCGATACGGCAGGGGTGAGGTAGCCAATTTGCCCACTTGTGGGCCACTTCTGATTTTGCCCCCCGCTCTGCAGCGGTTGGGCTCCCCGATACGGCAGGGGTGAGGTAGCCAATTTGCCCACTTGTGGGCCACTTCTGATTTTGCCCCCCGCTCTGCAGCGGTGGGGATCCCCGATACGGCAGGGGTGAGGTAGCCAATTTGCCCATTTGTGGGCCACTTCTGATTCTGCCCCCCGCTCTACAGCGGTGGGGCTCCCCGATACGGCAGGGGTGAGGTAGCCAATTGGCCCACTTGTGGGCCACTTCTGATTCTGCCCCCCGCTCTGCAGCGGTGGGGATCCCCGATACGGCAGGGGTGAGGTAGCCAATTTGCCCACTTGTGGGCCACTTCTGATTCTGCCCCCCGCTCTGCAGCGGTGGGGCTCCCCGATACGGCAGGGGTGAGGTAGCCAATTTGCCCACTTGTGGGCCACTTCTGATTCTGCCCCCCGCTCTGCAGCGGTGGGGTTCCCCGATACGGCAAGGGTGAGGTAGCCAATTTGCCCATTTGTGGGCCACTTCTGATTCTGCCCCCCGCTCTGCAGCGGTGGGGATCCCCGATACGGCAGGGGTGAGGTAGCCAATTTGCCCATTTGTGGGCCACTTCTGATTTTGCCCCCCGCTCTGCAGCGGTGGGGATCCCCGATACGGCAGGGGTGAGGTACCCAATTCGCCCACTTGTGGGCCACTTCTGATTCTGCCCCCCGCTCTGCAGCGGTTGGCCTCCCCGATACGGCAGGGGTGAGGTAGCCAATTTGCCCATTTGTGGGCCTATTCTGATTCTGCCCCCCGCTCTGCAGCGGTGGGGATCCCCGATACGGCAGGGGTGAGGTAGCCAATTTGCCCACTTGTGGGCCACTTCTGATTCTGCCCCCCGCTCTGCAGCGGTGGGGCTCCCCGATACGGCAGGGGTGAGGTAGCCAATTTGCCCACTTGTGGGCCACTTCTGATTTTCCCCCCCGCTCTGCAGTGGTTGGGCTCCCCGATACGGCAGGGGTGAGGTAGCCAATTTGCCCACTTGTGGGCCACTTCTGATTTTGCCCCCCGCTCTGCAGCGGTGGGGCTCCCCGATACGGCAGGGGTGAGGTAGCCAATTTGCCCACTTGTGGGCCACTTCTGATTCTGCCCCCCGCTCTGCAGCTGTGGGGATCCCCGATACGGCAGGGGTGAGGTAGCCAATTTGCCCACTTGTGGGCCACTTCTGATTCTGCCCCCCGCTCTGCAGCGGTGGGGATCCCCGATACGGCAGGGGTGAGGTAGCCAATTTGCCCATTTGTGGGCCACTTCTGATTCTGCCCCCCGCTCTGCAGCGGTGGGGATCCCCGATACGGCAGGGGTGAGGTAGCCAATTTGCCCACTTGTGGGCCACTACTGATTCTGCCCCCCGCTCTGCAGCGGTGGGGCTCCCCGATACGGCAGGGGTGAGGTAGCCAATTTGCCCACTTGTGGGCCACTTCTGATTTTGCCCCCCGCTCTGCAGCGGTTGGGCTCCCCGATACGGCAGGGGTGAGGTAGCCAATTTGCCCACTTGTGGGCCACTTCTGATTTTGCCCCCCGCTCTGCAGCGGTTGGGCTCCCCGATACGGCAGGGGTGAGGTAGCCAATTTGCCCACTTGTGGGCCACTTCTGATTCTGCCCCCTGCTCTACAGCGGTGGGGCTCCCCGATACGGCAGGGGTGAGGTAGCCAATTGGCCCACTTGTGGGCCACTTCTGATTCTGCCCCCCGCTCTGCAGCGGTTGGGCTCCCCGGTACGGCAGGGGTGAGGTAGCCAATTTGCCCACTTGTGGGCCACTTCTGATTTTGCCCCCCGCTCTGCAGCGGTGGGGATCCCCGATACGGCAGGGGTGAGGTAGCCAATTTGCCCACTTGTGGGCCACTTCTGATTCTGCCCCCCGCTCTGCAGCGGTGGGGCTCCCCGATACGGCAGGGGTGAGGTAGCCAATTTGCCCACTTGTGGGCCACTTCTGATTTTGCCCCCCGCTCTGCAGCGGTTGGGCTCCCCGATACGGCAGGGGTGAGGTAGCCAATTTGCCCACTTGTGGGCCACTTCTGATTCTGCCCCCCGCTCTGCAGCGGTGGGGATCCCCGATACGGCAGGGGTGAGGTAGCCAATTTGCCCACTTGTGGGCCACTTCTGATTTTGCCCCCCGCTCTGCAGCGGTTGGGCTCCCCGATACGGCAGGGGTGAGGTAGCCAATTTGCCCATTTGTGGGGCACTACTGATTCTGCCCCCCGCTCTGCAGCGGTGGGGCTCCCCGATACGGCAGGGCTGAGGTAGCCAATTTGCCCACTTGTGGGCCACTTCTGATTTTGCCCCCCGCTCTGCAGCGGTGGGGATCCCCGATACGGCAGGGGTGAGGTACCCAATTCGCCCACTTGTGGGCCACTTCTGATTTTGCCCCCCGCTCTGCAGCGGTTGGGCTCCCCGATACGGCACGGGTGAGGTAGCCAATTTGCCCACTTGTGGGCCACTTCCGATTCTGCCCCCCGCTCTGCAGCGGTGGGGATCCCCGATACGGCAGGGGTGAGGTAGCCAATTTGCCCACTTGTGGGCCACTTCTGATTCTGCCCCCCGCTCTGCAGCGGTGGGGCTCCCCGATGCGGCAGGGGTGAGGTAGCCAATTAGCCCACTTGTGGGCCACTTCTGATTTTGCCCCCCGCTCTGCAGCGGTTGGGCTCCCCGATACGGCAGGGGTGAGGTAGCCAATTTGCCCACTTGTGGGCCACTTCTGATTTTGCCCCCCGCTCTGCAGCGGTTGGGCTCCCCGATACGGCAGGGGTGAGGTAGCCAATTTGCCCACTTGTGGGCCACTTCTGATTCTGCCCCCCGCTCTGCAGCGGTGGGGATCCCCGATACGGCAGGGGTGAGGTAGCCAATTTGCCCATTTGTGGGCCACTTCTGATTCTGCCCCCCGCTCTGCAGCGATGGGGCTCCCCGATACGGCAGGGGTGAGGTAGCCAATTTGCCCACTTGTTGGCCACTTCTGATTTTGCCCCCCGCTCTGCAGCGGTGGGGCTCCCCGATACGGCAGGGGTGAGGTAGCCAATTTGCCCACTTGTGGGCCACTTCTGATTTTGCCCCCCGCTCTGCAGCGGTGGGGCTCCCCGATACGGCAGGGCCGAGGTAGCCAATTTGCCCACTTGTGGGCCACTTCTGATTTTGCCCCCCGCTCTGCAGCGGTTGGGCTCCCCGATACGGCAGGGGTGAGGTAGCCAATTTGCCCACTTGTGGGCCACTTCTGATTTTGCCCCCCGCTCTACAGCGGTGGGGCTCCCCGATACGGCAGGGGTGAGGTAGCCAATTTGCCCACTTGTGGGCCACTTCTGATTCTGCCCCCCGCTCTGCAGCGGTGGGGCTCCCCGATACGGCAGGGGTGAGGTAGCCAATTTGCCCACTTGTGGGCCACTTCTGATTTTGCCCCCCGCTCTGCAGCGGTGGGGCTCCCCGATACGGCAGGGCCGAGGTAGCCAATTTGCCCACTTGTGGGCCACTTCTGATTTTGCCCCCCGCTCTGCAGCGGTTGGGCTCCCCGATACGGCAGGGGTGAGGTAGCCAATTTGCCCACTTGTGGGCCACTTCTGATTTTGCCCCCCGCTCTACAGCGGTGGGGCTCCCCGATACGGCAGGGGTGAGGTAGCCAATTTGCCCACTTGTGGGCCACTTCTGATTCTGCCCCTCGCTCTGCAGCGGTGGGGATCCCCGATACGGCAGGGGTGAGGTAGCCAATTTGCCCACTTGTGGGCCACTTCTGATTTTGCCCCCCGCTCTGCAGCGGTTGGGCTCCCCGATACGGCAGGGGTGAGGTAGCCAATTTGCCCATTTGTGGGCCACTTCTGATTTTGCCCCCCGCTCTGCAGCGGTGGGGCTCCCCGATACGGCAGGGCCGAGGTAGCCAATTTGCCCACTTGTGGGCCACTTCTGATTTTGCCCCCCGCTCTGCAGCGGTTGGGCTCCCCGATACGGCAGGGGTGAGGTAGCCAATTTGCCCACTTGTGGGCCACTTCTGATTTTGCCCCCCGCTCTACAGCGGTGGGGCTCCCCGATACGGCAGGGGTGAGGTAGCCAATTTGCCCACTTGTGGGCCACTTCTGATTCTGCCCCCCGCTCTGCAGCGGTGGGGATCCCCGATACGGCAGGGGTGAGGTAGCCAATTTGCCCACTTGTGGGCCACTTCTGATTTTGCCCCCCGCTCTGCAGCGGTTGGGCTCCCCGATACGGCAGGGGTGAGGTAGCCAATTTGCCCATTTGTGGGGCACTACTGATTTTGCCCCCCGCTCTGCAGCGGTGGGGCTCCCCGATACGGCAGGCGTGAGGTAGCCAATTTGCCCACTTGTGGGCCACTTCTGATTCTGCCCCCCGCTCTGCAGCGGTGGGGATCCCCGATACGGCAGGGGTGAGGTACCCAATTCGCCCACTTGTGGGCCACTTCTGATTCTGCCCCCCGCTCTGCAGCGGTGGGGCTCCCCGATACGGCAGGGGTGAGGTAGCCAATTTGCCCACTTGTGGGCCACTTCTGATTTTGCCCCCCGCTCTGCAGCGGTTAGGCTCCCCGATACGGCAGGGGTGAGGTAGCCAATTTGCCCACTTGTGGGCCACTTCTGATTTTGCCCCCCGCTCTGCAGCGGTGGGGCTCCCCGATACGGCAGGGGTGAGGTAGCCAATTTGCCCACTTGTGGGCCACTTCTGATTCTGCCCCCCGCTCTGCAGCGTTGGGGATCCCCGATACGGCAGGGGTGAGGTAGCCAATTTGCCCATTTGTGGGCCACTTCTGATTCTGCCCCCCGCTCTGCAGCGGTGGGGATCCCCGATACGGCAGGGGTGAGGTAGCCAATTTGCCCACTTGTGGGCCACTTCTGATTCTGCCCCCCGCTCTGCAGCGGTGGGGATCCCCGATACGGCACGGGTGAGGTAGCCAATTTGCCCATTTGTGGGCCACTTCTGATTCTGCCCCCCGCTCTACAGCGGTGGGGCTCCCCGATACGGCAGGGGTGAGGTAGCCAATTGGCCCTTTTGTGGGCCACTTCTGATTCTGCCCCCCGCTCTGCAGCGGTGGGGCTCCCCGATACGGCAGGGGTGAGGTAGCCAGTTTGCCCACTTGTGGGCCACTTCTGATTTTGCCTCCCGCTCTGCAGCGGTGGGGATCCCCGATACGGCAGGGGTGAGGTAGCCAATTTGCCCACTTGTGGGCCACTTCTGATTCTGCCCCCCGCTCTGCAGCGGTGGGGCTCCCCGATACGGCAGGGGTGAGGTAGCCAATTTGCCCACTTGTGGGCCACTTCTGATTCTGCCCCCCGCTCTGCAGCGGTGGGGATCCCCGATACGGCAGGGGTGAGGTAGCTAATTTGCCCATTTGTGGGCCACTTCTGATTCTGCCCCCCGCTCTGCAGCGCTGGGGCTCCCCGATACGGCAGGGGTGAGGTAGCCAATTTGCCCACTTGTTGGCCACTTCTGATTCTGCCCCCCGCTCTGCAGCGGTGGGGCTCCCCGATACGGCAGGGCCGAGGTAGCCAATTTGCCCACTTGTGGGCCACTTCTGATTTTGCCCCCCGCTGTGCAGCGGTTGGGCTCCCCGATACGGCAGGGGTGAGGTACCCAATTCGCCCACTTGTGGGCCACTTCTGATTCTGCCCCCCGCTCTGCAGCGGTGGGGCTCCCCGATACGGCAGGGGTGAGGTAGCCAATTTGCCCACTTGTGGGCCACTTCTGATTTTGCCCCCCGCTCTGCAGCGGTGGGGCTCCCCGATACGGCAGGGGTGAGGTAGCCAATTTGCCCACTTGTGGGCCACTTCTGATTCTGCCCCCCGCTCTGCAGCGGTGGGGATCCCCGATACGGCAGGGGTGAGGTAGCCAATTTGCCCATTTGTGGGCCACTTCTGATTCTGCCCCCCGCTCTGCAGCGGTGGGGATCCCCGATACGGCAGGGGTGAGGTAGCCAATTTGCCCACTTGTGGGCCACTTCTGATTCTGCCCCCCGCTCTGCAGCGGTGGGGCTCCCCGATACGGCAGGGGTGAGGTAGCCAATTTGCCCACTTGTGGGCCACTTCTGATTTTGCCCCCCGCTCTGCAGCGGTTGGGCTCCCCGATACGGCAGGGGTGAGGTAGCCAATTTGCCCACTTGTGGGCCACTTCTGATTTTGCCCCCCGCTCTGCAGCGGTGGGGATCCCCGATACGGCACGGGTGAGGTAGCCAATTTGCCCATTTGTGGGCCACTTCTGATTCTGCCCCCCGCTCTACAGCGGTGGGGCTCCCCGATACGGCAGGGGTGAGGTAGCCAATTGGCCCTTTTGTGGGCCACTTCTGATTCTGCCCCCCGCTCTGCAGCGGTGGGGCTCCTCGATACGGCAGGGGTGAGGTAGCCAATTTGCCCACTTGTGGGCCACTTCTGATTTTGCCCCCCGCTCTGCAGCGGTTGGGCTCCCCGATACGGCAGGGGTGAGGTAGCCAATTTGCCCACTTGTGGGCCACTTCTGATTTTGCCCCCCGCTCTGCAGCGGTGGGGCTCCCCGATACGGCAGGGGTGAGGTAGCCAATTTGCCCACTTGTGGGCCACTTCTGATTCTGCCCCCCGCTCTGCAGCGGTGGGGATCCCCGATACGGCAGGGGTGAGGTAGCCAATTTGCCCACTTGTGGGCCACTTCTGATTTTGCCCCCCGCTCTGCAGCGGTGGGGCTCCCCGATACGGCAGGGGTGAGGTAGCCAATTTGCCCATTTGTGGGGCACTACTGATTCTGCCCCCCGCTCTGCACAGATGGGGCTCCCCGATACGGCAGGGGTGAGGTAGCCAATTTGCCCACTTGTGGGCCACTTCTGATTTTGCCCCCCGCTCTGCAGCGGTTGGGCTCCCCGATACGGCAGGGGTGAGGTAGCCAATTTGCCCACTTGTGGGCCACTTCTGATTCTGCCCCCCGCTCTGCAGCGGTGGGGCTCCCCGATACGGCAGGGGTGAGGTAGCCAATTTGCCCACTTGTGGGCCACTTCTGATTCTGCCCCCCGCTCTGCAGCGGTGGGGCTCCCCGATACGGCAGGGGTGAGGTAGCCAATTTGCCCACTTGTGGGCCACTTCTGATTTTGCCCCCCGCTCTGCAGCGGTTGGGCTCCCCGATACGGCAGGGGTGAGGTAGCCAATTTGCCCACTTGTGGGCCACTTCTGATTTTGCCTCCCGCTCTGCAGCGGTGGGGCTCCCCGATACGGCAGGGGTGAGGTAGCCAATTTGCCCACTTGTGGGCCACTTCTGATTCTGCCCCCCGCTCTGCAGCGGTGGGGATCCCCGATACGGCAAGGGGGAGGTAGCCAATTTGTCCATTTGTGGGCTACTTCTGATTCTGCCCCCTGCTCTGCAGCGGTGGGGCTCCCCGATACGGCAGGGGTGAGGTAGCCAATTTGCCCACTTGTGGGCCACTTCTGATTCTGCCCCCCGCTCTGCAGCGGTGGGGCTCCCCGATACGGCAGGGGTGAGGTAGCCAATTTGCCCACTTGTGGGCCACTTCTGATTTTGCCCCCCGCTCTGCAGCGGTTGGGCTCCCCGATACGGCAGGGGTGAGGTAGCCAATTTGCCCACTTGTGGGCCACTTCTGATTTTGCCCCCCGCTCTGCAGCGGTGGGGCTCCCCGATATGGCAGGGGTGAGGTAGCCAATTTGCCCACTTGTGGGCCACTTCTGATTTTGCCCCCCGCTCTGCAGCGGTTGGGCTCCCCGATACGGCAGGGGTGAGGTAGCCAATTTGCCCATTTGTGGGGCACTACTGATTCTGCCCCCCGCTCTGCAGCGGTGGGGATCCCCGATACGGCAGGGGTGAGGTAGCCAATTTGCCCACTTGTGGGCCACTTCTGATTTTGCCCCCCGCTCTGCAGCGGTTGGGCTCCCCGATACGGCAGGGGTGAGGTAGCCAATTTGCCCATTTGTGGGGCACTACTGATTCTGCCCCCCGCTCTGCAGCGGTGGGATTCCCCGATACGGCAGGGGTGAGGTACCCAATTTGCCCACTTGTGGGCCACTTCCGATTCTGCCCCCCGCTCTGCAGTGATGGGGCTCCCCGATACGGCAGGGGTGAGGTAGCCAATTTGCCCACTTGTGGGCCACTTCTGATTTTGCCCCCCGCTCTGCAGCGGTTGGGCTCCCCGATACGGCAGGGGTGAGGTAGCCACTTTGCCCACTTGTGGGCCACTTCTGATTTTGCCCCCCGCTCTGCAGCGGTTGGGCTCCCCGATACGGCAGGGGTGAGGTAGCCAATTTGCCCACTTGTGGGCCACTTCTGATTTTGCCGTCCGCTCTGCAGCGGTTGGGCTCCCCGATACGGCAGGGGTGAGGTAGCCAATTTGCCCACTTGTGGGCCACTTCTGATTTTGCCCCCCGCTCTGCAGCGGTTGGGCTCCCCGATACGGCAGGGGTGAGGTAGCCAATTTGCCCACTTGTGGGCCACTTCTGATTTTGCCCCCCGCTCTGCAGCGGTTGGGCTCCCCGATACGGCAGGGGTGAGGTAGCCAGTTTGCCCACTTGTGGGCCACTTCTGATTCTGCCCCCCGCTCTGCAGCGGTGGGGATCCCCGATACGGCAGGGGTGAGGTAGCCAATTTGCCCACTTGTGGGCCACTTCTGATTCTGCCCCCCGCTCTGCAGCGGTGGGTTCCCCGATACGGCAGGGGTGAGGTAGCCAATTTGCCCACTTGTGGGCCACTTCTGATTTTGCCCCCCGCTCTGCAGCGGTTGGGCTCCCCGATACGGCAGGGGTGAGGTAGCCAATTTGCCCACTTGTGGGCCACTTCTGATTTTGTCCCCCGCTCTGCAGCGGTGGGGCTCCCCGATACGGCAGGGGTGAGGTAGCCAATTTGCCCACTTGTGGGCCACTTCTGATTCTGCCCCCCGCTCTGCAGCGGTGGGGATCCCCGATACGGCAGGGGTGAGGTAGCCAATTTGCCCATTTGTGGGCCTATTCTGATTCTGCCCCCCGCTCTGCAGCGGTGGGGCTCCCCGATACGGCAGGGGTGAGGTAGCCAATTTGCCCACTTGTGGGCCACTTCTGATTCTGCCCCCCGCTCTGCAGCGGTGGGGCTCCCCGATACGGCAGGGGTGAGGTAGCCAATTTGCCCACTTGTGGGCCACTTCTGATTTTGCCCCCCGCTCTGCAGCGGTTGGGCTCCCCGATACGGCAGGGGTGAGGTAGCCAATTTGCCCACTTGTGGGCCACTTCTGATTTTGCCCCCCGCTCTGCAGCGGTGGGGATCCCCGATACGGCAGGGGTGAGGTAGCCAATTTGCCCATTTGTGGGCCACTTCTGATTGTGCCCCCGCTCTACAGCGGTGGGGCTCCCCGATACGGCAGGGGTGAGGTAGCCAATTGGCCCACTTGTGGGCCACTTCTGATTCTGCCCCCCGCTCTGCAGCGGTTGGGCTCCCCGATACGGCAGGGGTGAGGTAGCCAATTTGCCCAGTTGTGGGCCACTTCTGATTTTGCCCCCCGCTCTGCAGCGGTGGGGATCCCCGATACGTCAGGGGTGAGGTAGCCAATTTGCCCACTTGTGGGCCACTTCTGATTCTGCCCCCCGCTCTGCAGCGGTGGGGCTCCCCGATACGGCAGGGGTGAGGTAGCCAATTTGCCCACTTGTGGGCCACTTCTGATTCTGCCCCCCGCTCCGCAGCGGTGGGGCTCCCCGATACGGCAGGGGTGAGGTAGCCAATTTGCCCACTTGTGGGCCACTTCTGATTTTGCCCCCCGCTCTGCAGCGGTTGGGCTCCCCGATACGGCAGGGGTGAGGTAGCCAATTTGCCCACTTGTGGGCCACTTCTGATTTTGCCCCCCGCTCTGCAGCGGTGGGGATCCCCGATACGGCAGGGGTGAGGTAGCCAATTTGCCCATTTGTGGGCCACTTCTGATTCTGCCCCCCGCTCTACAGCGGTGGGGCTCCCCGATACGGCAGGGGTGAGGTAGCCAATTGGCCCACTTGTGGGCCACTTCTGATTCTGCCCCCCGCTCTGCAGCGGTTGGGCTCCCCGATACGGCAGGGGTGAGGTAGCCAATTTGCCCACTTGTGGGCCACTTCTGATTTTGCCCCCCGCTCTGCGGCGGTGGGGATCCCCGATACGGCAGGGGTGAGGTAGCCAATTTGCCCACTTGTGGGCCACTTCTGATTCTGCCCCCCGCTCTGCAGCGGTGGGGATCCCCGATACGGCAGGGGTGAGGTAGCCAATTTGCCCACTTGTGGGCCACCTATGATTTTGCCCCCCGCTCTGCAGCGGTTGGGCTCCCCCATACGGCAGGGGTGAGGTAGCCAATTTGCCCATTTGTGGGGCACTACTGATTCTGCCCCCCGCTCTGCAGCGGTGGGGCTCCCCGATACGGCAGGGGTGAGGTACCCAATTTGCCCACTTGTGGGCCACTTCTGATTCTGCCCCCCGCTCTGCAGTGATGGGGCTCCCCGATACGGCAGGGGTGAGGTAGCCAATTTGCCCACTTGTGGGCCACTTCTGATTTTGCTTCCCGCTCTGCAGCGGTTGGGCTCCCCGATACGGCAGGGGTGAGGTAGCCAATTTGCCCACTTGTGGGCCACTTCTGATTCTGCCCCCCGCTCTGCAGCGGTGGGGCTCCCCGATACGGCAGGGGTGAGGTAGCCAATTTGCCCACTTGTGGGCCACTTCTGATTCTGCCCCCCGCTCTGCAGCGGTGGGGATCCCCGATACGGCAGGGGTGAGGTAGCAAAATTGCCCATTTGTGGGCCACCTCTGATTTTGCCCCCCGCTCTGCAGCGGTGGGGCTCCCTGATACGGCAGGGGTGAGGTAGCCAATTTGCCCACTTGTGGGCCACTTCTGATTCTGCCCCCCGCTCTGCAGCGGTGGGGCTCCCCGATACGGCAGGGGTGAGGTAGCCAATTTGCCCACTTGTGGGCCACTTCTGATTTTGCCCCCCGCTCTGCAGCGGTGGGGCTCCCCGATACGGCAGGGGTGAGGTAGCCAATTTGCCCACTTGTGGGCCACTTCTGATTCTGCCCCCCCGCTCTGCAGCGGTGGGCCTCCCCGACACGGCAGGGGTGAGGTAGCCAATTTGCCCATTTGTGGGCCACTTCTGATTCTGCCCCCCGCTCTGCAGCGGTGGGGCTCCCCGATACGGCAGGGGTGAGGTAGCCAATTTGCCCACTTGTGGGCCACTTCTGATTCTGCCCCCCGCTCTGCAGCGGTGGGGATCCCCGATACGGCAGGGGTGAGGTAGCCAATTTGCCCATTTGTGGGCCACTTCTGATTCTGCCCCCCGCTCTGCAGCGGTGGGGCTCCCCGATACGGCAGGGGTGAGGTAGCCAATTTGCCCACTTGTGGGCCACTTCTGATTCTGCCCCCCGCTCTGCAGTGGTGGGGCTCCCCGATACGGCAGGGGTGAGGTAGCCAATTTGCCCACTTGTGGGCCACTTCTGATTCTGCCCCCCGCTCTGAAGGGTAGCCGACGAGGATATCCCGCGTTGGTTGAACCAAGAGGTCTGCCACAATGAAATCGATGAACCACGTGCGTGGACTCTCGCGGTTATATATATCAAAAGACTCCCCAAGTACATGCAGAGAGCTGAATCCGGCGAAAGAATGACCAACATGAGGTGGTGCCGCCGCCACATTTTTGGGGTTAATTCCAATGACAAGGACGGGTTGCAGTGGTTTGTGTGTTCCTTCGATTGTCGCGTCCGGTTGGAGCTTTTCACTATTTGGGTTTGGGAACCCCTAAGCTCCACTCATTTGATCCGTCCTTTCTTGTCGGCCTTGAAGAAGCTTTCGCGAACCACCAAGCACCGCGCCTTGGGATTCCAAACGGACGGTTGGTCTTGTGGTTTTCAAAGCTTGAACATCGCAAAGCAGGTGGTGGAGCACCGGGGTACTTTTTCCAATGTGCCCCTTGTCCCATGGGTGCCGGTTTTGTGGACTATGTGCTCAGCATTGTTAACGATGATCGTGCTGTGCGGGTCGCTCAAGCGCCCGGTGATGATGTGGAGGGCGTGATCGAGCTTGCTGGCCCTCCTGAGTCCCCCCCCAGCACCCAAGTTGAAGGTGCACTTTCGGCTAAGGAGGACAGTGTTCAGGCCACCCCCACCCCACTCGAAGGCAAGGAGGCCTCCGCCGAGCAGAGCGTGGAAAGCCCGGAGGCCAGGCCGCAACCTTCCGTGGACACTCCCACCGAGGAGGAGGACAGTCGTCCCAAGGTCCTCATCCGTGGAGAGTGGCGCAAGGTGCCGGATGGCTACCCAGCAGATGCATCTGGCCAGCTGGAGCGTGACCAGCTTTTCATTGATAACCTGTGCAAGCAGGTAGTTCCAGAGTTGCGCGCCGCTTGTCAGCTTAACGCCAATCCTGGTGCAAAGCCCAAGTCCGGTGACACAAAAATGGACTTGATCTACAAGCGTGCATTCTGCAACTACTTGTAGCGGGTGCATGTTTTGTGGGCTGTATTTTCCTCCGCCGTTTGGCGTACCAATGGTGGAGCGTATAAGATTGCTATAATATTGGCCCCATGCCAGTGCCTTGGTGGCCTATAATGGTGGCAGTAGCGTTGGCCATGGCCCTGTCGGGACTCTTTTTCTTGAGCCCGATTTTGTTCCCAGTGCAGGCACAGTGGATGTTGGCCATGGCCCTGTCAGGACTCTTCTCTTGGGCCTGATTTTGAGTCTAGTGCCAATGACAACATGTGAAACTATGTTTTATTGGCCGAGTCCCAACTAATTGGTGGCCACGCAGAGTACTATGTGCTTTGTGGACTCGGCGTCCCATCGTTAAGGTCGCTATGGGGTGCCGTACGGAACCGGCAGCTGTACATATTGCGCATGTATTGCAAAGGTTGGATTTCTTTCAATATTTCAGTTTTTTTTATAATTTACACGACTTACAGCAAAAAAAAAAAATTACACGACTTACCGCAAAAATTAAAAAATTCATTTTTTCTATTATAATTCACACGACTTACAGCAAAAAAAAATTACACGCATTTACAGCATAAAAAAAAATTACACGACTACACGGTTTTTTTCTACACGACTTACATTTTTCACCAAACTTCATCTCGAACACAGCATCCGTCATTCTTGCGCGGATGGTGTAGGTTTTCACCTTACTGGGCCATACTTACTTACTTACCGTACTGGGCATTTGGTGAAACCTAGTACGCGCTCTGGTAAAACCTACTAAAATCTAGTGAAATAGAGTAAAAGTGGGTAAAACCTACCAGGTAGATACAAATTTGTACAACATCTTGAATTTGAACAAAAAAAATTATTGGGGGGGGGTCCAATGGCAGGTGGTATTTTTGTTTAAGGGCATAGTGCCCTCGCGTCACTTCTCAACCATCGTGGAAAGTGGCGCCCCACGCAAGCCAAACCATAATGCACGGATGTGAGTTTATATCATGCACGTAGAGACGGGTGGGCACATGTGCACTTCGCATGATGTCGCAAAAGCCTCATTTTTTAGATGAGGTCGGCGTTTGTATCTTTGGGAGTGGGATGTGCTGCCGTCGGATTGTTTTTGCAGATGTTTTGAAGAAACCCTCTAAGCTTCGCATCCAACTATTCAATCAATTTTTTGTCGTACTCAAATCCACAGGCATCTTTGCGGGGTTGCTGTGCAACAAAAATTCCTTACCACGGATCACCACCTTTGGACGGTCCTCATTTGCCGAACGGAGCTTAGCAACTTTAGACGAGTCACCCAACGCTAATGGCAATGTATTGCATGCAATTGTGGCACATATTTGCACTTGACATTGGTGCAATCTCACACATATCTCCGATGGGTGAAAATTGGAAGCATGTAGGGGACAAACAAGAACCAAACATTTAGGGCATGCGATGTCAGGTATGCCATCGCAAAAATGGCAAGAATGACGTCTATGTGCACACTAGGGCTTAGCGTACAATTGTGCCAAGACCAAACTTGGTGTGGTCTGCACAGGCGAGTCATACACAGAACCATGATAGTGCAAAATGATAGTGCCTGTGCCAAGCCACGCAACAACCACAATCTATCTTGTGCAAGTTGTATTGTGCAAGCCTTTGAAGTCGGTGTCTTCTAAGGTCTTCCGGTCTCTAGCGGGCAACAAAAAAATTGGGAAAATTAGAAAAATGGGGGGAAATGGGGGGGAATGGAGGGGGGGAATGGGGTGCACACTTGATGGGTGTGCTACTTTTTGGTCCATGCACATCAATGGTAGACAAGCATTCGGTAGGCGGTACATTCAAATCAGAGAAAGAATCATGTAAGCACATCCAATGTACGTCACACGCACTAGGCATTTAACTCCGGGGCCCTAGTCCGTTTTTGCATCCACTGCAGCTTTCTTTTATGGCAATCCCACGGCATTTTCTTATGGCTGCATGGACAAGCGGAGAAATGGGTGGGAAGTAGGACCCATTTTCCCCAAACACCATTTGCTCACTTTTCCCGAGGATGCGGAACCAAGCACAAAGATGGGGGAAATGGAACCCATTTCCCCTAGCTCCATTTGTCCTCCTTGTCCAAAGGGTTGCCTTTGGGAAAATTTGGTCTGCAAGTCTTCGGTAGAAAAATGGGGGGAAATTGGGTTCTCCTACTTCAAAGGGTTGATTGTGCCACCAACAACATGTCTCGGCAAAAAAACAATGCAACATCCAAAAAAGCATGCAGGATGGCCACTCGCATAGTCGTCTTCCTTCAGTAGGGTGGAGTAGAGGTGTGCAATGGCAAAAGCAATATTGCCAAAAGCACCCAAACACACATCCCACTTCTTCAGTTGCCAGGGTTGAGTGCCTTCTTGCTCGACAATACAGGAGGCCCCCTCCCAGGATTGGGTCATCTTTTCCCCCTTTTCCGGGGACTCCAACCCTCAAGACCCACGGGGATTTGGGGGGGGAGGGGGTGGGCGGTAGGGGGATGGGTGAGTGACAGTTCCAACCAGGGGTAGACACCCTCAGTGGCTGGGGCCTCATGTCCCCTTGGGGCGGTGGCTGCGGGCACCCGCGTTGGCCGTGCAGCCAGCCATGGCGTCACAGCCAGGATTGTGTATAAAGTCTGATGTCCGATGTCTGATGTAGCATGTTGGGTGTGCGGTGTATCCAAGAAGATGTCTCATATTCTTGCCTATTGGAGGTGGGTCTAGGGGTCTAATGCCTAGAGGAACTTGGGAGAAACTATGCCTAAGTCACCCCCCCCCCCAAATGCAAAAACAAAAAGGGAGTACACAATTGAAAAATCATTGAAAAACCACCTCTCACAATCAGAAACATGGCAGTGCAAAAATAACAAACACTTTGAACTCCACAATGCGAAAATGGGGAAAATGTGTGAGCAGGAAAAGTGGCCAAGAAAAAATGGATGTTGAAAACCAAAAAGGGAAAATGGGGAAAATGTGGGAGCAGGAAAAGTGGGAAAATTCAATGACACGGAAAATGGGAAAAATCGTTGAAGACAGCACAGCACAAAACAACAAAAGGGCACATGCAAATACATGGGCATCCTTTCATTCATTGATGAGTCCATCCATGTCATCCACTGGTTGCGAGCAATTGGGCTGGGAGCTGCTTGGTGGTGCCGCAGAACGCGTGACACGGTCCGTGTCCGGCACAAAGGCATCCCACGGTGGCAACAATGGCAACACATGCTGCATAGCAAGGTCCCTCGTTTGCCGACGATTGCTGTTACGTGCCACCTTCGCACCAAGCACATCCAGACAATTCAACAACGCCCCCTTTGTCCAATCACGCTGCTTGCCATTCCGTGTTGCCATTACCAATGTCGCCTGCATCATGGCCACACCACGCCCCTTATCTGGCTTGCGTGGTGTGGCCAATTCGTCTGCACTATTGTTCTCCCCCTCGTCACAGACATCATCTGCAACATTCACCACCACCTCTCCACAAGGATGCGGAACTGCGCAAAAGCATGCCTGGCACACCAGACATGTATTGCACGAGATGCGAACCACCTGCTTGCATGTGGCACACTGCATACCTCTGCGAAAGGTGATGAAGTCATGGTTGCCAGCATGCGAGTCAGGGTTCCCATTCGGTGCAACAATGCTTACCACATCAGTCTGGTGCCGTTCCGTACACTTTGCCGTTGAGGCTAGTGGCGTACCCGGCCCCCGAAAGAAGGGCGGGATGTCACCATCATCAGCCACTGCTTCATTACCTTGTAGACATTGAAGCATTGCAGCTTCCACAGATTCTCTTTCACTTACCTTCCTTGAAACCCTCTGTCTTGGGCGGAGATCGAAGCGTGCACGGGCAGCCAGGTGGCGTGCCACTGCAACACCTTGTTCGTTTGCCCATTGCTATAAATGGGGCGGGTTGGAATGCAATGCCATGCACATGCTAAGGACATGTTTCTCCACAATGTCTTGCATACTACTGCATAACCTCCCACACAAGGAGATGGCACGCTCTATGGCAGCTTCAATAGGGCAATATGTTCGCAATAATGCGAGAACACGCCAAACATTCACCCACTGTACATGTGCCCTTTCAACTGCCCAGGCCTCCCATATCTTGGACGTTTGCACATTTGCACAGTGCTGCACCGTGTGCTCTTTAAGGCCTTCCCACTCTACCAAGGCACCGTCACTATTTACATGTGCTGCGCGCAACTCTTCTTGGTGTGATGCCATGAATTGACGCAACCGATGTACCCCATATGCAGCACGCTCACTGACCGGGAGGGCATGGTCCAACAATACTGCGCACTCCAACACCCCCCTGGGGTCAATGGTTGCCTGCCCCTCCTTGATGCCTGCAAGCAACACATCAGTCACTACACGCGCTTGAACGCCTGGAAAAGGAGGGGTTGTTGCACATTTTTGCCCACCTGAATCAAACTGGACCAACTGCACACCATGCCACGCACCGGTCGCAGTTTGCGCCTTGAACTGCAACCATCCCTGACCCTCCTCTTGCGCCACCTTCTGCAACCGTGCCTCTAGCATACCTATGGCAGTGGCTAAGTGTGCACCAGTGGGCCCGCGCAGTTGTGCTACACAGTTAAAACACTGCATGCCATGCAGGATGTCCCCATAAACCACCCCCCCATGCAAGCAAGCTGGCATTGTGGCAGTCCCCCCACACATCCTCCTCTTTGGTAGAATGCTGCACCTTGGAATCCAAGTGTCGTGCCACCCAACTGACATTGGCCAAAAAAGCAATGTTTTGCCGTGCATTTGCCTGTGACCACCTGATGTGATGACTTGTGGGGATGAGTTGCAAGCAACTACGTTTATCGTGCAAATGCTTTTGGACACACTTTTTTTGCAACTCCTTCCCCTGCCGGGCCCCATTGTACAAGGCTCGTTGCCGATCCACGGCCGCCATGTAATCAACATGGGTCGGGCGAGCAGCCTCCAATGCAAGACCCACTTTGCGCCGCAACACATGGCAAGCCTCACCCAAGGGTGTGATCAAGACCAACCACCTCCCAATTAAGGCAAACACATTGCTCTCAATGATAGAGACATCAACAACTTGCCGCGCACTGGCACCCCGCACACCAAGGTTAGAAGCCCCGTCCACTGCAAAGGTCACTACCCTCTTTGCCCACCAATCACGGTGAGGAATCTAGGACAGCAGGACGCATTCTAGCTGCGTTGCAATCTCCTGCGCATCACCACAGGCCACATCCACCATACCAAGGAACACCTCACACATGCCCCCAGGGCCGGTCCCAGGGAAACCAAGCAGAATGCCGTACTTATTGACACCATGCCTCTGCCTATCCGAGCCGTCAAGCAACAGTGCAATGAACGTTGCCAAGAATAGGGTGTGTGTTACCTCGTCTTGCATGGCATGATGCATTGCTGCAATAGCCTTCTCGACTTTCCACCGCCGTGATGCATGGTGCCCACGGGCAAATGTCAGAGAGCAATGCAGAAGAATGCGCTCACTTATAGCACGGATGGAAGTGCACATGCGTAACCCAATACACACCCCAACCAACTGTGACAAAATGGCTGCCTCAGCATCCGTCACTGCCACACCAATGTCCATGGCTCCCCCCCTGATGAACACAATGTTCCCTCCCAGCACGTCCGCTGTGGCAGTAGTGGGGCACAATGTGTGATATCGCTCTCCACATGCTGCTTGAAACTGTCCTCGGCCAGCCGGTGGTGGTGCCCTGGCCTACGCAGATTCTTTCGCGCTAATGTTGTGCCACGGGATAACCCCAAGTGGCTTTCCAACAACTCCCTCCGCCATGTTTTTGGGCTAGATGTCTTCATACACATCCCTTCACTTATATGTTCCCAATACCAAGGCTTCACTGGCCCGAGGGGGACACGCCACCCCAGGACCGCCACACACATTAGCCCATGCACAGAATACACACTCAACACCCCCACTTGTCGTAAACTGATATTGCCAATGAGCGTCTACAAACACTTGCAGTGTTTTCGGACCACTGTCCAGTTGCATGGGAGTAGCCTGCATGAGCACGCACAATGCATCCTTCCCTGATGCATCCAATGCAATGGTCCACAACCTGTCTTGATCCACTAACTGTGCCACTGACGTTCCTGACATGCCATGCTCTGCATGCCGCTCATCCCACTCTTTTGCATGATGTGCTCTAACTTGCATCCGGTGTGCTTCAACACGCAGTTGCAGATGCCTTGCCACTCGCACCTTGCGCTTCTGCAACAACTGTGCCACTGCCTTAACAAATTCTGAGGACGACTGCTTTGCATCAACGGACATCAGGTCCTGCTGGTCATCAAATACATGTTGTAGCGGCTCCACGGCACACACACACACACATGTCAACAGGTGTGCTCTTGGCATGCATACTCATGTTCCGGTCCCCTACCCTTGATGCACTTTGTGTTGCAGTTGGGGAGGGGGGGGGCCAGCGCCATGGCTGTGCACAAAGGAGTCAATAGGCTTGCTGTGGGCCTGCATAGTCCTGTTTGTGTCCCCAACCCTTGATGCACCCTGTGTTGCAGGAGGGGGGGGGGGGGGGGGGGCACCTGGTGCCAGCGCCATGGCTCGCACCGAGGTGTCAATAGGTGTGCTCTGGGCATCCCGTGTCTTGCCAAGGGCTGAAGCCCCTGTCCGTTGGGAGGCAGACTGCGGCATGTCTGGTACAATCAGATCGGTTTGTTTGCGCTTGTGCAACAGAAAAGTTGCTTTTCGTGGATGGGGGGGTGGGCTCATGGCCTTTACTGTGGTGTCATCACATAGCCACCGCTTGTCGTTAAAAACGACATACACCACAAAGTGACCCTCCTCCTTCGTTGATCCAACGTGCACCACCATGGCATGCAAGGACCATTGCCATCGCAAGACATCGAGAAATTCATGGTCCACAACCAACTTGTACTCTTGTTGGTTGTGGACATGTAACCCCACGACTTCATTGAACACCAAAGATGCATACATTGGTGCCTCTCGCAGGTCACCCCCACACGCACAAGGGGGGGGGTAACAGGTACGCCAACAGGTTGCCCCTTCATTCCCTCCTTCATGCGCTGTCGTACACACGGCCCTTGATTCGTCACATGCAGTACCTGTGCTGGCATGCCTGTCCCCCCCCCCTCCCATAGAAACTTTACCCTACACTCACCACACCGTTGCCAGAACTGCTCGGAGGACGGACAACATGACAAATCGACCACCCCAGCGACCGTGAGCTTGGGCACCATGTACTTCCAACATTCCGCCATCTCTGCCTGCCGCATCCATTGGAATTTTGGTGCAAAGGCTTTGCACTTGCACCGCCCGCTGAATCAGCACACCGTCCCATCCATGGCACCCTTCAGGGCAAACCTTTCAGCAATGTCCTGCGGATTGTACGCACCGCCTCCCACATGTGCCACAATTTCCTGCCACAATGTCCCCCAGACACCCCCCTCATCAAGGCGATCTTGGTGTTGTCCTCCATGTCCACCGGACCGCCACAAGGAGGCGCTGCAGCGTGGTACCCAGCCAACACCAGTTGTAGCCATATGGAATTTCCGTTCCCCATGGTCGCTGCGGTGCTCCGCCAAGTAGCCCACTACGCACCTGCATGTAAGCGGAATGCAGCCTCATTGAGGAATGCACGATCGCATGGCGGGAGTGTTCGCCAGTCACCACGGGAGTATAACACCACCAACCTCCTCTCACCGTGCCAACAACAAGTGCCATGCCATGCACCCATACGTACCAGAACCGGTTGTTGGGATACATCGTACGTGGCGCCATCCCAGGTAACACCATCCAAGCACTGCATACTACATCTCCGTCCACCCAGAGCATTACATACACCACCCACCTCCACCCATAATTGTTCCCGTGTGTGTTGTACTGTGGAAAACACTGCCGACCAAGGGAACGTGTCATGCACATGCGAATGTGGTTTTGTGAGGACATTGCAAGACAATTGCATGGTAGTCCATGTGAACCATTCAGGCAACATCTCCCTTGCAATTCCGTTCACCAAGGTCGCCAATGCCTTGTAGTTGCGCGTTTGTTGCACTAGACGAGTGTCTCTTGCATTGGTGTGGCCCTTCATACCGCCCACCCCTACTGCAAATTCCGCGCTCTAAACCCCCCACCCGGCCCACGGTTATATGGCAAGATGCTCATCATCCCATGCAATGTGCAAAAGGGGGCTACCTGCAGCGAATGATCAAAGACTGCACCCCGGGAATGACCACCACCTTTGAAACCATCTCGTACCGCCTCTGCAATAACCACCACCGGTGCCCGGTGGCAGTGCTCCTCCATATCTCCACAGCCACAGACGCACAGAGGAACGTCACGTCAAGGCACGCAATCAGTAGCGGATGTCAATTCGCTGTCCATTCCAAAAGCTGGCGTCACAATGTTGCACATGTTTGTTCGCAACATCACCACACTACCATCCACCTGCTTTGCCAAACTAGCAAAGTGGTCAAGCAATCCCCCTTGGAGCCGGCCACCCCATGTGTCCTTCTCAAGATCCCGGTTCAAAGATAGTGCAGACTCCTGAATTGAAAGCCCACACATTTCGCGATACACGCCAATGGCTTTTGCCCGCAGCGATGCGTCGTGCAAGGGGACTTCATTGCTAATCTCATGCGGGCTTTGGGCCACGGCATACGAGAATCATGCCCCTGCAACGTACTGGTCTCGTAAAATGTGTAGTTTCAAGGACCTGACGGTTGGCAGGTCTTTGCCTTCCTTGGCCTTGCTGGGCCTCTTATCCACCTTGTCCAATGGAGTATCATCTGGATCTATCGGAACTGTCTTTCTGCCTTGCTCTTTCTGGGCATATTTCAGGGGAGCTCCATTACTCCGGGGTGTAATCCGTGGTCACTTCTTGCTCACCGGGCTCTGCTCCAATGACCTCGGGTATTCAACTAGGGTGGTGACAAAATCAGCACTAGACTGACTGCATGCCTTCACTGTTGCCACAGTGCCTGTCCTACCACGACTATAGTCCACAGCAACCGGCTCCATGGGTTTCTCTGCAAGTGGTATAGGGGACTCCTCCAAGGAACTCGCCACCCCTCCATCACTAGCTGCCGGTGTCAAACATGCATCGTTCACCAGTGCAGGGGTGGCAGTGGACTGTGGCGTGAGAACCCCTGTAGGGTCCACTCTCGATGCAATGCAAGGTGACTCACCGGTGTGGCAGACCTGGGGCATGCGGTCTGGTGTTCCATGTCCTTGCGCTGCAATACATGCCAGGGAGTTGGTTACACCACCAACGTGCCGGTAGTGCACGTGGCTGCCCCCATCATGCATGGTGGGCATGGCAAACCCATGCTCGGTGTACACGAACCGGCACAATGGCCTGGCACCATGGTGATTCATCACTTCAAGGTCACATGATGCCATGCGGGCCCTCAACGGTGTCCATAGCTGTCCTGCCACCTCAGGGGTGGATTCTCATCTTAATTGTCTTGTGGCCAGCAAAAGTCCATACTTCTTTCTTGCGGGCTCCGGTAAGTGCTCCGGTGGCCACTCAGGAGGCTGGTCCATTGCTGGGCTCGTGCACCACAACTGTTAGCGGTTTGGGTGGCCTTCGTGCCTTGCAAGGTCCACAACCGTGACCACTATGGGGCTCCCACAACTCCGCTGGGCAATCAAGCGCAGGTCCTTGGTACTCAAAGTTCGAGCTTGGCTTCTCCTTAGGTTCACCAGCTGGTCCACGAGACGCCGTTGTGGGTGTGTTTGTGTCAAGAGCGCTATGGCTATGACCACAAACGAAGTGCTGCGGCTTAGTGGCTCGCAGCGGTTAGGACAAGGTTTGGTCGCGAAGCGCAAGGGCTTGGACCAAAACTAACTGCTGTGGCTAAAAGGCACACATTATTGTAGGCGGGTGAATTGGCTTCTGATGCCAACAATAGCAAGGTTGCGGCGACAGAACACGAATGTACACCTCAAAGGGTGTAGTAAGGCAAAACAAACTACAAGGAGACATCGCATGGATGAAACCACAGAAGGGGGACTGACGTGCCACACTTGTCCACGCGGCCCGATTCACTGCAAGTTGGCCACGCGATGGTTCCAGTCCCCACGTGCCCATTCGTCAATTCCTAGGGGGGTCTAGACGCCCTAAATAATTGACGCATACCCATGCGTCAATTAGTTGGGGGGTCTAGACCCCCGGAGTAATTGACGCATACCCATGCGTCAATTCCTAGGGGGGTGTAGACACCAAAAATAATTGACGCATACCCATGCGTCAATTATTTGGGGGTCTAGACCCCCCAAATAATTGACGCATACCCATGTGTCAATTGCTAGGGCGATCTAGACCCCCAAAAAAATTGACGCATACCCATGTGTCAATTATTTGGGGGGTGTAGAGCCCCTAAGTAATTGAGGCATACCCATGCGTCAATTCCTAGGGGGATGTAGGACCCCTAAATAATTGACGCAGAAGCATGCATGAAACCCCAGGGGGGTCTAGACCCCCCAAATAATTGACCCCTACCCATGTGTCAATCCTAGGGGGTCCAGACCCCCAAAATAATTGACGCATGCCCCCGCGTCAAATATTTGGGGGGTGTAGGCCCCGATATAGATGACGGATAACCATGCGTCAATCATTTTAGGGGTGTAGACCGCCCAAATAATTGACGCATACCCATGCGTCAATTATTTGGGGGTCTAGAACCCCCAAAATAATTGACGCATACCCATGTGTCAACCATTTGGGGGGTGTAGAGCCCCTAAGTAATTGAGGCATACCCATGCGTCAATTCCTAGGGGGGGATTAGGACCCCTAAATAATTGACGCAGAAGCATGCATGAAACCCCAGGGGGTCTAGACCCCCCAAATAATTGACACCTACCCATGCGTCAATTCTAGGGGGGTCTAGACCCGCAAAATAATTGACGCCTGCCCCTGTGTCAAATATTTGGGGGGTGTAGGCCCCGAGATAATTGACGGATAACCATGCGTCAATTATTTTAGGGGTGTAGACCCCCCAAATAATTGACGCATACCCATGCGTCAATTATTTGGGGGTCTAGAACCCCCAAATAATTGACGCATACCCATGCGTCTATTTTTCGCGGGGTCTGCACCCCGCAAACAATTGACGCCTACCCATGCGTGAATTATTTGGGGGGTGTAGCCCCCCAAAATAATTGAAGCATACCCATGCGTCAATTCCTAGGGGGGTCTAGACCCCCAAAATAATTGCCGCATACCCATGCGTCATTTCCTAGGGGGGTGTCGAGCCCCTAAATAATTGACACATACCGCAGCGTCAATTCCTAGGGGGATGTAGGACCCCTAAATAATTGACTCATAAGCATGCATGAATTCCTAGGGGGGGTCTAGACCCCCCAAATAATTGAGGCATACCCTTGCAACAAGTCCTAGGGGGGTCTACACCCCGAAGATAATTATTTGGGTTGTGTAGACCCCCAAGATAATTGGCGGATACCCATGCGTCAATTATTTCACGGGTGTAGACCCCCCGAATAATTGACGCATACCCATGCGTCAATTATTCGGGGGGTCTACACCCCTCAGACAATTGACGCCTACCCATGCGTGAATTATTTGGGGGTTGTAGCCCCCCGAAATAATTGACGCATACCCATTCGTCAATTCCTAGGGGGGTCTAGACCCCCCAAATAGTTGACGGATACCCATGCGTCAATTATTTTAGGGATGTAGACCCCCTAAATACTTGATGCATACCGGTGCGTCAATTCCTAGGGGGTCTAGAGCCCCCGAATAATTGACGCATACCCATGCGTCAATTATTCGGGGGGTCTACACCCCCCGAACAATTGACGCCTACCCATGCGTGAATTATTTTGCGAATGTAGCCCCCCGAGACAATTGACACATACCCATGCGTCAATTCCTAGGGGGTCTAGACCCCCCAAATAATTGACGCATGCCCATGCGTCAATTAGTTGGGGGGTTTAGACCCCCCAAACAATTGACGCCTACCCATGCGTGAATCATTTGAGGATCGTAGCCCCCTGAAATAATTGACACAAACTCATGCAACAATTCCTGGGGTGGTCTAGACCCCCAAAATAATTGACGCATGCCCCTGCGTCAATTATTTGGGAGGTGTAGACCCCCAAGATAATTGACGGATACCCATGCGTCAATTGTTTCAGGGGTTCAGACCCCCTAAATAATCGATGCATACCCGTGCGTCAATTCCTAGGGGGGTCTAGAGCCCCCGAATAATTGACGCATACCCATGCGTCACTTATTCGGGGGGTCTACACCCCCCGAACAATCGACGCCTACCCATGCGTGAATTATTTTGCGAATGTAGCCCCCCGAGATAATTGACACATACCCATGCGTCAATTCCTAGGGGGTCTAGACCCCCCAAATAATTGACGCATGCCCATGCGTCAATTAGTTGGGGGGTTTAGACCCCCCAAACAATTGACGCCTACCCATGCGTGAATCATTTGAGGATCGTAGCCCCCTGAAATAATTGACACAAACTCATGCAACAATTCGCCTGTGGGACATCACCCAAAGCCCAGCCCCGCACGCACACACCCCCTCACCACCCCACAAGCGTCGGCGCACCGACACCGGCGACACCCACAGCACCCGAGGAGCCCTGCGCGCCACACAACACGACGCGCCTGACCCCCCGGCCAGCGGCGCCGCCATCTAACCCCGTTACCCAGCAAACCACCACCACGGGGCGCCACGCCACGCCCCGCCCAGAAGTCACCAAACGAACCGGACGCCGAAGGAAGCCAACACACACGACAACGAGCACCACTAAGCCCAAAGACGCCGAACCCAGGCCCGCTACCGTGGGCTCCTCTCCACCCTCAGCACGACACACACGTCGCTGGCGCCACTCCTCCGCCGTGCCCCCTCCCACGCCACCGCCCCGCCCCCCCCCCCCCTCCCGTCGCACGTCCCCACGCCGCCCAGCACCCAACCCCACACACTGCGCCACAACATCGCCCTAGTCCGGCTCCTCCACCATCGCGCCACTTGGCACCTCACAGTAGACCGCCGTCCTGTGATCCCGCTCCCCCCGGCACCGCTCCCGGGGCCGCACCCGGCCCACGTCGTGTTCGCCCCCACGTCGCGGGCCGCGGACATCCTCCCGCTCCTCGCCGCCACCCCTCCCGGGCATCGCATACTGCTTGCCGCCAACCCCTCGGTCCCCAGTGAGGTCCTCATCGGGCACGCCGACGCCCTGCACGTGCGCCCGCTGCTGCCCAACCTGCACGCTGCGTACGCCCCCGGCACGCCCGTCGACCCCTCCGTGTGGGACTCCCAGTGAGGCCACCGGCCACCGGCCGGCCCGCACGCACCACCCCGCACTCGCCTCGGGCGCACGACCCCGTGGACGCCGCTACCCACACGCCCGGCCCCGCGCAACCGCCTAACCGAGCCAGAACCCAAGCACAAATCAAACCCGAGCCACACCCCAAAACCGCTAACCCTTGACTCCTAACCAAGCCCGCCGAGGGAACACCGAAACCACAGCCCACACCCACAGCCCAGACAGCCGCCTAACCAGCCAGCTCCAGAAGCAAAGAGACACCTCACCAAACCCACCCTGACCCAAGCCTAACTGAGCCGAAGCCCCAACACAAATCAAACCCGAGCCACACCCCCAAACCGTCAACCCTTGACTCCAAACCAGGCCCGCTGAGGGAAATACGTAGACACAGCCCACAGCCACAGCCCACACAGCCGCCTAACCAGCCAGCGCCAGACGCAAAGAGACACCTAACCAAACCCACCCTGACCCATACCCGTGTACATCAGGACACGCGAGCCGCACCCCTGGGGCGCGACCGCCGCCACAGCACCGACGACACACGCCAGAGGACACAACGCTATTGCACTGCCGCACCAGGTGCCCGTGCCTGTGCCTGCAGTGTACGCGCGCCCCTGTTTTTCTCTTTTTTGTTTTTTCCTTTTTTTTCCCAAAAAAAGAAAAAAACAAGTAAAAAAAAACAAGAAAAAAAAACAAAAAAAAACGAAAATTAGGGGGGGAGGAAGAGGGACACAACCACCCATGGCACACGCGCACCGCACACAGCACGCACACCGGTGAACAGGAGCCCAGTGGCCCAGGACACCGCACATGCAACACAACACACTGAGCGAGCACACCGGTGAACAGGAGCCAGCTGGCCCAGCACACCGCAGACGCACCACAGCAAACCGCGCGGGCACACCGGTGAACAGGAGCCCAGCGGCCCAGGACACTGCACACACGTAGGGCGCCCGAGGGACAGGAAAGAACCAATACCCCATGGGTCGGACGCACTGGGGCGACCCAGCCGACCCACCGGGCCAGTGGCAGGAGCGGTACTCCAAGGCCACTGGTCCGAGCCCGGCCAGGCTGCATCGGGGACCATGGCAAACGTCACCCGGAGCCATGGAAGCAACCGGTGACAGGCGAGCCGGTACACAGTCCAGGAGGGGGTCACCTGCCAAGCAGAGTGGCCCCGCAACTCAAGCCACAAGGGTGAGGCGGTCGTACCGTAGACAAGCGGGAGCAATACCCCTTGTGGTGAGAGATACTCCACACGGCTGGGCAGCCCCCCAGAGCTGCCACCCAAAGGAGGGGGCATGTGGCCCTACCCATGGACACATGTGGGGACACCCTCCCACCCGGGACACATGGACCGGGTGGCCGCGACAATGCCTTCCCAAGCACATGCGGGAGCGGCTCAAGAGGCACCTGACATAGGGCAGTGGGAGGGACAGGACGTCCCCTTGGTAAGACCTTCTTCCTGCAATGTCAAAGGAGGCATCCCGAGCTCCCGAAGATACCTACCTACCTACCTTTAGACCCCCCAAACAATTGACGCCTACCCATGCGTGAATCATTTGAGGATCGTAGCCCCCTGAAATAATTGACAAAAACTCATGCAACAATTCCTAGGGTGGTCTAGACCCCCAAAATAATTGACGCATGCCCCTGCGTCAATTATTTGGGAGGTGTAGACCCCCAAGATAATTGACGCATACCCATGCGTCAATTGTTTCAGGGGTTCAGACCCCCTAAATAATCGATGCATACCCGTGCGTCAATTCCTAGGGGGGTCTAGAGCCCCCGAATAATTGACGCATACCCATGCGTCAATTATTCGGGGGGTCTACACCCCCCGAACAATTGACGCCTACCCATGCGTGAATTATTTTGCGAATGTAGCCCCCCGAGATAATTGACACATACCCATGCGTCAATTCCTAGGGGGTCTAGACCCCCCAAATAATTGACGCATGCCCATGCGTCAATTAGTTGGGGGGTTTAGACCCCCCAAACAATTGACGCCTACCCATGCGTGAATCATTTGAGGATCGTAGCCCCCTGAAATAATTGACACAAACTCATGCAACAATTCCTAGGGTGGTCTAGACCCCCAAAATAATTGACGCATGCCCCTGCGTCAATTATTTGGGAGGTGTAGACCCCCAAGATAATTGACGGATACCCATGCGTCAATTGTTTCAGGGGTTCAGACCCCCTAGATAATCGATGCATACCCATGCGTCAATTCCTAGGGGGGTCTAGACCCCTCAAAAAATTGACGCATACCCATGCGTCAATTATTTCAAGGGTTCGGACCCCCTAAATAATTGATGCATACCCATGCGTCAATTCCTAGGGGGGTCTAGACCCCTCAAATGATTGACGCATACCCATGCGTCAATTATTTGGGGGTTCTGACCCCCTAAATAATTGATGCATACCCATGCGTCAATTCCTAGGGGGGTCTAGACCCCCCAAATAATTGAGGCATACCCATGCGTCAACTTTTGGGGGGGTCTACACCGCCCAAACAATTGACGCCTACCCATGCGTGAATCATTTGAGTGTCGTAGCCCCCCGCAATAATTGACGCATTCCCATGCAACAATTCGTAGGGCGGTCTAGACACCCAAAATAATTGAAGCGTGCCCCTGCGTCAATTATTTGGGAGGTGTAGACCCCCAAGATAATTGACGGATACCCATGCGTCAATTATTTCACGGGTTCAGACCCCCTAAATAATCAATGCATACCCATGCGTCAATTCCTAGGGGGTTCTAGAGCCCTCAAATAATTGACGCATACCCATGCGTCAATTATTTCAAGGGTTCAGACCCCCTAAATAATTGACGCATGCCCATGCGTCAACTCCTAGGGGGGTCTAGACCCCTCAAATGATTGACGCATACCCATGCGTCAATTATTTGGGGGTTCTGATCCCCTGAATAATTGACGCATACCCATGCGTCAATTCCTAGGGGGGTCTAGACCCCCGAAATAATTGACGCATACCCATGCGTCAACTATCTGGGGGGTCTACACCCTCCAAACAGTTGACGCCTACCCATGCGTGAATCATTTGAGGGTCGTAGCCCCCCGAAATAATTGACGCATACCCATGCGTCAATTCCTAGGGGGGTCTAGACCCCCAAAATAATTGACGCATACCCATGCGTCAATTCCTAGGGGGGTCTAGACCCCCAAAATAATTGACGAATACCCAAGCGTCAATTCCTAGGGGGGTCTAGATCCCCAAAATAATTGACGCATACCCATACGTCAGTTCCTAGGGGGTTGTAGACACCCAAAATAATTGACGCATACCCATGCGTCAACTCCTAGGGGGGGTGCAGACCCCCTGAAAATTGACGCATACCCATGTGTCAATTCCTAGGGGGGTCTAGACCCCCCAAATAAGTGATGCATATCCATGCGTCAATTCCTAGGGCGGGTGTAAACCCCCTGAAAAATTGACGCATACCGGTGCGTCAATTCCTAGTGGGGTCCAGACCCCACAAATAATTGACGCATACCCATGCGTCAATTCAATTCCTAGGCGAGTCTAGACCCCCGAAAAAATTGACGCATGCCCATGCGTCAATTAGTTGGGGGGTGTAGACCTCCTAAATAATTGACGCATACCCATGCGTCAATTGTTTGAGGGGTGTAGACACCCTAAATAATTGACGCATGCCCATGCGTCAATTCCTAGGGGGGTCTAGACCCCCATAATAATTGGCGTGTTTTCACCCTTCTCCTCTAGCCACCCCTCCACCACTTTTTCTGAAGACTCTGGAGCGTTCCCTAAATCTTCTGGCAGCCATGTACATGGCGTGGCCATGAGGATGTGCATCTTGCGGTCGTCAGATCCATTGCGTCCAAAGTGCAGCCATGGGCATGTGCTGTATTGATCCATGTTATGTCTCTTATACATGCCGTGGCTTGCCGCTTGTCACACACTCGTACCTTGCAACCCAGCATATCCCATTGCACACAAAGGTAGTCAAGGCACAAAAACAGCAAAGATGGTGGCGATCACATGGCTCTGGTCACATGTGTGTACCCGAGGGGTGCAAGCTGCCCCATAGGGTGAAGGGTTACATTCTGGGGCGCATCTAAGCTCACCCTCTGAGGCAGCATGGTTTCCATGCAGTATTGGCCCTGGCGCCAGGCCTGCATGTTGCCTAAAGGTTTTTCTACAAGAACATGCATTGGCCTAGGGCCTCTGACCATCCACGACACGTCACAACACTACCACTCACCACCATTGGGAACACATTGGACGGCTTCCTCCCGATGCACCTGCACTGGTGCACACACCCCAAGGCTCTCATGGCAACGGTTAACCCCCGGAGCAGGGATGCCACGTACAACCCAAGAGGGGTATAGAAGTCCCCACGCGAGAGCCGCACCATATCCAGGCAGCCGTACGCACCCTGCACAAGGGCAAGTCGATCCTGCGGTACGTCCCTACTTTGTCCTTAAGTTGGTACTTCTGCTTGTGGAAGAGGGGCTTTCCCGCCAAGTGTTGGAGGAGTCTCTGCTCCCACGGTTTGAGGTGAGTTCTGTGGGTTACCCTCACCAGTCCCCCGCAGTCCCCAACAAACTGTCCATCGTCCTCAACAAGGTGGCAGGGCAGCGCCCACTTGGTGAAGGCAAGGAGGATGACCCCAAAAAGGTGCGGTTTCACAACGTTCCTCATGGGATCCTTCACACGAACCGCCACCTCATCCTTCGTAGTTTTGGCCATGATGTGCTCAAAGTCAAGCAACCGATCACCACTGCCTGGTGAATACCCCCATGGGTCACGTCCCCTATTGTGCCTCTTCCATGGCTTCCACAGCCAGTGCCCCACCACCCCCCGGCCAACCGGTAGATTGTGCCATGCATGACCTTTTCAACGACCCTCCCTCAGAGCCAGCTCAAGGGTGTCGCTCACAGTCGCAGAGCCTGCTTCCCACTGCACAGCGTGCAATGCAGCCATCCATACACTGCGGGTGGGGTGGTTCTTCCAGTGCAAATCGCCCGAACAGGTGCAGCTCCGATTGCGCCCTGCTGGTCAGGGTGTTTGACCTCTAGATGTTATGCATGATCCCTGGTGTGGCAGACACTAGGGAGGCCAAGATGGCTGGGGCTTGCAGCCCTTGGAACCGATCGAGGGTAGCAACCGTTTTCAAAAGGTTGACCGGATTGGCTTGCCCCCTGCAACCAACAAACCTCACGTAATAGTCGAGTCACACCACCGCACGTGTTGCCGCGCCGGTATCCTGGCACAACAGTAGCGGATGACCAAGCCGCTGGCTACAATTATGCGTGCCTTGTTCACAGGGGGGGGCTGAGGTTACTACCACTCATCTGTGCACCCCCTCCTTGACCCAATCCTGAACAACCCCATCCGCATTGGGACCTCGATGGGACCACCTGGTGGGGGGAGTTGGAGGAAACTTTGGGGCCAGAGGACCTGGGTGGAATGTACAGTGATGTGGAGGACGCATGGAACAACTTGAGAATGGATCATGTGTTGCTTAAACAGGGGAACCTGAGCATGAAGGAGGGTGTGCTGGTGTGCCATTTTTTGGAGCTTGCTGTTAGGAGGGGCACCTACGCAGCACAGTCGGTAGCGGTAGTGACGACACACTATGCTAAAATCAAAAAGAATCGCAAGGTGCTGGTGGTGCAAAACCGGTGCGAATCATGCCAATGCACTTGAGGGCTGGGAGATTGCCTCTGAACATTGTTGTATTTGAAGGTATGATCCGATGGACATGCCACTGCTTTGGCGTTTACTTCACCCTCACAAGCACTTGCCAAAAGCTGGACATGGCTGCAGGGCCGCAACTGCCCAACATCACCACAAAACGGACGTTGGCTGCCCATGGTTGCCAAGTCCAAGCCCACTGGGATGCTCTGCCTGGACGCCTCATCCGCAAAGCTAAACGCAAACCTGGTTTGTTGCTTCCCTGCTGCAGCCCCAAGCAGCAGCTTGTGCCGGTTAGCAACCATCCCAGCCGTGGCAAACAGCACACGACAGGAGTTAAGGTCACATTTGAGGGTAGCCTTACAACCTGGGGTGTTCCCCAAGGTGGCCTGCACCTTCAGCGGGTCAAAGGACGCCAGCCCTGGTGGGGCAGTAGCCCGTTGGGCACGGAGTCGCAACCAGGGTGCTGGATGGTCGCCGAGCACCCTGTCACGAAACACAGTTTCGTTATGACACTCCTCATGCACGCGTGTCAACAAGTTGTGGACGTGTGCATTGGTGGGTGCAGTCATCAGCACACATGGAGTATCTCCCACAGGTCCCCCCACCTGCTTGCCTATATTGACTGTGCCCAGGTTAGCAGGATCGCGGTTCTGGGCGACAAGGAGGCCTTGCTGCCATAGCACGGCTTTGATGCATGCCACCGAGGTCTCCGACTTCCCTGTGCCAGCACCTCCAATCAATGCTGTGATGAATGACTCGTCCAGTACCTGACGCACGGCCAACTCCTTTGAAGGGTTCAGCGCGTGGCATTGGACAAGGTGTTTAAGGATCTCCCGGTCCTTGTTCGACAAGGGAGGCGCGACCCTTGGTTCGGCGTGGATGTTTGCCAGCAGCTTTGGGCCATGGTAACCCTTGCTGGATCTCCCTACGCAAGGTGCGAAAGGCAGCTGTGTCAGGGACAACCTTACAATAGTAGATGCTAGTGACATTGGCGCGTGGCTTATTAGCACGGCTGATCCAAACCCAGTCTCTTGAGATTCCATCACCATGCACCCTTGCCTGAAAGTTTGGTTTCGAGGGGTCCCAGTTGCGGTTGGCAGCGATCTAGCCATGCACCATGTCACCATCACTAAGCTCATTGTTCCCCCAGACCTCCATTTGGGAGGCCCATTGTGGCTGTTGGGGAACATTCCCATCCCCATTGCCGTCATCTTCGGGGTACCATTCCTCAAACACCAGCTTCCGTTCCGTGCCATTTTTGTTTGCCCACGCCTCAGCAGCCTCCATCTCATGGAAAGTGTACACCTCCGATGCTTTGGCCACAAACGTGTCGCGGTGAAGCCACCGTTGTGTAAACCCTTCCACGAGGTTGTCATCGGGCCCATAGTCCATGTTGTTCAATGTGGCAGAAGTGGGCAACAGTGTTGGCCGCGGTGGGAGTTGGGGGGATGGCTGTGGCGGAGCGGCACATGGTGGTTGTGATGAGGGTTGAGCACCGTGTGGCGCACCCGAATCGACCGGCGCCATGGCCGGGACAGGGGTGGACTGATGTAGCTCAGCGGCACACAATGGTTGTGTTGAGGGTTGACCGCCTTGTGGCGCACCCGAGGCAGCAGTCGGCACTGCCTTGAAAGTGATGGACTGCTGTCGCTCAAGGGCACCCGGTGGCTGTGATGAGGGTTGAGCACCTTGTGGTGTGCCCGAGTCGACCGGCGCCACGGCCGGGACATGATCGGACTGATGCGGCTCAGGGGCACGCATTGGTTGTGCAGAGGGTTAAGCACTCTGTGGCGCGCCCGAGTCAACCGGCGCCACGGTCGGCACAGGGGCGGACTGTTGTAGCGCAGGTGCACGCATTCGCTCGGCCAAGGGGTGAGCACCCTTTGGCGCGCCCGAGTCGTCCGGCGCCATGGCTGGGACAGGGGCGGACCGCTGCGGCTCAGGGGCACGCATTCGCTGGGCAACGCGTTGGGCACCCTGTGGCGCGCCCGAGTCGACGGGCGCCACGGCCGGGACAGGGGTAGACTTCTGCGGCTCAAGGGCACGCAGTGGTGGTGGTTGTGTAGATGGTTGCGGTGGGACCATAACGAAATCCGCATCCCCGGGTGGTTGCTGGGGCGTTGCCTGTGGCTTTGGCTTGGGCTTTGGCTTTGGACCTCCATACTTGCTCTTGGGGACCCATTTTGGAGCCATGGTTTGGAAGTTTTGTGATAAGTGGAAGCGAGCGGTTGAGGAGCAAGGGAAGAGAGCGGTTGGAGAGCGGCTTAGTGGACTACAACGCTAAGGTTGAGGCCACGTAGCAAAAACTACAACTCGGAGGTTGTAGTGGGCATACAAAAATTGTCAAGTATAGAGGAGCATGGAGGATTGGCCAGGGGGCATGTTGGACCATGGGAGCACTAGATGAATGCGCCTTGCTATTGTCAAACGGGGGGGGGGCAGGCTCTTAGATGTGGTTGCAGAATGGGGAGGGGGGGGGGCGTTTTCCAATCTGTTTCCGATTGCGTGAAGACGGACGTGGACAGCAACATGAAAGCGAAGCAGAAGGCACCATACAACAAAGTGTGTTCAATTGTGAAGCAAACGTGACACATAGCAGAGCCCCTTCTCAGATGTCTTGTTTTTGGATATGAAGGCCGGATACACCGTGTGGGGGAGCCCTTAGGAACACGCGGTGGGTGCACGTGGAATTTTGGGGCTGCCACTCTAAGGCACTCAAAGGCCGCGGTGGAGAGTGTACTTGTCTGCTTGCTGATGGCATGGCACGCCGGTGGACCAGTGGACCAGGCCTTCTCAGCGCGCACAAGGGCTGAATGTCTGCATGCTGTGCTGTGCATCCATGTGTTGAAGAATCCACAAGGGGCGCTTCCCAATGCACAAAACGGTGCATTTCTCAACCGCTTTGCCGACACGAAACAGGGCCTAAGAAAAAGGTCCCTGCAGGGGTTTGTGGCACAGCACAAACCCAACATCGGCAGACCAACCCCACAGGGTACTGAAATGAATGAGATCATCACCGAAGGGGTTGCAAACAGGAAAAAATGCAAACAATGGCAAATGGGAGGGTGCATATGACCTACACATCACCTGTAGTCACAGCGTCACAGCTGAGACTGCAGGCGGGTCCTGCTACCTCAAGGGACAGCATTATGACCATTGCAATTGGTATCAATTAAATTCGGATCCATAAGTACAATGGTCATGGTAAGCCAAAGAACATCAAACAACGCATACACACATACATTCTTTGAACACACCATGTGACACATTGCATTGAAAGAGTCAAGGCAGGCTTTTTCATACGATTGCGCACGGGGAGGGGGGGGTGTTTTCCCTACACTATGGTTTCCTCTGCATGATTTTCCATACTTCCTGGAGAAATAGCACAAGGCAAAGCACGGCAAGACGTAACACGAAGAGGACAGGGGGTTTTTTATGGTCGTCACCACATCCTGGGAATGAACAACAGAGCGTGAGTAGAGCAAAGTGCAGCACATTGCAATGAGCCTTGAGGGCTAGGTAAGAGGGTTGTGTTTAAAGAAGCAAATCAAGTTCAAATTCACTGCAAAGCCCCTTCTCAGACGTATGTTGCTTGCACATGACATTGACAAACAAGGGTTTTGAAAATGCTTGCTGGCCATTTGAGGACATGGTGCGCATTCGGTCGGACATCGTAGACTGACTGCTAGTGGCAGCATCGCAGCGCATGTCCCTTTCCTCGGCCGCGAAGTCTTTTCTGTTTTCAAAAGCTCGGTCCGCACAGATCAGGGCCTAAGCAAAAGGTCCCCGCAGAGGTCCACACACAGACCCACGCGTGACGGAGCAACTTTCATGTATCGTCATTGAAGGGGCTCACAGTAAACAAATTTCAATGGGTTGGAGAAGCAAACATGTCAGAACCCCTTCTCAGCCGTTGTCAACATGTTCATCATTGAATGGGTCTACGGTCATAGGCGCCAAGGCCTAGACCGCAAACAATGAAAACACCTCAGGGGCGTTCTGCATAGGCAAATTGTCAGCACAAACGACCGAAACACTTCGAGGGTGTATTGCATAATCAAATTGAAGTTGTCACATACACTGCTGTCGACAACAAATGTGAGATGCAGGAATTTGCAATTTTTTTCTAACGGAGGGGGGGGGGGGGGTTGTGTTTCCCGTGACACCTTTTTTCCTTGGTGGGGGGGGCAGCTTGAAAGCAGCCGCTGGTGGGGGCAGGGATGGGTCGGCCACCCGGGGGGGGCTTTTTCCAGTGAAGAACTTTGATGTGGAGAGCGGCTAGGGAGAGGGGGTGGGGTTTGATGAAGTGCATAATCAAGGGGTTTGGGGGAGGGGGGTTCATGGTTGGGTGATGGCGGTCCATAAAAGGTTCATGTCTGATGTCTGATAGCCGACTAGGTCGCTATACACAATTCTGGCCACAGCCTCCCCGCCCAATGGGCACCTCCCACGCGGGGGTGAGGGTAGGAGGCAGTGAAGGGGGCGCGCAAGCCTGGCGCACCTCTGCTTGCCCCGCCTACCCATGGTAGGGGGGGGGGGGGTTGCGCCGCGCATGGGGGAACGGGTGACCACCCTGTCCCTGACCCTGGCCCTCTCCGTGACATCCCTCACACAGAGCAGCAGCCTTTGTCTGCCCGTGAGCCTGTAGCACAGCCCGCCTTGCAGCACGCTGCTGTCCCGCATTCTGCCGTGCAGCACCCTCACTGCCCCTGTTCTCGGAGGGAGGGACCCGGATCCTGCCTAGCCGGAAGCCGCCGTGCAGCTCCTTGCTGCTCACAATCCCCGGGAGGAGGGAGTTCACCTTGTGTCCCTTCTGCTTGCGCCGCTGCAGTGAGTGTGGCCGAAAATGTCCGCCGCAACAATGCAACACGGGGGAGCAGTGCAGCACGTGGAGCAGACGGCCAACGGCGCCCCTCGCAGCACACCTCCGGGAACGACCGTGCCCACATCTTGGGCCGCGCGCTCCCCTGCTTGCGCCCGTAGGTGTGGCTGTGGCGGGGGCGCCCAACCCGCCACAGCCACACCTACGGGCGCCCCCCTCCCTCTTGATGGCTAGACCTGCCGAGTCAGGCCCAAGCTCAAAAGCACCCCCCTGCCCGCGCGGGCCGGCAAACGGTAGGAACGGGGCACAGGTCCTTTCGTCGCGCCGCTGGCGCTGGCGGGGGCCGGGGGGTAAGGGCCTTATATATGTGTATACAACTGTATATGGATAGGCTCTCACCCACCATGCCCCAATCCTCTCAATCACACTAGCGTTCGAGACTTGAACAGGCAGATGCCTTCCTGCTCGGCAATCAACTCTATTATGGCCAAATCTGCAATATTTGCACCTACTGTCTCCAGCTCACCAGACAGAGCGTCAACAAAAGGCACAAATAGTCACGTGTTGGTGCAACCAACAGGAAGCGGAACACCCAATGCATATTATCCTTATTGCAAACCTCTGCCACAATCAAATGAGGGGCCACTTGTGTATCAATGGACACTACTGCCAAAGTGCAATATAGCTATGATTCAGGTAACGGATGCCTCCGACCCCGACTCCAAGATGAAACGTTCCAGGAGGAATCATGCACAACCGAGGCCACACCTCTGACATCCTAGTCTCCATCCAAAGTTGTTTGGTGGCACTAGTAACCCACCACAATGTCAACAACGTATGTAACAAAAGATCTTCGACGACACACTTGAAATGGCGTGCCATCGGTTTATATTGTTGAAATTTGGAACTTGCAACAATCAGGTTTAGTGGTTAACATTTGCCCTTTGCGAACCGCACTTTTGAATGAGCTCGTAACTTTGATGATATTTTGCCCATTTCCCCCTCGGTTCTTCGCCTTTGCACCCGTTTGCCGTGGTTACTTCACCCGAAATTCAAGAAAAATCCAATCTCGCAGGATGTAATTTGAAGTGCCTAAATGGCATACGACATTTGCTCAAATCGCTAAATTCGCACACATATTCGGCTGTTCGTTCGCAGTGTGGTTCGCAAATCTCATTTGCATTCGTGTTCGCGCAAAGATCGGGCACTTTTTGCGCGAATACAAACTCTCTTTTTCCTAATCGCACTTCTGCATGCTTTTTTTCCTTTGTGTAGCTCCAATTTTCCAATTTCCTGCGCAAGATCCCAAATCGCCATCTCCCACGTCGGTAGCCTCACCGACCCCTCCCCGACACCCTCGCCCGATACCACGCCCTACTACTCCGCCCGCACACCCTCGATGAGGCCACCTACACAGGAGGCCTGCTTGTGGGGGAGGTGGTGGACGGGGCAAAGGGTTGGGACCCCCCCCCCCACCCTAATTCACATCCACATGTGGGATCCGGAGCGGGCGGGTGCATTCCGCAAGAAGGCGTGGGCAACACAGCCGCGGCAAAAGCCGTAGCTGCCCCCCCTCCCTCCCCTATTTGTAGGCCATCCGCCTCATTCCCTCCCCTAAGACAGTCGACTCCCTTTTGGGCATCATGTTGACCGATGGGCAGGGGAAAATGACGTGTGGCACCGGCACCCCCTACCCCACCACCAAGTTGGCGCACCGCCACCCTCCCCCCCCACACATGGAAACCATTGCCCTGAATGAGCATGACCCTACCGGTGAGTAATGGTCCGCAAGGGGACCATTATACGTTCCCCTTTGACAAGCAGACCATTGCGGATAACTTGGGACTCGTCCCCTCCCGACCCAAAATGCCCCCCCTCCACTACGTCTCCAATATCACCACTCCCACCCCACACCGAATGCCTGGGTTGATTTGGTAACGGGCATTGGCCGCCCCCACCCCCTTTTACCCCCGAACCCACTTTGCGCACCGCCCCTTTGCCCGAGGCTCCCCTCCCGCGCCTATGCCACCGATTACCCCTCCCTCTAGCCCGCCCGCCCCCCCTGATGGCAGCCAACTTTGCTGACGGCTTGGGGTGTACGGTCCACGGGGACCTTCTGGACCGCGATGATTGCAAGACGCCGTGGGCAAGGGTGGAGAAGGTTTTGGGCCGGTAGGGGGGGGGGGGGTCGATAAGGTTCCACAGTTTTTCGATGTTATTTTTGGCCAACAAGCTACTGCCCCAACACTACCCGTCTAGGGCCACCAAAACAGAACCCCTGGCGGATAATGTTTTTACAAAGCTTGTGGGTCAGCTCAAAGACAGCATGCCTCACCCCTGCGCATCCGTTCACCTTATGCACCCGGTTTGCATGATTGTGTCCGGTGAGGATTCCAGCGATCGGCTTGCCGACACACACACCTCGACGGCCCCCACGTCCTTCCCCCAGCCGACTGCGCGTCGGTGGACCCCCACCTCTCCACTTTTGTGGCCCTCTCCCCCACTACCGACTAAATATTCAAGCGGCAACGGCCTTAGGGGGGGCCCAAGTGGAAAGGTGGGACAAGGTCATCCTCAACTAGGGGGGGGTTCCTCATCATGGTGAGCACCACTTGCCACCAAGCCCCCCCCCCCCCGACAACAAATGGGGTGGCCTTGTTCACATAGTGCACCCCCGCCCAAAAAAAAAGAGCATTGTCCCCATTCTTACGCGGCCCTAACGGACTACCCCATTCTCTGGCATGTGTCATGAACACCTAGTTTGGTAAAGGCATTAAACAACGGGCTCATTTTGACCTAGCAGCAGCACTTCATGGGGGGGGGGAGTCCCGGAACCCCTAAACAAGGGGGCAAATGTGCTCTTCGGGCAGGGTCGAGCAGGGGGGGGGGGGGGGTGCCACAATAGGCACATGAGAGACCGGAATGGCGCGTTTTTCAACCTTTTCCAGTATTTTTGGTGCACATTTCTCACAAACTTGTTTCCCTATTACCACACATCACGGACGAGGGTCAACATTTGAATGTGCTGTTCAGCAAGCAGCAAATCTGCACAACATCCGGGTGGAAGAACACAACACGCGGGGCACACAGGGCAGCAATGCAATATGACAATAGTACTGAACCATACAGTCTCGCATCGTGTATCAGATAGCCTAAAAATTAGAAAAGGAAAAAAGAATGAGCTTTGGCTCACTCTTTTGGCCGAACCAAAAAAATACATAGTGTTAAATATTATACTCACACACAATACAGCTCACTTCCCGCTAGCAATCCTGGCACAACCAAGCCGCCGGTGAAGCACTGGGTGCAGGTAGAACTCCTCATCTTGCTGTAACTCGACAAACGATCTACACGCCAATAAAAGGCCTTTTGAAGCACTAACCAGGCAGGTTCGGCACCCGGAATGAGCCACGGCTCATTAATTTGCAAAAGATCGAAACCTGCACCAGTGCAACACCACTGTGACCGATTGCAAAGCACACCATTTCAAAGCGACGGTTCGTGAAGGGCCCCGGCTTTGCCCGCTTGACCATGTGGACGAACATCACTTGTAGTCCATCGATTGAGTCACCATCACATAAAACTTGGTCTTGAACGTGCGTTGTGTGTACAGCCTCGCAACTGGTCTTCCAGTCAAGCTCCATCACAAGTCCTGCCAGAATGCTCCGGAGGCTGCCTCATTCCGCTCCTTCCCAAATTGGCACTTTGTTGATTGATTCCCAAGGTGGATATTGAGCTCCTGCTACGCGGTCCATCTTCACACATGACATTTTACCGCTGCCGGTCCCACCAGGCGTCGCACCTTCACCATTTCCTCAGGCGTTCCTAGTATCACAACAGGGGGGGAGGGGGGTGATTGCACCAGACGTCTTCGAACCTATCATGGTTGTTGCGGACACACTTCTACTTGGATGCAGCATCGGGTTCCCAGGATGCATAAAAACCAGCTTCCACCGCCTGTCTTCCCCCAGGCCCCTCACGAGCTTTGCCAAGCTTGCCGCTGATGCACTGTTGGATCCTAGATGCAAATGCCCTCTGCCTGATCCCTGTAGAGTCCCAGGATGTACTTTAGGCATCTGATTGTCAGGTCTGAGAAACGCAGTAAGCAGGAATGAGGCATTGCTCATTAGAGTTCCAAACAGTCGAAGCGAGGTCCAAAAATACCTTTTTTTTTCTTTTCGGTGTACAACCTCAGCGCTACCGATTTTCCGTTGTCAGTGTGGCTGACGAGTTGATACAACGGTTTCCAGGTCTGCTAGACACTGTCTTGTGAGGCACATAAGCCACAGAGCGTAAGCCACAGAGCGGCGCAGATCAAGAGGCGCTGCTGTTTGGGGGAGGGGGGGGGGTATCATGGTGACTTTCGCTTTGATGAGCCCTACCTTCTAAAATGCCATGTACACTGCCTCATGCGGGTCCGTAGTAGTAGGATCATCCAGTTGTCGTTGGATCTTGCAGAGTACACGAGCAAAACATCAACCAATTTATAGACGTAGCACTTACATGGTGCAGTCCGATTACCAGCTGACAGACCTCTCAGCGACCTAGTGCAGGCAAAATGTGTTGATGCTGTGCTAAATGGCAGCTATGATCTCCTAGATCAGCAGCGGACACTCCGTGCTCACCACTTCCCACTCAGTGTCGCCATCCGGGAGGGTAGTGTCTCCTTCGGCTTTAATTTATCCGTCGCCCACAATCGTATAGCCTGGATGAGATGCTGCTTTGCAATGACGAAGGGCCTGTTGTCGGCACATCAAGAAATTAGCATTTTGCAAAAAGAGTGAGCAAAAGCTCATTCCGCCGACAAAATTGCAAAGCAAGAACCCCCCCTATGGCACGCGTGTACAGCAGTGTTCGGTGGCAAACAACAGAGGGCATGTCACCACCTTCATCCATCTAGACAGTGGCATCCAGTGGCTGATGCGTGGGATTGGCCAGTGGTGACTCCAACTGTGCCTCGACATTGTCGGTGTCCATTTGGCGTGACCGTCCAACCTTGCCTACCCTATCCCATTCGAGCTCCAATATGTGGATCTTCCAATGTACGTCCCCCCGTCCACCGCTTCACATACGCCGGAAAACCTTGGTCTTTTCGGATAACTGTTTGCGTGCTGGCAGAGCCTATGTAAGAGAACTCGGCTTGTCGTCTTCCGTTTCCTCTGGCTTAAGAATAATGTCCGTCGGTTGGGGTGTCTCCTCGTTACTAGCTGTTATGGGGTGAGCCGCAATGAGCCAAAGGGAAGAAATCCACTACCGAACGGTATAAGGAAATTGGAAAACGGCAATAAAAGGGTATAGCAAAGGTAGCTCTTCAAAAAAGAATGAGGCATGGCTCGTTCCCGGATGGATTGCTGATTATCGGAGCTAACCATTGAGAACCGATGACCCAACCATGGAACGTTCCTCCTCGAGCATAACATAGTTACCAACCTCCGTCAAATCGGACGAGTGAACGGACAGTAGGGCCACACCCACATGAACCAGCAATACATCGTCCCCGACGTATGTGTTAGCATGAAAATGAGTCCCAGAAAGCATTGCAGCACACACTCGATTCGGAGCCCGTGGTCTAAAGGGAGGGAGGGGACCATTTCCACCACCACGTGGCTGTTGTGGCCTATTTTGCGATTGAGCTAAAGCCGGTTGTTTTCGCTTGGGTAGTACCACAGCAGGAACGGATTTGCGAAAAGCCTGTATCACACGAGCACGCGGCTGTGCCCGATCCGGGGGGTATTTGGAAAATGCGTGTTCAAATAACTCACACTATTTTCTGACAGCTACACTGGTCCGGTGAGAGAAAACAAGGTATGTATTACCATGTTGGTGTACACGGTACATGGAAGGGGGGTACTGAGGGCCATAGCATCGGCAAAGTCTGGGCACCGTCTTATTGCCGTCCCAGATGATAGGTGGAACTGTATCTCTCAAGAAACATCCCACAACCTTATGTACATTTCAATCAACATATTCATGCAAGCCCCAATGGATGATACTATCATGCAATTTTGCAGCTTTCAAGGAAAAACAAATCACATGCGGTGTCCAACGATTTGCATTGGGGATTGGCGCGCATGCTAGCAACAAGCCTTGCCAACAATGCCTCACAATTTTCCTCAACGTGACATTGCCCAGTTAAGTCGTCATGCCTTTTGTCCGATACCATCATAGCATTTCCTAGTGTCCTCAGGTACTGAACGTTGTAATGAAACTCATACAGCGGATATGTCACCACCACATGGGAATACCTGAACACCTTGTGAGCAACCTGTCCGGAATAGGCACACCAGCCACACTCGTGAACCAAGTACTCGATGAGGAATAGTGCTGGTGTACATTCAAAGAGAATACTATACACAGTGTGTGCCTGACCTAGTAGCCGACCGGCATTCGAGGATGCCCACATTCGGGGAAGGCACCAACCACATAGCAACCCCAGCTTCTGCTGTATCCGTATCTTCTACTGGGAGGTAGACACAAACAAACATGGGAGCATAAGCTTCAGGAAGATCAACTTGAAGAATGCATACACCAAGATATCGGCTGCCAGTACCATGACTAAATGCCACCATCAATGGGAAAAAGAGGCGATATGTGACAGCAACCGTGTACTTATGTGGGTGCCATATGCCGTACACCACGGGGGTTCCAAAAAGCTTGTGACACACATTGTACGCACGGTATGAGGCCCTATATATCGTCTTCATGATATTGTAGTGTATCTTTTTATGGATGAGTATTGGGAGCACACAAGAAGTGTGGTCCCGTATTTCAGACACAGCTAATACCACTCCAAGCGAATCTAACTGCGTTCATGACTGAAGTTCCGAAAGCATGATCGGATGCCATTGGGTGCTCTGCACAGCCATTGGTCGAACATCCAACGGACAACAGATGTATAGGGGGGGTATGTCGTCTTCCATAAGGTCAGACGGTGCTGACATGAAGACCGACTGCGTGGTAGTAAACAACTTGCCCGCCTGGGCAGTAGAAGCTTGTAGTGTGGGAAGGGATGGAAAACCCCACAAAAACTCAATTGCCTTGCGACCAAGAGCTACAACAATTGCCGTACAGTGAAGTGATGTGTTTGACTCATGTGGGGTGGGGTGGAAACGGTGACGATAGAAGGTATCAAACCATAAAACAAATTTCAGTGCCTTCCATACCGCCCACAAAGCTGCGGCACAGTCGTGTGCCCTAGTTGCACGAGAAGGTGCACGTGGAGCACATAAAACAAAGTGTGCCAGCTTGCGTCCAACGCTCCGAGTGGGAGCAATTTCCTTGTCGTGACGAAACAAGTCAACACAAGGACGACAACGCAACAACATCACACGGTACAAATTATGTGCCTCCTAAGCTGCTAGACCAAACCACCAAGCGGTGCGCTTGACGCTGCGCAGCGACCTAAGTTGCCGAAGAAACATCTTTAGTGTAGGGCGGGTATCTTTGTTTAAACGAAGTGACAAAGCAAAACAAAGCAACTCGGCCGGGTGACCCCCAGGATGGACGGCATCCAGAAGGTCATCCTTAGTCCCGTATGTGTTGCCAGTCAGGAAGGCAACGAACGGCGTTGCATCCATAATGTCACCATCAAGCCATACTTGAGCAGGAGACCGGTATAGAAAGGGGCACGATCTAAAGGTAAGTAAGCAAATGGACAATGCCAACGCGAGATTGTTGGAAGGTGCACGTGGAGCACATAAAACAAAATGTACCAGCTTGCGTCCAACGCTCCGAGTGGGAGCAATTTCCTTGTCGTGACGAAACAAGTCAACACAAGGACGACAACGCAACAACATCACACGGTACAAATTATGTGCCTCCTAAGCTGCTAGACCAAACCACCTAGCGGTGCGCTTGACGCTGCGCAGCAACTTAAGTTGCCGAAGAAACGTCTTTGGTGTAGGGCGGGTATCTTTGTTTAAACGAAGTGACAAAGCAAAACAAAGCAACTCGGCCGGGTGACCCCCAGGATGGACGGCATCCAGAAGGTCATCCTTAGTCCCGTATGTGTTGCCAGTGAGGAAGGCAACGAACGGCGTTGCATCCATAATGTCACCATCAAGCCATACTTGAGCAGGAGACCGGTACAGAAAGGGGCCCGATCTAAAGGTAAGTAAGCAAATGGACAATGCCAACGCGAGATGGTTGGAAGGTGCACGTGGAGCACATAAAACAAAGTGTGCCAGCTTGCATCCAACGCTCCGAGTGGGAGCAATTTCCTTGTCGTGACGAAACAAGTCAACACAAGGACGACAACGCACCAACATCACACGGTACAAATTATGTACCTCCTAAGCTGCTAGACCGAACCACCTAGCGGTGCGCTTGACGCTGCGCAGCAACTTAAGTTGCCGAAGAAACGTCTTTAGTGTAGGGCGGGTATCTTTGTTTAAACGAAGTGACAAAGCAAAACAAAGAAACTCGGCCGGGTGACCCCCAGGATTAACGGCATCCAGAAAGTCATCCTTAGTCCTGTATGTGTTGCCAGTGAGGAAGGCAACGAACGGCGTTGCATCCATAATGTCACCATCAAGCCATACTTGAGCAGGGGACCGGTATAGAAAGGGGCCCGATCTAAAGGTAAGTAAGCAAATGGACAATGCCAACGCGAGATTGTTGGAGAAAGATACCATGCCGATGTCCATAAGCCCACGCATAGCCAATAGTGCATGGCCGACCAAGAATATAGTCCGTGTACTAGCCCTGCAACTTGGTATTGGAAGCCTTTCAGGGATTGTCACGACAAATGAGACACGTCTCGTCTACCTTGGAAGCAGCCAGCTGCGAGGGCAATAAGTGGGATGTGCAAAGAGGAACTTGGCCAAAACCATGAGCTTTGGCTCCTTCTTTTCCAGGAACACGCATATACAGGGGTGTATTTCCAGATTCAGCCAAAAGAATGAGACAAAGCTCATCCTTTTTGATATTACTGTTTTGCAAGGGCTACAAACATGATGCGAAGATTGTATAGTTCAATACTGCCTACATCTACACAAACACACTAGACACATTACAATTTGCGACCGTGTCACGACAACCCGTACAACACAGCACAACAAGCAACACAGTAACATTGTTCACAACATTGACACGGCTCTAGCAAGCAACGTGTGGTACAAAAGACCCCCAAAAATTCTAATTTTGAAAATTGACATCCGGGGTCTCCGATGTTCGGAAACAGGCGGTGTGTAGGGGCCGCCTAACTCATTGCCAGCTTCCTCGACCCCCCACTGACTCTAATCTCAAGCAAGGTTTGGGGACAGTGGACCAACGCAATGTTCCCACTTACGGCCAAATTAGTTTCCTAGGGGCCGGCGCGGAGGCGCATTTGGGTTTGGCGGTGAGAACCCCACGGACGATGTCTTCGACTTCGTCGCCCCGCCCCAGCACAAGCACGCCCCGCGGTGTGCACCGACCACCCATGCTTCTTGACCCGCTCCACCGCGAGGCCGCACACACTCACCGTCCATACTCTAGAGTTCGTCACGTGGAACGGGCCCAACAAATTTGAGGTGGGAAAGGAGCGAGACGCCCGCATCGTGTGGGCTCTAGGCGGCATCTTCCCTCCCACGCGACTGGGCCACTTGCTGGCAGCTGGTCACCTAGGCTAATCCGTGCACGTACGATAAGAAGGGGAGGCGATGCGGGTGAACCGTTCGGGGTACATGCGAGTGCAAGGTACGCGGGATTTGCCATGAATCCCCACCCGTACGAAGGGCAATGTGATTTTCGGGCCATTTTAGCGCTCATGCACATAGCATCCGTGGTTCGCCCGAACTTATCGCCATTTTCGCCCGATTTCCACATTGTTCCATGTCCTTTGTTTGCAAGCGTCCTTCAATCGGGCCGTTTGTATTTTCTGATTTGTGTGCACATTAGGCGGCAATGCCAGCAGCCCGACCCCCGTGGGAAAGCCGTTTGGACCTGCCATGGCGGCCCGTGCCGCACAAGAATTGTAGGCCAGCGCGCCCATCCGCGTTCCTTTCAGAATGGAGGATGTTCCAATGTTCCCTCGAGCTCCGCTCAGGATTTCCCTCCCACCCCCCAAATTGCCCCCATGGCTGCCGCCCACCATGCACCCATGGCTGCATTGGTGCACTAGCCCACCCGCCTACGCAGATGAAGCCTTGGATCACCCAGCTGTTGCGTTCGGACAGATTCCACTCGTTGACAACAACATAGGTGCCACAACCGCATTTGTAGCGGGCAAACGGCACAATATAGCTCGGTACCCTCCCCCGTCGTAGCAACCACCCCTTGCGGCGGGCTAGTTGCTGCATCGCGGCGCACACATTCTCTCAAGGTACCCCCTCAACTAGCTCATGAGTGAGAAAATGCGCCTCGGCCCCGGAAAAGTGGAGCGATTGGACCCGCGACACAGCCGCCATGTTCTTCTCCCATAGGGATGGTTTTTGTACAAGCGAAAGCACACAAGCATGCACACCGAAGTAGGCCAAACAAACTGGACAGTGTGCCGCCCCCCATGGGGCACATCACATAGGCCCTGAACAGGGCGATAGAAGTCGCGCATAACGTATTGGGTCGGACGGGTGTGCTGCAAGCTCAAATGCACAAACTGCACTACAATGAAAACACACGCATGCATACCACACACACGCATAGACGCACACCGCAAACACAGCTCAACCATAGACCAGAACATGATCTAAAATTTAGCACAAAGGAAAGCACAAAGGCATGGACACCAAAGCATGCTAAACGAATTCGACAGTGTGCCGCCCCCCAAGGGTGTGGGTCATGCCAAAAACGGCAGTAAGACATACCCACACAGCTTGTCCCTTACGGATCAAACATGTGGGCCACGCGCACCACCGGCCGCACGGAGCCTTGCACGAATACATAAGGCAAGTGTCTGCCTTGATGCATGCAATGTTTGCTCAACGTCAAGTAGACCGGGCCCAGCGGGTACACCACTCGCCACTCGTGCGAGTACATGTGGTGCTGCCCGGGTGGCTTGACGTTGGGCATGCCCTCGGGGCGTACGGTTGGGTAGGCGTCCCGTGCAGGCGCGGCGCAATGTCCAGCGCGGCGTCCCGCAGCACCGCCGTCGCGAGGGCTTCGGGACGTCGACTCTCAAAAAAATCTTCGCGGCCTTGCCCATCAGCACCCGGCGCACCGGCCGGCGGGTCAGCAGCCCGCGGAGGGCCCTACGCAAGCGCCCCCCGCCCTGCAGCCGCCTCCGGGCGGTCGCCTCCTGGGATCGTGTGTGGCGGCGTCACCCACGGTTGCGCTTTTTGCCCTTTTTTCGTGTCATAACGCAGGCAAAAAAACACCGCGGCGTAGCAAATGCAAAAGCAACACAGACCACTCACGAGGCGAGGTCAAGCGCACAGGAGCTCGCACGCTACGTCATCGCCCCCAGTGACTCCTCCAGCCTATATTGCAGGAAGACGTCATGGAAGTCCGCCCCCCCCCCCCTTCATACGACCAGATTCCCGATCGCCATGCCAGCTGAAGCACAAAAGGCCCCATGGGGACGCCCAGGGTCCACAAAAAAACCGTTTTGCGGTCCAAAAAAGCCCACGGCTCACCTACTCTACGTGTCGCAACCTCGCGTGCCAGGCCCAGATCCCCTACAAACTGGCAATGCAACCTGATGATGGGGTCCGCCGGATTCACTGCACCACGCACCCAGTGAATGTAAACCGTAAGACCTGGGCACGACGCCCACAGGTACCTGAAACTCTTAAGCAGACGCAGCTGGTACACACGCCCCACACTTGCTTTGCACCGCAAAAATGGTGCCAGTGCCGCCGCATTGTCACCAAAAAGATGTGCCTGCCAGATGCCTACATTAAGAATAGATTTCAATCCCCACAAGGCCGCACGCGCCTCCGCGCACTGTTCGTTCGGCGGTTGCTCAAGGGGCACCGCGGACCGCAAACCAAGCTCCATCGAATAAAGACCCAACTTGTACACCCCCCCGTGGAGCGCCGCATCAACGTACACAAACGCCAGCTTTCTCCGCAGCTCTCTTGGCAAGGGGATCACTGAGCGACCCAGTAAAGCCAACACACACACCACGCACAAAAAGCGCAGCAACTTGACCAGGGTATACTGCATAACGGGGGGGGGGGGGGGGGCACAACACATCGACCCACAACCCCGATAAATGAGCACTATGCCCAAATCGAGGTCTACAGATCCACTGCGCCCGCCCTAGAAACTACTGAAAGCGCCACACACTACAGACAACGAGGGACAATCTCAACCAATGGGCTAGCAGGGCTTCCCACGCATTCCCCGCCGTCCGCAGGCTGCCCCCAATCAAGTACACGTCTTGTCCCAACCACACGAAGCGTGTAACCGGCTCCAAGGTGCTCTTTCGGCATATAACTCCACCCGCCGCACGCAACGCCAGCATCGCGCGCATAGCCGGCCCACACATGCGCCCTTTTCCGTGTCCCACGATGAGCACATCGTCGATGTAAATCAAAAGTAACACTCCCACCAAGCCAATCTCCTCCACCAGACGCGCCAATACCTTCTGGCATGGAATGGGGCGGTACTTCCAACCAAAAGGAAAGCACCTGAACGACAAAACTCCTCCCTCACCATCTAAGATACGGAAAGCCCCCTAGAAGGGTTCCGGGAGGCGCAGCGACCAAAAACAATTACTGAGCCCAATATGGCACACACACAGTTCCACACCCTCCCCCCCAAGGAGCCCTAGCACCTCCCAAATTGGCCGGAGACATGGGGCCCTACTATATAAAGGGGGGAGCAAAAAGGAAGACTCCTGCTGTGCCACCTGCGCCAAAAGGGCAACGACCTCCACTAACGGTAGTGAAAATGCCTCGGGTTTCTCAGGCATCTCTCTATTCACTAGCACCAAACTCACAATTAGGCTACACTTGTCAAGCGTTTTTGGGATGGCAAAACTCCCCCGTTCGGACCCGCTGACCCCGGCGGAAGGGGGCACAACAGGTTGTGGCTACGCAAAACATGCAACATGACTCCCGCCTCGTCCGACGGGGGCCCAACTCCCGAGAAGTGGCGGCCGGCAACCGACGCAAAGGATTCCGGCACCTAACGCTCCCAAACATCAGCCGGGATAGGGATATGCCCAATCACCCCCAGACCCCTACTCAACACTTCGTCCCTTATGCGCTGCATCAACAATTTCGGCGATGTAGAATCGTGTAGCAAGGACTCCCAAACCCCGGAGTCTAGGGAGGACAGTGCCGTTGCAATCAAGGGCAGGACATCCGGCTGCTGCAGGTCCCTAGCGGCCTCCACCCCCAATTCAAGAAATTGGATCAAGCGCCGCTCCAACAAGCCCGGCGGGGCCCTAGGCAAGCATGCACGCAGGTCACGCAGCCAGGCATCCCACTCACCGCATTGCAGGCGCTCCCGAGCCCACCGACCCACTGCCGACTCGGCGGGAGGCTGCCGCTCGGGCAGCCGCAACCACAAGCGTGGGCGGTCTTGCTGCCTTCCTCTTTCCCAACATCGACGCGACCGCACCCGTCCGTTGTGCCGTGATCTGGATCCGACGAATCGAGGAGGTGCCTGCCGAAGGGGTGGGGCGGGACAGCATCGGCGTTGATGACGTCTTCTCTCTCCGGACGTCTGCCAGCACGCTCGGACCCCGGTCGCCCCTGCACGGCCGCAAAGTCCAGAGGGACATCCCGGACCCTTGCGTCCCCGCTTCTGGCGGGACTCTCTCCATTCCTTTCAGTGCCACACACCCCAGCAGGTTTGCTGTCTCCTTGCCCCCCCCCCCCCCGTCATGTCGTCGACTCCGGTCTGCAGGGGTCTCGGCGGTGGCCACCGCATCCCTCCACCCCCCGAAGACTTCTTCTGGACCCACGCCCTTTTGACTCACACGCAGGGCCTGAAGCCCTCCCGGGAACATGTCTTTGAGGGATACAACCCTCCACTCCCACTCCATGCCCCCTCGCGCACCGGCCACGGCAGCCCCACGCCGTTTGCCACGATGAAATCGTTTGGGGCATCAACATAGTGGGGCGCCACTGACTCTGACATCCAACGACCCCACCAGGCGAGCCATGTGACCGGCAAACCCAACCGGCGCAAGGCCGCCGACCCACCCCTCCTCCACGCATGCCCCCGCGCGCGGGCGCTTTCACATCCGCTGAGGGTGGTCGCCATGACCATTTGGAGGTAGGTCGCCCCTTTTGGGCAGAAGTGTGCCAGCGGGACCGCTGATGTGGATCTCGGTTCAACCATCGTAGCCATGCCCTGCCGTAGCTCCACAGCTTCCTTCGGACGAAGTGTGGCTCACATTTAACGGTGTGAAACCCTAGGCCCCCTCCGTGGGACCCGCCACGCATGATTGGTGCTGTGTCACCCACCCGCAGTAGGCACGTGAATGATAGGACCGCCATGCCATATCCCGTCCACTGTGCCCTACTATCACATGCTCTCGCGAAGCTCTTGAGCTCCTTCAGACCCGCGTAGGGGCGTGCCACCGCCTGAGATGTGACCCACTTTGCGCACCTCCATACCCTGGCAGTAACGAATTCCGGTAGCCATCCCATTTCTTCTAATCGCGCAATGTTGATACCGTTTCCCTGAGGAAAATCCTGGAATACCCCAGGCCCCAGAGCTGGAACATGTACCTGCATGCTTCTGTCCCTCGGCCATCGATCGGGGTGTATCTGACCCATAGGGCCAATTTCCTGCAGTAGGTGGAGTACGTACCCATGGTGCTCTTCGCCCAGGAGGACGCCTGCAGGGCATCCAGGGAGGTGATGTCATCCTCCTTCCACAGCCGTCTCCACGCTGCCCATATCAGAGCCCACACCACGCCGTCCCCATCCCGGAAGTCGGTGGCCTGCAACACCACCACATCTTGTCCGGTTTCAATTGCCTGTCGCCCAACCGGGCAGCGCCCCTATCACTTGAACCGTGGGCATTCATGAAACTAGTGGTGCTTCACGCATCTCCCCGCATTCTTGCAAGCACTGCACGCGTTCACTGGCGCGCACGTCACATGCATTGGCTCCGCCCCAGGCTTTGTCGTGTACAGCCTGCGGTCTCCCTCGACCTTGAACTTCGCCTTCATGGCCACCAACTTTCGCGCCACCAACTCTTCCTCCGCGGCTCTTGTACAGCCTTGCGATCTCGTCGGCAGACTAGGCTCGTCATGTTCCCTCTCTCGCTGGTCAACCGCTCCTTTGGGGTCAAGACCCTGTTTCCCTGTATACGCGGAGAGGGACGTTACCATAAACGTCCACACCGCCATGACGGAGGCTTTCAGCCAGCCAATCTCGTCGTCATCAATGGACTCCAAACACCAAACATCGGTGTCAGCGGCACCAGAATCCATCATTGGGGCCAGATCATCCACAGTGACATTTGAGAATTTTTCCTTAACCCAGAAGCGCGACACGTATTCGTGGGCCGGCACCTCTCTACGCCACAGCTACGTGGACAAAGCCAGTAGGCTTGCATATACCCATTGGGGCTTGGCGTCCAGCTCCCGGACCTTCAGCAGCCCTGCCTTGGGCAAAGGGGATACCCCTGCCATCTTCCTCTTCGCCGCAGCCTGGGATTTCGCGCTAACCGCCGCCAACTCTTTTCTCAGCCCCCCCATGGCCATACACCGGTCTTCCACCAGCTTCTTCGACTCCTGCACCTCAGGCGCCGGGGCCGTGGGTGGTGCCATCTTCACGAAACCCACCCTTTCCACATAACGGCGGCACTGCGCCATCACACAGAAAGCTCCTATCATTCTTGGCAGCCCTACCTCTTCACCCACCGGGACCCCAAACTTCTTGGTAAACCTGTCCCGCCACTCCTTTCTCCTGTCCATCAACACCGACAGTGCCATTTCAACTGTTGACATCGTCCTCGCAATTTCGATGAGGGGCACCGAATCCATAAAGGTGGACCAAATACTCCCCCTGGCAAATGCAGCGAAATTCGACATCGACAGTATTGCTGGCCGGGTCTATACCAATGATCCCGGAGTTTGACTCTACGTGTGACCCTCGTCTGGCCTGCAGGCTCAAATGCAAAAAATGCACTACAATACTAACACACGCAATGCATACCACACACACGCACACCGGCACACCACAAACAGAGCTAAACCATAGATCCGAACGTAATCTAAGAGCTGCAGAGCATGCACAATCCCCAATAGTGTCTACTGCGTTCTAGCCAATCTGCCCCATGTTCGGCAGGTGTTGGGCTGCGTTGGTAGTGTTACCTGCCCTGATGCAATCTCTTGCAACGAATTAAGTCGGCGCGCCTTGTGTTGCCTGAACTTGACATGAGTAACGGTGTTCCTCCACTTGTCGCCACAACCACGAGGCATATAAACAAAAGAACAATGGAACAAAGCAACAACCAAAGAATGCACGTCCCCTCATATTGTGCTATGTAGTGTGAGGCAGTTTGAAGCACATTCCAAGCATTCCTCCAACCAAAAGCACACGAAATGAGCATTTGCGTGAGGAAACACGCCAAAATAGCGATGTTGTCGCAGGCCCTTTGCATAGCGTCTACACAAAAACGCGTGAAGATCGCGTGACGATCACAAGAAGTTTGTGCCAACATCTTGCGAACAGCGGACACAAAATTATAATCAGGAACCCAAATTCGCGCGGATTGTACTGAACAACCGTTAGCAGGTTGCTACGGTGAGCCGTGGCCCACGCTCCCCGAGCTATTGGCTGGCCCCTATCCGTCAAGTGCATGAGGCTCCTTAGAAAATCGCAAAATGAGGGCTAAAGGCGGCCTAGGAAATAGTCTCCGTGGGGTACCCGCGCAGGGGAGAAATGACCGTGCTTTTCGGGTATGGGCTCCAAGGGGGGGGTGGTTGGCAGTAGAAGTGGGAGTGCGCGGTGGATGGGAGGCAAGGGGATCCTCAGGGGCGGATGGTGGTGCACGGGGTGCTTTGGGTCACCGCGGTGCAGAGTTGGGGGGATGGCGTGGAGACACACATGGACCACGTGTGGCTCCTAATGCGCGGCCACGCAGACTTGGAGTCATGCCTCAACTCGGAAGAGCTTGGGGTACGGACGGTGCAGGGCGATGGTGACGGGGGGGCGGCGGTGCTGACGCCCGCTTGGCTGGCTGCTGCAGCTGCAGGAAGGGGGGGGTTCCAGGGGACGTGGGGAGCCCAAGGTGGTCCAGAAGACCGGAAAACACGCTCCCCCCCCCCCCCGACCCCATCCTCCCCACCAGCCCCCAAGTGGCCGAGTGGGTGCAGGAGGAAGCGCAACAGCAAGCACATCCCGAGTGGCAGTAGCGAGCGGTGACAACGCAGGGGTGGGGGGTATGTAGTTGCAGGGCAACCTTGCAGATGCCCAGCACGCGGCAAAGGCACATGACAGCGAGCGGGATCACCTCGGGGCAAAGGGAAAGGAGGTCAAGCAGGCGGGCCGAAGTGGCAGGCGCAGCAACACCAACAACCGCGAACGCCAAGGATGGGAACAGAGTGGGGCGGAGGGTCCGGGGATGTAGTCCCTCGGGGCTGCACAATGCACAAGTGGCGGAACAGGGCAAAGAATGCAAAGGGGCATTTGTCTTCAGTTGCTGCCCTGTTGGACTGGGGTGGTGGCAATAGGGGGAGGGGGCCCGCACTCTAGATGACGTCCTGCCTAACTACCAAAAGACCTTCGAGAGCAACAGCAAGCTGGCCCTCCTTGAGATGCACACCGGACACGGGAACACGGGGAAACCACACGCGCGGAGGGGGGGGGTCTGCTCCTAGCCGCGGTGTCTACGTTCTCCTCCCATGAGGTAGCTAGAAACTCCAACCTCGCCCGGTGCAGCCCCGGGAGGTCGAGATTCCATGCGAAAGGGATCCTAGTGCCGCAACATTGACTGGGTGACCGCTTGCACAGGATGGCACCTCGCGCCATGAGGCGGCGTACGTCCACTGCATTCTTGGGAGAACAAGTAGCCCCGAACAACTTTCAAGCTAGTCGCCATTTGGGGGTAGCGAGGACTGGACAACGTTGTATGCGGGTGATGCGGAGGTGGAATTTGACAAACAAGTGTGGGATGCCAGTAAGGTTGTCTTGCAGGTTACCGCTAGTGCCAACCAGGAAACCATGTTTTTTCTCTGTGCTAATGGCAAGGCACAAATTTTGATGGCCAAGTGAAAGAATCGGAAACCCGGGGGTCCTCTCGCCTTGGTGTGTTGGGTGATTGGGTACAGTAGGGTAGAGTGTGTTGCCAACTTAGGTTTGGAAAGCTCCATTGATGGCTGGTGGTTGTGCTCCCAATTGGAGCCATATATAGCCACATCCTAGGCGACCGTTGCATTCCAGACTTTGGGTGTGTCACTACATGTGGTATATCGGGCATGTGGGATGCGGTCTTGCCTACCACCAGCAAGTACACGGCCGTGGTACTACGAAATTTTTTCAAGCTATTCTAGATATTGCCCGCATGGAGGCAACAATGGTAACAAAGGATAGGCTAAACAATGACAAGGCCAACGGGAAGGAAACAGTTAGGTTGGGGTGCACCGCGGCTGTGCAATTCATGCGTAGCTGGAGGTGGGAGGCACTCAGTGGTGTGTGCCTTAACGAGGGGGAAATGAAAAACAAGCGGGTGGGAAGAAGACTATAGGCGGATGTTTGTGGGGAGTATTACGCAAGTTTCGCCTAGATGTGTGTATATGCATGGCAAATGGGATGGTTGTCCGCAGGGGATGTAGGCAAGTTGCGTGAATATAAAATACCAATGGGCAAAACCCATTTAGTTTAACAATGGCGTACGCTATTGTGGTCACATTGACTGGGTGACCGCTTGCAAAGGATGGCACCTCGCGCCATGAGGCGCCATACGTCCACTGCACTCTTGGGCGAAAAAGTAGCCCCGAACAACTTTCAAGCTAGTCGCCATTTGGGGGTAGCGAGGAGTGGGCAACGTTGTATGCGGGTGCTGAGGAGGTGGAATTCGACAGACAATTCTGGGATGCCAGTAAGGTCGTCTTGCAGGTTACCGCTAGTGCCAACTAGGACACCATGCTTTTTCTGTGTGCTAATGGCAAGGCACTAATTTTGATGGCCAATTGAAAGCATCGGAAACCCGGGGGTCCTCTCGCCTTGGTGTGTTGGGTGATTGGGTACAGTAGGGTAGAGGGTGTTGCCAACTTAGGTTTGGAAAGCTCCATTGATGGCTGGTGGTTGTGCTCCCAATTGGAGCTATATATAGCCACATCCCAGGCGACCGTCGCATTCCAGACTTTGGGTTGCACCGCGTGCTGTGTGTCACTACATGTGGTATATCGGGCATGTGGGATGCGGTCTTGCCTACCACCAGCAAGTCCACGGCCGTGGTACTACGAAATGTTTTCAAGCTATTCTAGATATTGCCCGCATGGAGGCAACAATGGTAACAAAGGGTAGATTAAACAATGACAAGGCCAACAGGAAGGGAACAGTTAGGCTGGAATGCACCGCGGCTGTGCAATTCATGCGGAGGTGGGAGGCACTCAGTGGTGTGTGCCTTAACGAGGGGGAAATGAAAAACAAGCGGGTGGGAAGAAGACTATAGGCGGATGTTTGTGGGGAGTATTACGCAAGTTTCGCCCAGATGTGTGTATATGCATGGCAAATGGGATGGTTGTCCGGAGGGGATGTGGGCACGGTGGGTGAATATACAATACCAATGGGCAAAGCCCACTTAGTCTTATAATGGCGAAAGCTATTGTGGTCACATTCGTGGATCGAATGGAAGCGGGCCACCGTAGGCTATAGCGCACTTTGCGCAATAGCGGTGGCCTACACATCCTACGCTAGCGCCTAGGTGTGGAGGTTCTCGCTGCCAACCACACCACAGATGATAGCCTTATCGGAGAGGGGTGGGATGTCACCAAGAGGTCCATGCGTGGTTAAGGGCCCCTGACTGCGCAGCAATTGGCCACACGCGCCCGTAAGAGGATAGATAGTGACTTCAACTACGTACATAGCCTCAAATAAAGTTTAAGAATCCGCAAGCGGCGGGCGTAGGACACCCGGATGCCACCATGGTTTTGCTTGCACTTGTTACTTCATGTGGTGCACCGCACGGGGAACATGTGCCCGCATATGCTAAATGTTAGCATCCAATTCCGGTGAAACTAGCGTAAATTCTTCGGGAATATACGCATTGGCAACATCGCCGCAAACATAGGCAAGATGCACGATGCGAGTAGTGCATTTTGCATGGGCATTGTTGCACCGTAGTCTCTCAAAGAAGGGCCTTTTTGCACGTACCACGATTTTCATTTTCTAGAATTTTTGAAAATATTGTTACAATCCCAGCTTTTATTAAAGAAGTCCTCTCCGGCAAAAACCCTGCGGTTTGCCGTATACGGTGCTCAAGGCATTGAAGAATCTTATGTGTACGCGGAATGAAAGCAACCTCACGAGGGCGTGCAAACGATCCATTAGTGTCCATGGTAGCCAAGGCAATCCTTCTACACGACCAGTAGTATAGCAGATCAAGGGCGACTAATCATCGACCCCACCTAGTACTTCGACAAGGCCGTGCATGCGCAAAAGGGGACGAGGGAACCAATGGTTAAATGAAGTCAAAAATGCTACATCACCCCTGCCTTTACAGGTTCCCATGGTGGTGAGACATGAACTAGAAAGGAGTGCTTGTGGTGGCAATCATCGAAAAACGTATGGAGAAAAAGAGAAACGGGTGAAAATAGGTGCACATGTGAAAATGTCATATCCCCAATGTTGAAGAAGCAACAAAACCTGCTGCCAAACAAGAATGATGCCCAAAGTATCACAATGTATGGTTATCTGGTTCAGCCGCGCGCCCGCAGCCTCGCGCCCAAAGAGTCGCAATGTGCACACTAATGGCGCTTAACGACCCGACTGAGGATTGTGACAGCTATCTGATTACAGGGTTTTGCCAACATTGCATTGGTACTGTTTTAGAAGTAGTGCGTGTGGCAGCCGCACGTTGTCAGGATCTTGACTGACGTGTGATGAATATGACAAACGTGACAGTCCTACGGTGAAAAGATGCCATAATGCATTGTTCATCACCCTAGCAGCACAATGCTGAGCAGCTTAAGAGCGCAGTGTTGTCATGGAGCAGCCAGCCATGTCACTATTGCAAACAATACACAATACAACATCCAAACTCACCTCGCCACAACGCCACAATTGTGCACTACCCACACTAATGGTGAACTTGCACACAGTTGCTTGGTGGACGGTGAATTACTCCCACTCCAATTGTGACACTTACCCCCCAAGTTGACACATCTACCCTCCACCTGGTAGTTTTCTACTATTCTGGGCATAATTTCTTCCGTTTTTGGTTTAGAGAGGTATTTTGTAACATACCAACGGGGTAATTTGTAACTTTGTAAGAGGGTAAAATGTGCCATCTAGGGGGAGGGTAAATTAACATCTTCTTGGGAGGTCAATTGTGCTTCCCGGGGGCTTTCGATGACATGGTTAGGGGGTTGTTCCCAGCCACTTGCTGCATCTGTTTGCGTTTAGTCTTTCAAACATGGTGCAATGTCTTGCGATGTATGTCATGGCCCAAACCTTGCTTTGGATGTCTCATTGCTTCCAGTTGCAAAGCAAGCTATAGTGGCATCCAAGACCGCACATATTTTTCTGATGTGTCATCAACGTGCCAATATAGTTTGTGCTGTTGAAGTGCCTCAGGTATTCAAGACCCGCAATGATGCTATTTATGCCCCTTCTCGGGATGGCGACCATTGCTACCCACGGCAAGGGGAGAAAAAAAAGAGGGGACGGCCACTACCGCCTAAAATGTTTGGCAAGACTAGTGTTTGCAACCCTTGCGAGACCCGTCGTGTGGTGACATGCAGCAAGGAGGCATACCGCTGATAGCAACTCAAGCCCAATGCGTGTACCGTGGCACGTGTTGTGCAAGATGTTGCCACCACTGCCATAGCGTTAGATTCCATATTCACACCGATTTGCCTCCCCCTCCCCCTGCTCCTCCGTTCATCTTTGTTTTCTCCCACACACATGTATACTTTTATGGCATTGTAGGGCTAGCCCGGAAATACATCATTTTGGGACCCAGCAAGTGATAGCTGAGTCGGCGGTTTATCTACGTGCGGCCAGCACTGCGCATCACTTATCATATCGCAAAGTGGCGCAAAAGTGAGAGATCAGAACGGGCCTAGGAGTGGATTAATCTACTGCTAGGAGTGGATTAATCAGCACCTCACCAAGCAGCACCGGAAAAATGGGGAAGGCCCCAATATCACCGCCAGAGAGGTGGTGACCACCATGTTCCAATTCTTGCGTGTGGGTGATGATGTGGTTGACACACAAATGCTGCTACTTGACTACACCCTTGACAATCCCCTAGGTATTGCGGTGTCCACAAACCGTTCCCTTGATAGTGTCGCTAAGCAAGCCAACAATGCAAACAAGTGTGGCCTGCCCTACTCGCCATATGTTGACGGCAATGGTGGCGTAGTTTGGCACAAAAGTAGCTGTTTGGTGGTAGGCACCTTCATGGGACAGCACCAAGTTGCTCCATCGCGCGAGAGCCAATGCGACCAATGGAAGCAAATGTGTTGTTTGGTTTGTGTTTTGGACCATCTAATGTGTATTGCCAAAATATTGTTATTCCAACGGGGTTTGCGTTTGCTAAAGCAATACAATGCATTGGGACTGAGCAAATATTTCGGCCGTGCTCATTGCGGTAGCGCATGCTTTTTGTGTGGCATGCCCAACACTACTTGTGTGGCGGTCCATGCAGTATCCCCAATAGAAAGCAGCAAATAAGCGTCTACTTACGCATAAGCGCTGAACACTTTGCATTTCACTTGGTTATGCATCATTGTCTGAATTGGGTGGGCCTCACTCAGCTATTGTTCAGTTGGTAGCTAGCCCACGTTTGTTGGTTTTCTTCGGCTTTACCACACCAATGCCTCACATTGCACATGTGGTACATGGCGAGTCATGGGTGTTTGCATGCATACTACGGATTGTCCCGCTCGAGGTGGTGTCACCCAGGACGCGTATGTTTGGGTTTGCCATTCTTATAATGGAGAAGTTGCAGCATGCACTGTCTTAGTACGCCAAGCAACGGTGCAGTTGGCATGTTGGATTCACGCCATTGTTTGTTCCCAGTGCAACTCCAACTAAATGCTATGCCAATGAGCAAAAGATGATGGCAGGGTGCAAATGGTCTGGTTTGTTGGTGATTTTGAAGTAGGGCAAAGGGACAGTGACGTGCATGAACAAACACCACATTTGTGCATAGCAAGGGTGTTCACATATCAAAAAACGTGTACATTTGTTCTTCTTCACCAATAACGACTAATAGCGACTGTTCCATGGGGTTGCACTAATTGCTTTTGCGGTGGTTGTTGAAGTTGAACCCTCTCTTCATGTGTACTTGTGGGATGCCAAGGGCTGTGACTTGTGCATGGTGCTTGCTAGGTGCAATCTCTACTTTTTTGGGGATCTATGAGGTTTCGTTGATTCCCTCTCTTTTGCTAATCCTCTAGCAACTCATTCTTGGATACAGCTCTCAACCATGCTCACATCAGCCCGTTGAGCAGTTGGCTTAATTGATGAGTAGGTGGTACAACACCATTGCTAATGGTACCCCAAGCTTTTAATCAAGTTACCTGGGTTGGAATCCAATTCTTCAATTGTCAGTTGTCAGTGCCCTCCTCTTGGTGAAATGGAATTGCGTTCAGCCTGATGGTGCCATTTTATTTTACTATCCAAAGGGGACAAGGATGTGGCACCGCAGAGCAACAACACAGATATGTTTTACAAAAAAAACATTGTGGCAAATGGTGTGAAGCAAGGGTGCGGAGCAGAATAGTGGCAGGGTCATTGTATGCTCCAGGGGTGTTTTTGTTTGTGCTATTTGGCAAAAAGCGGGGTCGAGAGCATCGGTTTGGTGATAGACACAACATGAATGGCAACTTCGGGGGGCAATCATCTTCATCGCCGTCTCTAGAGGGTCGTATCTTAATCTCTCGGGGGCTTCCTGCGTGTTGACCCGTCGTGAAGCAGCAATGGTGTTTCGGACGGGCCCAGGGCCCAAGTTGACCGCCGGACACGGCCCCTGCCCTTTGCTCTAACAGTTTCTGCTTCAGCCGTTGAAACCCCTGCGCCTCCAAATGCTTGGGGTCTTGTGGAGCCTGGACGGGCTCGTCTTCAGTCTCCCCCTCATCCTCACGGTCTACTGGGGTGTCGCACTGCTGCTGTTGGGGGCCAAGTGGGGCTCCCACCGCTTTGACCACGTCACATTGTATGGGGTGCACAAGAAGGAGCCCTCCACGGGCATCATCACCCGTAAACATGGGTTCATGATGTTCTATTTGGTGGGTGCCATGGTCAGTCTCATGTGCCTCTGCTTCCATGTCCTCAACATCCCCCCCACAAACGCTTTCTTCTTCTCGAATCCCTGGTATCTGTTGGTGATGTATGCCTTCAAATGGCTGCGGGGCCACGTAGCGGAGTCCTATGTCCTAAAGCCCCACCCGGGCATGGCCCCCCAGCCTTTCCCCATGTCGCTGCTGCTACTCCTCGTGCACTGCCTGGTCCGCCTGTGGGAGACCCTCGCTGTCCACCGCTGGAGCCTGTGTGAGAGGGTCACGGCTTTCAACTTCTTTTCGGGCTGCACGTTTTACATGGCCGCCGCACTCACCATTGCGCACGTGGACCTCTCCCTGACCGTCTCCCCTGAGCCTCCGCACTGGGCCGTGCTGCTGGGAGTCTTGCTGCTCTTTGCCGTGGCCAGTGTCCGGCAGGTAGAATGTCACATGTCCCTTGCTGCCATCAGACCCCACGGCATGAACCTGCACAGTGAAGAGCGGCACTACCGGGTCCCCACCGGCCGGGCTTTTGAGCACATGGCCTGCCCTCATTACTTCTTTGAAATCGTTGTGTATGGGTGCATCGCTGCTCTCAAGACGGACACAAACGCTGCGCTGCTGCTGCTGTTCGTAATTGCCAACCTGCTGCAGCGCGCACGCGCCACCAGAACCTGGTATTTGGAGACCTTTGGCAACAGCTATACCCCAGCCGCTGCCGCGTTGCCTACAGGGCCGTGGCATTTGGCACAGCTACTGTTGTGGAGCTCTGGGACATATCGAACCGAAGTTATGCCCATGTGAACCTGAGGTATTGGGTTCAACAAACCTGTCTGATATGTGGGTGTTGCGCCCATTGCCTGTTGCGGTGCACATTTCTCAAACGCTCCTTCGTACACCACTTCGACAAGGAACTGTTTGGCAGTGGATCAGCTTCCAGAGCACTGTTTGGCGGTGGATCAGCTTCCAGAGCGGGTGTGACGCGCATGGGGTACTGCGCACACAAAAGCATCGTCATCCAGACACAAGTCCTGCAGGACAGTCTCAGGCCTGACATGACGCCAAGCGACAGAGAGGTGCCTTAGGGATAACTCCTAACTTGGGGTGCACTGTGTGCACGCGTAGAGCCGCAGACGTGGGGCGTGCGGGTGCGCAAAGTGCCGTAAAAACTACGGAGATTTCCATTAAGTGTAGGGATTGCAAAAAAGGGGGTGGTGGGCAGATTGGCACACCTGTAATGTAAGCGCCACCGCCATAAACTGGAACGGGTGTGGGAGATAAACCAGTGGGTTGGCTGGCAGAACTGAAACCTCCCCAGCAGGAACAGAGACTACACCTCCTTTCCTGTGCCGCACATACATTTCTCCACAGGTACAAACCAGACGACAAAATAGTCACAATAGAATCCGGATTGTAACAGCCTGCCTCAGGCAGGCAAGGTGTTTTGCATGCGGGGTCAGGTGCCGGGCAGAGATGGACTTGTCGGATGGGGGATGGGGAATCTGCCTAGTCCGCAGGGGGCTTTTCAGAGGGACCAATGCAAATGGTCAGGGTTTGGGTCAGGGGTAGCAGGTTAGGGGTGTGCAAGGTTGCAAACAATACACAATACAACATCCAAACTCACCTCGCCACAACGCCACAATTGTGCACTACCCACACTAATGGTGAACCTGCACACAGTTGCTTGGTGGACGGTGAATTACTCCCACCCCAATTGTGACACTTACCCCCCAATTTGACACATCTACCCTCCACCTGGTAGTTTTCTACTATTCTGGGCATAATTTCTTCCGTTTTTGGTTTAGCGAGGTATTTTGTAACATACCAACGGGGTAATTTGTAACTTTGTAAGAGGGTAAAATGTGCCATCTAGGGGGAGGGTAAATTAACATCTTCTTGGGAGGTCAATTGTGCTTCCCGGGGGCTTTCGATGACATGGTTAGGGGGTTGTTCCCAGCCACTTGCTGCATCTGTTTGCGTTTAGTCTTTCAAACATTGTGCAATGTCTTGCGATGTATGTCATGGCCCAAACCTTGCTTTGGATGTCTCATTGCTTCCAGTTGCAAAGCAAGCTATAGTGGCATCCAAGACCGCACATATTTTTCTGATGTGTCATCAACGTGCCAATATAGTTTGTGCTGTTGAAGTGCCTCAGGTATTCAAGACCCGCAATGATGCTATTTATGCCCCTTCTCGGGATGGCGACCATTGCTACCCACGGCAAGGGGAGAAAAAAAAGAGGGGACAGCCACTACCGCCTAAAATGTTTGGCAAGACTAGTGTTTGCAACCCTTGCGAGACCCGTCGTGTGGTGACATGCAGCAAGGAGGCATACCGCTGATAGCAACTCAAGCCCAATGCGTGTACCGTGGCACGTGTTGTGCAATATGTTGCCACCACTGCCATAGCGTTAGATTCCATATTCACACCGATTTGCCTCCCCCTCCCCCTGCTCCTCCGTTCATCTTTGTTTTCTCCCACACACATGTATACTTTTATGGCATTGTAGGGCTAGCCCGGAAATACATCATTTTGGGACCCAGCAAGTGATAGCTGAGTCGGCGGTTTATCTACGTGCGGCCAGCACTGCGCATCACTTATCATATCGCAAAGTGGCGCAAAAGTGAGAGATCAGAATGGGCCTAGGAGTGGATTAATCTACTGCTAGGAGTGGATTAATCAGCACCTCACCAAGCAGCACCGGAAAAATGGGGAAGGCCTCAATATCACCGCCAGAGAGGTGGTGACCACCATGTTCCAATTCTTGCGTGTGGGTGATGATGTGGTTGACACACAAATGCTGCTACTTGACTACACCCTTGACAATCCCCTAGGTATTGCGGTGTCCACAAACCGTTCCCTTGATAGTGTCGCTAAGCAAGCCAACAATGCAAACAAGTGTGGCCTGCCCTACTCGCCATATGTTGACGGCAATGGTGGCGTAGTTTGGCACAAAAGTAGCTGTTTGGTGGTAGGCACCTTCATGGGACAGCACCAAGTTGCTCCATCGCGCGAGAGCCAATGCGACCAATGGAAGCAAATGTGTTGTTTGGTTTGTGTTTTGGACCATCTAATGTGTATTGCCAAAATATTGTTATTCCAACGGGGTTTGCGTTTGCTAAAGCAATACAATGCATTGGGAATGAGCACCTCTATTTCGGCCGTGCTCATTGCGGTAGCACATGCTTTTTGTGTGGCATGCCCAACACTACTTGTGTGGCGGTCCATGCAGTATCCCCAATAGAAAGCAGCAAATAAGCGTCTACTTACGCATAAGCGCTGAACACTTTGCATTTCACTTGGTTATGCATCATTGTCTGAATTGGGTGGGCCTCACTCAGCTATTGTTGAGTTGGTAGCTAGCCCACGTTTGTTGGTTTTCTTCGGCTTTACCACACCAATGCCTCACATTGCACATGTGGTACATGGCGAGTCATGGGTGTTTGCATGCATACTACGGATTGTCCCGCTCGAGGTGGTGTCACCCAGGACGCGTATGTTTGGGTTTGCCATTCTTATAATGGGGAAGTTGCAGCATGCACTGTCTTAGTACGCCAAGCAACGGTGCAGTTGGCATGTTGGATTCACGCCATTGTTTGTTCCCAGTGCAACTCCAACTAAATGCTATGCCAATGAGCAAAAGATGATGGCAGGGTGCAAATGGTCTGGTTTGTTGGTGATTTTGAAGTAGGGCAAAGGGACAGTGACGTGCATGAACAAACACCACATTTGTGCATAGCAAGGGTGTTCACATATCAAAAAACGTGTACATTTGTTCTTCTTCACCAATAACGACTAATAGCGACTGTTCCATGGGGTTGCACTAATTGCTTTTGCGGTGGTTGTTGAAGTTGAACCCTCTCTTCATGTGTACTTGTGGGATGCCAAGGGCTGTGACTTGTGCATGGTGCTTGCTAGGTGCAATCTCTACTTTTTTGGGGATCTATGAGGTTTCGTTGATTCCCTCTCTTTTGCTAATCCTCTAGCAACTCATGCTTGGATACAGCTCTCAACCATGCTCACATCAGCCCGTTGAGCAGTTGGCTTAATTGATGAGTAGGTGGTACAACACCATTGCTAATGGTACCCCAAGCTGCGTATTCAATTGTCAGTTGTCAGTGCCCTCCTCTTGGTGAAATGGAATTGCGTTCAGCCTGATGGTGCCATTTTATTTTACTATCCAAAGAGGACAAGGATGTGGCACCGCAGAGCAACAACGCAGATATGTTTTAAAAACAACATTGTGGCAAATGGTGTGAAGCAAGGGTGCGGAGCAGAATAGTGGCAGGGTCATTGTATGCTCCAGGGGTGTTTTTGTTTGTGCTATTTGGCAAAAAGCGGGGTCGAGAGCATCGGTTTGGTGATAGACACAACATGAATGGCAACTTCGGGGGGCAATCATCTTCATCGCCGTCTCTAGAGGGTCGTATCTTAATCTCTTGGGGGCTTCCTGCGTGTTGACCCGTCGTGAAGCAGCAATGGTGTTTCGGACGGGCCCAGGGCCCAAGTTGACCGCCGGACACGGCCCCTGCCCTTTGCTCTAACAGTTTCTGCTTCAGCCGTTGAAACCCCTGCGCCTCCAAATGCTTGGGGTCTTGTGGAGCCTGGACGGGCTCGTCTTCAGTCTCCCCCTCATCCTCACGGTCTACTGGGGTGCCGCACTGCTGCTGTTGGGGGCCAAGTGGGGCTCCCACCCCGACCACGTCACATTGTATGGGGTGCACAAGAAGGAGCCCTCCACGGGCATCATCACCCGTAAACATGGGTTCATGATGTTCTATTTGGTGGGTGCCATGGTCAGTCTCATGTGCCTCTGCTTCCATGTCCTCAACATCCCCCCCACAAACGCTTTCTTCTTCTCACATCCCTCGTATCTGTTGGTGATGTATGCCTTCAAATGGCTGCGGGGCCACGTAGCGGAGTCCTATGTCCTAAAGCCCCACCCGGGCATGGCCCCCCAGCCTTTCCCCATGTCGCTGCTGCTACTCCTCGTGCACTGCCTGGTCCGCCTGTGGGAGACCCTCGCTGTCCACCGCTGGAGCCTGTGTGAGAGGGTCACGGCTTTCAACTTCTTTTCGGGCTGCACGTTTTACATGGCCGCCGCACTCACCATTGCGCACGTGGACCTCTCCCTGACCGTCTCCCCTGAGCCTCCGCACTGGGCCGTGCTGCTGGGAGTCTTGCTGCTCTTTGCCGTGGCCAGTGTCCGGCAGGTAGAATGTCACATGTCCCTTGCTGCCATCAGACCCCACGGCATGAACCTGCACAGTGAAGAGCGGCACTACCGGGTCCCCACCGGCCGGGCTTTTGAGCACATGGCCTGCCCTCATTACTTCTTTGAAATCGTTGTGTATGGGTGCATCGCTGCTCTCAAGACGGACACAAACGCTGCGCTGCTGCTGCTGTTCGTAATTGCCAACCTGCTGCAGCGCGCACGCGCCACCAGAACCTGGTATTTGGAGACCTTTGGCAACAGCTATACCCCAGCCGCTGCCGCGTTGCCTACAGGGCCGTGGCATTTGGCACAGCTACTGTTGTGGAGCTCTGGGACATATCGAACCGAAGTTATGCCCATGTGAACCTGAGGTATTGGGTTCAACAAACCTGTCTGATATGTGGGTGTTGCGCCCATTGCCTGTTGCGGTGCACATTTCTCAAACGCTCCTTCGTACACCACTTCGACAAGGAACTGTTTGGCAGTGGATCAGCTTCCAGAGCACTGTTTGGCGGTGGATCAGCTTCCAGAGCGGGTGTGACGCGCATGGGGTACTGCGCACACAAAAGCATCGTCATCCAGACACAAGTCCTGCAGGACAGTCTCAGGCCTGACATGACGCCAAGCGACAGAGAGGTGCCTTAGGGATAACTCCTAACTTGGGGTGCACTGTGTGCACGCGTAGAGCCGCAGACGTGGGGCGTGCGGGTGCGCAAAGTGCCGTAAAAACCACGGAGATTTCCATTAAGTGTAGGGATTGCAAAAAAGGGGGTGGTGGGCAGATTGGCACACCTGTAATGTAAGCGCCACCGCCATAAACTGGAACGGGTGTGGGAGAGAAACCAGTGGGTTGGCTGGCAGAACTGAAACCTCCCCAGCAGGAACAGAGACTACACCTCCTTTCCTGTGCCGCACATACATTTCTCCACAGGTACAAACCAGACGACAAAATAGTCACAATAGAATCCGGATTGTAACAGCCTGCCTCAGGCAGGCAAGGTGTTTTGCATGCGGGGTCAGGTGCCGGGCAGAGATGGACTTGTCGGATGGGGGATGGGGAATCTGCCTAGTCCGCAGGGGGCTTTTCAGAAGGACCAATGCAAATGGTCAGGGTTTGGGTCAGGGGTAGCAGGTTAGGGGTGTGCAAGGTTGCAAACAATACACAATACAACATCCAAACTCACCTCGCCACAACGCCACAATTGTGCACTACCCACACTAATGGTGAACCTGCACACAGTTGCTTGGTGGACGGTGAATTACTCCCACCCCAATTGTGACACTTACCCCCCAAGTTGACACATCTACCCTCCACCTGGTAGTTTTCTACTATTCTGGGCATAATTTCTTCCGTTTTTGGTTTAGAGAGGTATTTTGTAACATACCAACGGGGTAATTTGTAACTTTGTAAGAGGGTAAAATGTGCCATCTAGGGGGAGGGTAAATTAACATCTTCTTGGGAGGTCAATTGTGCTTCCCGGGGGCTTTCGATGACATGGTTAGGGGGTTGTTCCCAGCCACTTGCTGCATCTGTTTGCGTTTAGTCTTTCAAACATTGTGCAATGTCTTGCGATGTATGTCATGGCCCAAACCTTGCTTTGGATGTCTCATTGCTTCCAGTTGCAAAGCAAGCTATAGTGGCATCCAAGACCGCACATATTTTTCTGATGTGTCATCAACGTGCCAATATAGTTTGTGCTGTTGAAGTGCCTCAGGTATTCAAGACCCGCAATGATGCTATTTATGCCCCTTCTCGGGATGGCGACCATTGCTACCCACGGCAAGGGGAGAAAAAAAAGAGGGGACAGCCACTACCGCCTAAAATGTTTGGCAAGACTAGTGTTTGCAACCCTTGCGAGACCCGTCGTGTGGTGACATGCAGCAAGGAGGCATACCGCTGATAGCAACTCAAGCCCAATGCGTGTACCGTGGCACGTGTTGTGCAATATGTTGCCACCACTGCCATAGCGTTAGATTCCATATTCACACCGATTTGCCTCCCCCTCCCCCTGCTCCTCCGTTCATCTTTGTTTTCTCCCACACACATGTATACTTTTATGGCATTGTAGGGCTAGCCCGGAAATACATCATTTTGGGACCCAGCAAGTGATAGCTGAGTCGGCGGTTTATCTACGTGCGGCCAGCACTGCGCATCACTTATCATATGGCAAAGTGGCGCAAAAGTGAGAGATCAGAATGGGCCTAGGAGTGGATTAATCTACTGCTAGGAGTGGATTAATCAGCACCTCACCAAGCAGCACCGGAAAAATGGGGAAGGCCTCAATATCACCGCCAGAGAGGTGGTGACCACCATGTTCCAATTCTTGTGTGTGGGTGATGATGTGGTTGACACACAAATGCTGCTACTTGACTACACCCTTGACAATCCCCTAGGTATTGCGGTGTCCACAAACCGTTCCCTTGATAGTGTCGCTAAGCAAGCCAACAATGCAAACAAGTGTGGCCTGCCCTACTCGCCATATGTTGACGGCAATGGTGGCGTAGTTTGGCACAAAAGTAGCTGTTTGGTGGTAGGCACCTTCATGGGACAGCACCAAGTTGCTCCATCGCGCGAGAGCCAATGCGACCAATGGAAGCAAATGTGTTGTTTGGTTTGTGTTTTGGACCATCTAATGTGTATTGCCAAAATATTGTTATTCCAACGGGGTTTGCGTTTGCTAAAGCAATACAATGCATTGGGAATGAGCACCTCTATTTCGGCCGTGCTCATTGCGGTAGCGCATGCTTTTTGTGTGGCATGCCCAACACTACTTGTGTGGCGGTCCATGCAGTATCCCCAATAGAAAGCAGCAAATAAGCGTCTACTTACGCATAAGCGCTGAACACTTTGCATTTCACTTGGTTATGCATCATTGTCTGAATTGGGTGGGCCTCACTCAGCTATTGTTGAGTTGGTAGCTAGCCCACGTTTGTTGGTTTTCTTCGGCTTTACCACACCAATGCCTCACATTGCACATGTGGTACATGGCGAGTCATGGGTGTTTGCATGCATACTACGGATTGTCCCGCTCGAGGTGGTGTCACCCAGGACGCGTATGTTTGGGTTTGCCATTCTTATAATGGAGAAGTTGCAGCATGCACTGTCTTAGTACGCCAAGCAACGGTGCAGTTGGCATGTTGGATTCACGCCATTGTTTGTTCCCAGTGCAACTCCAACTAAATGCTATGCCAATGAGCAAAAGATGATGGCAGGGTGCAAATGGTCTGGTTTGTTGGTGATTTTGAAGTAGGGCAAAGGGACAGTGGCGTGCATGAACAAACACCACATTTGTGCATAGCAAGGGTGTTCACATATCAAAAAACGTGTACATTTGTTCTTCTTCACCAATAACGACTAATAGCGACTCTTCCATGGGGTTGCACTAATTGGTTTTGCGGTGGTTGTTGAAGTTGAACCCTCTCTTCATGTGTACTTGTGGGATGCCAAGGGCTGTGACTTGTGCATGGTGCTTGCTAGGTGCAATCTCTACTTTTTTGGGGATCTATGAGGTTTCGTTGATTCCCTCTCTTTTGCTAATCCTCTAGCAACTCATTCTTGGATACAGCTCTCAACCATGCTCACATCAGCCCGTTGAGCAGTTGGCTTAATTGATGAGTAGGTGGTACAACACCATTGCTAATGGTACCCCAAGCTGCGTATTCAATTGTCAGTTGTCAGTGCCCTCCTCTTGGTGAAATGGAATTGCGTTCAGCCTGATGGTGCCATTTTATTTTACTATCCAAAGGGGACAAGGATGTGGCACCGCAGAGCAACAACGCAGATATGTTTTAAAAACAACATTGTGGCAAATGGTGTGAAGCAAGGGTGCGGAGCAGAATAGTGGCAGGGTCATTGTATGCTCCAGGGGTGTTTTTGTTTGTGCTATTTGGCAAAAAGCGGGGTCGAGAGCATCGGTTTGGTGATAGACACAACATGAATGGCAACTTCGGGGGGCAATCATCTTCATCGCCGTCTCTAGAGGGTCGTATCTTAATCTCTCGGGGGCTTCCTGCGTGTTGACCCGTCGTGAAGCAGCAATGGTGTTTCGGACGGGCCCAGGGCCCAAGTTGACCGCCGGACACGGCCCCTACCCCTTGCTCTAACAGTTTCTGCTTCAGCCGTTGAAACCCCTGCGCCTCCAAATGCTTGGGGTCTTGTGGAGCCTGGACGGGCTCGTCTTCAGTCTCCCCCTCATCCTCACGGTCTACTGGGGTGCCGCACTGCTGCTGTTGGGGGCCAAGTGGGGCTCCCACCGCTTTGACCACGTCACATTGTATGGGGTGCACAAGAAGGAGCCCTCCACGGGCATCATCACCCGTAAACATGGGTTCATGATGTTCTATTTGGTGGGTGCCATGGTCAGTCTCATGTGCCTCTGCTTCCATGTCCTCAACATCCCCCCCACAAACGCTTTCTTCTTCTCACATTCCTCGTATCTGTTGGTGATGTATGCCTTCAAATGGCTGCGGGGCCACGTAGCGGAGTCCTATGTCCTAAAGCCCCACCCGGGCATGGCCCCCCAGCCTTTCCCCATGTCGCTGCTGCTACTCCTCGTGCACTGCCTGGTCCGCCTGTGGGAGACCCTCGCTGTCCACCGCTGGAGCCTGTGTGAGAGGGTCACGGCTTTCAACTTCTTTTCGGGCTGCACGTTTTACATGGCCGCCGCACTCACCATTGCGCACGTGGACCTCTCCCTGACCGTCTCCCCTGAGCCTCCGCACTGGGCCGTGCTGCTGGGAGTCTTGCTGCTCTTTGCCGTGGCCAGTGTCCGGCAGGTAGAATGTCACATGTCCCTTGCTGCCATCAGACCCCACGGCATGAACCTGCACAGTGAAGAGCGGCACTACCGGGTCCCCACCGGCCGGGCTTTTGAGCACATGGCCTGCCCTCATTACTTCTTTGAAATCGTTGTGTATGGGTGCATCGCTGCTCTCAAGACGGACACAAACGCTGCGCTGCTGCTGCTGTTCGTAATTGCCAACCTGCTGCAGCGCGCACGCGCCACCAGAACCTGGTATTTGGAGACCTTTGGCAACAGCTATACCCCAGCCGCTGCCGCGTTGCCTACAGGGCCGTGGCATTTGGCACAGCTACTGTTGTGGAGCTCTGGGACATATCGAACCGAAGTTATGCCCATGTGAACCTGAGGTATTGGGTTCAACAAACCTGTCTGATATGTGGGTGTTGCGCCCATTGCCTGTTGCGGTGCACATTTCTCAAACGCTCCTTCGTACACCACTTCGACAAGGAACTGTTTGGCAGTGGATCAGCTTCCAGAGCA